>OX411307.1:65813875-66201375 GCA_948150685.1 Rhaphigaster nebulosa | reverse complement strand
AGTTCCAATAATAAGCTGGATTCCTACCTTAGGTGCTTTAAGCTGTTAAAAATAGCTTTTCTGGTCCGGAGCTAATTGCACCCTCATTTTATCGAGTCATTCCATTTTGTGCTCGTTGTAATTTTTGATCTTGTAAGCTTTCTTGGTGGCCTGATTTTTATCAATATTTTTTAACAAAGCTGTTTGGGCCCGTTCGACATGCATCGGCAATTTACCGGCTGCTGTAATTTTAATAATTGGAGCGTAATGTCGAGATTCGCGTGTTTTAGTGAATGTCTGACACAGAATGGCGCTATTTCGAGAATTCATTTTAATGTTCATGTGTGTTGTTCTAAGGATGCCTTATTGGTGCTGTTTGGTGTGCATCGTGAAATAACATCGATTATTAGCACCCTATTTGTTAGAGATGCATGAGAAAAAATCTAGCTTTAGCGATAATGAAAAAAAATATTCATTTTTCCTATATTGTTTACTTATGGAAATTTATAAAAATTTACTTAATTTAATTATTTATTAAACTTTACATTCTAATAAAATTATTATTTTTATTGGCTCATTCCGACAAATTTTGTTGTTTTATTCTTGCTCTGTCGATGACTTTTTTTCTGTTACTCATTTGGATCAAACTTCGAATCGATAGATCCCGAGCGCCATAAAGCAGCCAAAATTTCAACAAAAATCAACTGGGACATTAACAGATAATAAAATCTTTTGTTGACAAGACGAACTTGACGCGTTGGCTAACTACTCTCCGTTTTCTTCTCCATTCCTATCTCAAAAAGTGCTACTCCAAGTTGCTATCTCTTGGACAGGAGTAAATTACAGTTAACATGTCCAAACAGCAATGGCTTAATTTAGTAAGGGGATTTGGGAGCTATTCTGACTTAGTAACTCCAGTAAATCACTAACCATTCCCCTCCTAGGGTACCTTTCAACCAACCCAAGGTTCCGTTTGTAACAACTTTTTATTAAATTGTTCTACAATAGTATCATTTAATAATCTTAATCAATTTCATGTTTAAAATTGTTTTTTTTTGGTTTCTTGTAAGATTGTATAATTATTATCAGGAATACTGATCATCAAACGATTGTTATAATTATGTTTGTCTTATTCCTTATGAGAGACTAGCTATTTATTGTCAAATATTACAGTCTGTCACATTTAAGGACAATAATTGTTAACAATAAATGTAACCACCCGCGCCATATTTACGGAAAAAAAACTAAATTAATGAAAAGACACCAAATAAATAAATATGGGAAAGAAAGAAAAAAAAAAACATCACAATGTTCATTTATTTATTTCACAGTCACACTTATTTACAATATTTCCACTCACTTTGAGAAACTCATGATTGATCTTGTGTATATCAAAGCAAAATTTGATTGCAAAATAATGACCTAAGTGATGCAGTTGTTTAAATTCAAGTTAATTTTTTAATGAATTTTTAATCAGATTAGACTGAGAAAAATCAATTGACTGACTGATTAAAAGCAAACTACTGAGTCCCGTCCCTAGATTGTGATTCATAACTTCCATAATCTCCAAAATTTCTCCTATCCTCATTCCCCTCTTGAAATGCATCCGATACAGTACAAGAGATCTCTACTATCCCAATGATTACCCCTGAATATCAATCCCACATCACATCCCATGGGGCTTAGAAAAAAAAAAATAATCAGCCCCCTTCCGTCTGAAAACTGGCCATGACTACCTCGCTAGCCACATCCGTCGTATCAAAGTTCTGACATCCTCCAAGTGTCCACTATGTGGTTCCGGTACAATGGATGATGAACATCTGAAAGACCACCTTGGACCACACCCCACGGAATGAGAGACCGGAGTTTGAAGAAGCACGTCTTTATTGGTCAGCGTGTCGCCAAATGGTTGCCAAGGGCGGGCGTTGGCTAGCAGCTTAGAAAAAAAAATCCATTTTTAATTAATTAATTATATATATTCTAAACAAATTGACAAGAAATATATTGATAATGTAAAATAACTTCATGTATTTCAAATTTAGAACTTTTTTAAATCCCACATTTTTTTTCATTAAAATCAAAGGATTGTAGAGTATAATTAGGCAGGGTATACATTTTTTTTTTGTCATCAAGATTCGGACAATTCAAACATCATCCGAACAGGGAACATGATGAACATAAATGTATATAGGTAGTAGATTTCATATCAATAGTTTAACAAATATGTTTAACATGAATTTAATTTAATGAATTCAGTTTATTGTCAAGAATAATCTGTCGTGCTGGGCTCAGCATTATATTTTATTTCATCAATATTTTTTTTCAAAGTTTATTCGTGCAAAATAATTATTTATTAAAAATAAGAATTTTTGTTAAACATTTAGTAATAAATCGAAAGAATCTAATTTCATCTAAATTTAGAGCTTTATAAACGACTGTGCGTTTATATGATTAATTTCCACTATACCATCCGGATGATCATGGATAGCTGTCGAAAAGTAAGCGGCACGACTAAGACTTATAGTCGATACTAAGCGAAAACTCTGGAGTCTGCCGCTGAAGGAGAAACTGAAATGATCATTAGTTGCTAACAGAAAATAAATTACAAAACTGCCAACTGGTATCTATCAGAGTTAATAAAGCCGGCAGATTAAGATAAGGCAGCGCTCCGATCCAGGCAATTATCAGAATTAATTGTGAACAAAGAGTCCGGCCTCCACGACACTGGATAAGTAAAAAAAAAAAAGAGATAAAAAAAGGAAAAAAGAAAAAATGAAACCCTCTTAGCAATTATAAAATTTGTCAGATCCCACTTAAACTTTAACGGGCTAACTTTTATTGCAATTTTTCTTTCCTGACAAGAAATTATATTCCCGTTGTTCTGAGCCTTTTACCCCCACCCCCAAGGGCTTAATAAGTTAAGAACTACAAATTAATAACTCTAAGGGAAAGTCTACGCTAAGGATCATTTCAGTAATGCAAAACCGGATTTTTTAATTTGTTCTTAATGTTGCAAACAAAAAAAAGATATATGTATATGTATATATATATATATATATATATATATATATATATATATATATATATATACAATGAAGCCTCTCCTAACGGACAACCCTCCCTAAGGACAATTTTTAAATGTCCCGGCCTGTAAGTATATGAATTCTGACCCCTCTGCAACGGACACCTCCCCCCCCCCCCAACGGTCCGAGATAGCCAAATTTTCGTCACCGAAAACTAAATTTACTCCCATCGAAGGAACACTTACAGGAAATTGAATATTAAGAAAACCATATTTAATACTTTTATGTTTTGATATAAATGCAAACATACATACATATGTGAGGTAGGTCTTTTTTTAATAAGTAAAACGGTTGTCGTCTTTCACAATACATAAAATTTAATGAAAGACGATACAGGAAGGTACAATTTATTCCTCATAGTGATTGTTTATCATGAAAAAGGAATTTTGAATTCAAAGGAAACGAAACAAACAGAAATTGAGATGAATCCGCTACCTCCCCGACTATATGGCCTACCAAAAATTCCCATAAGACCAGTCGTTACTTGCATCAATAGCCTATCACCTCAAAAGTGTATTAATAAACTTAATTCATTCAAATTAATAACATTGTTTTGATGCATGAATTTACGTATCCATTTTTTAATTAGCATTTGCATACCCCTTCTCAGAGATCACCCCTTTCCAACGGACAGATCCGTCGGACCCGTGGCTGTCGTTCGTAGAGAGGTTTCAGTGCATATATATCCTAATTAGAATTTAAAACTGGAATACTTAAATTTTTACTAGCCATTTACGAATATTTTAAAATAATACAAATTTTATTTTACTCCCATGTGCAAACTCATCTTTAAAATCATGCTCCATTTTTCATGTCCGGTTAGTCATTTTATTTCAGATCTTAGGGAATAAATCGAATTTGTTTTGTGTGTTGGGTATTACATTTTGTTGTACTGCTTCAAACATTTATGATCTACTAAGTTGTTCTTCTCACACAAAAACTGTTCATAAACAAAATCATCCTCAAACCAATGTGGACCTTCGGACTAGAACAAACAAGGGGAAAAATTTCTTTAATGTTTTATTTTTATTTTTTATAATTATTACTTATATGATTTTTATCATTAGTATTCATAATACAGACATATGAATACATATACGCTATATGCGGCTGTTTTGTTTTCACTACGATTTAGTTTTCTTGCTGGAAATTCCTTTACAGGAGTATACGATGGCTTCAAAATTGCGTTTTCCATGCATTGCGTGTATGCTAAATATATAACAATATACTGTAAGTGATGTGCATAAATATGAATGTATTGAAGGAGGTAAAGGTGAGTGATGATTCTAGATGGTGGTATAAAAACTGAGCTTCTCTTTCCTTGATGATCTCATGAATGTGGAATGAAGGTACAAGTGTCCGTAACGAAGGATGAATATATGAACCCGAAAAAAGAAATCATGAGGATGGGGTTTTAACACACCCTCCTACGGAATATAATATGATTTAGGTCATCAAACAATTTTATCAAGACTTCTAGGAGGTTTAAATTTCTTTGCATCCCTTAATATAACCGAATTTGTCTGATGGCTTCGGAAGTAGGGACAGAGTCTTTGTTGTTTTTTTTTAACGACTGCAGAGAGAAGAGAGAAATAATTTATTAAAAATCAGTGCTGCCCAATTACATTGGGTTGCTATAATACACAGCATACTAATCAATCCATAGTGGATAAAATATTTATATATACACAATTTTACATTTATTTCTTTCTTTTTGTTTTTTTCCCATTCATACACATATTTCATATACTTTTCGTCTGTATTCGATTACACACCATTTTCTTTTTCCTTTTCTATCCCTTATTTATTTTCATCCAACCAACTACCTTCTCACCTCTCCATAATTCTCCCTTCCAGTTAACAATCAACCCCTTCTTAATCCAGTATATAAACTCTAGACAATTTGAAAATTTATGAAACTAATCAACCATCAATGTCCGAACGCACACATATATAGATCAACATTACAGGAAAATAAATAAATAAATAAAATAAATCTAAATATTATATTTTTTATTTTTTTTTTCAATAAGCATTTGTTTAATTTTAATTGCCTACCTGTTCGTATTACATAAGATTTATTTTTTGGGGATAATATTTATAACGCATGAATATATCTTATGCCTAATCAAACATGTCCCTTCACTTCAATACAATTAATACCTCCAGTGATAATGCTTTTTAATTTCTCTTCATTGGTGCGCGGATTCTCCTATTTTTAGAAAATAGACATTAAAACTAGTATATCTGTCCTCAATTAGAAGGATTTATTTTATTTATTTTTTATTTTATTGCGATGTTTCTTGAAAAATAGCTTTTGAATTATTTTTTACCCAAAAATATGTTGATGAGACTGATTTCACTATGATATACAGCATAATTGTGGTTCGGTCGGATATCTAAAAAAAGGTAATTTTTTTTTTCTAATGTGTTCCAAAAGCCCCAAAACAGTTTATTAATACATTCAGTATTCTTAACTAGCATTTAGCCAAATCACTTCCTTGCACTGCCGTTGGCATGGAAACAGTACGATCTTTACCAAGTACTGAACCCAAGACCCTTCATGGTTTCTGGTGGTACTGGTATATCTAGCATTTGTACATTGTTGTAACTTTTTATAGCTCATTATAAATATAATAGATAATTTAATAATTTCATAATTTGGACCCATGTTTGTTTCGTTCTCCACAATTGATAAGTGTCTCCTTTACCCCACTCTGAATGCCTACCCTGCTAGTGTGTAACGTATTATCGTTGTGTTCTTAATTCCGATAGCGAGCTGATCGTGGATTTTTTGTTATATAAAATTTCAATAACGCTCTGGCTATTCGGTCACTGTGGTATACTTTTGGCCTTACGAAGCCTTTAGAGTTTCCGTAGTGTGACTGTGTATAACCCATGGAGCTAACCGCAAACGAAATGGATGTAGAGTTGGATTCCTGTGGTCTCCGCTCCCGCTATCTTACATCAGCTTTAATTATTTCGATAATCGCACCGTAATAATTTAACCGCCTTAGAGTCGTGTGTGATGTATTTATGCTATGATGGTAGTAACAATTACTTCTCCTGAGGTTTCCTTTGTGTTCCTTGGAAAATTAGTTAAATAGCTACCAGTGTGGAAAATTGGAGTTTCGTTTCTCCAGATTACCCGCTTTTGATCTACCAGGAAACGTTACGTGTAACTATTATAATATCCACCACAATGCTAGATCCTTAAAAATAAAGATTATTAAATAAATTACACGTACAAAAAATGGTGCATAATATTTTCAATTTTTTTTTTTTTTTTTAATCGGTAAATAGACGCTTTAAAAATTAAGTAATAGTATTAAGCCTTTAATAACCATTTATATCAACAGATAAATTTAACCATGCAGTGTTTTCAGACTCTACACTAGATTTGCCAAGAGTCTTTGTTATTGAGGGTAACAGATTACTTCAAATGGAAAACAAAATAAAAAAATTCGAGATAAAGTGTTATGTATACCTATTAAAAATTATACGGTTATCTTTCAGAAGTTTACCTCAAGGCCAATTAAAACTCAACAATTTTAATTTTAATGTACGTATATTTTTTTAATATCCCAAAAATGTTTGGTGAGTCAATTAGTTACTACTCTTATGAGAGATGAATTCTACTCTTATGAATAGAACTTTTCAACCATTCATTGACCAGGTGTCATTCCAGTAGTAACTAATTGACTCACCAGATATTTTTGGGATATTATTGAGATGCGGGAGAGGGTGACAAAGCATCCCCGGAAAGTCTAAAAAAATAATATTTAAATTAAAACTCTTGCGTTATAATTTACCTTGAGGCGAAATTGTGAAGATAACCGTATAATATAGAAGGGCAAATATTGAAAATAATGACAAGAAAAAATATATCATACTTAATCAATGCTATTTAATAAAAAAAAATATAAACAAATAAAAAATATAAGGGTTCTAATGAAATAATAAAAATTCCCCCTAAGAATAACGGAATCGCACGGAGTATATGGACAACTTGACATCATTATCTCCACTTTATTGTTATGAATGATCATATAATTTATATATTAAGGTGTGTTTACACGAGCGAGTTTCTCACTCTCGAAAGTAGTAGGTATATTCTTGAAAGTAAAACGCGCAAATTGTAAGGGTGAGTTCTCGAAGAGCTGTAATGTCACGTCAAATCAGGTATAAAATGTCCCTCCTTCCTCTAGGAGAGTAATTTCAATCCTCAAACAGGTTTGGATTTCCTCGTAATATTCTCCGTGAGGAGGGAGGGACTAGGCCTTATTTCACAATAAAGTACAGAAGTAAAAGTACAAGTGGACCAATGACTTAATACGCATATGACTTACACTGTGAAATGTTACATTAAAAAACATTTAATAAAAAAAATGAATAAAATAAAATAATTATTATCTAATGGCGATAAGCCTGTAACTTCTAAAAACGAATATTTCCACTTGAACTTTTCCCACTTCTACTTGTACTATTGTACTTTATTTTGAAATAGGGCACTGCTGTGGCGTGGCATTACAACTCTGGGAGAGCTCGCCCTTCAACTCTCAAGCGCCTTTACACTTGCGAGTTTAACACCCGGAGGCATATCTACCACTCTCGAGAGTGAAAAACTCGCTGGTGTAAACGCACCTTAACTTTCGTTTTATAAAACATATGTTCTACTCTCATATCGAGGGTAAAATTGTCCAATAATGCTAATTGATATGCTGAAAATTATATTGTTATTTTTCTTTATTTATTATTTGAAAAAATAATACAAGCTGCCACACTCAAGGGCAATAGGTATTAGGGCTATGAGAATCCATTCATACCATATTTACAAGATAAACGAAAGAAAAAAAACAAGGAAATAAAATAAAAATAATAAATATCATATAAAAAGAAGAAAAAAAAAATGTTCATTACCAGTGGAGACTGAGTGAGGGCACTAGAGCCACAGACGCTCATGACGTGAGTGGAGAAGCTGGCAATCGTTTTTAAAACTAATACATATTTACAAATGGAGTTAATGTAAACAATATATTATTCAATAGAAAAAAAGGCTTCTGTCTCTGAAATATAATATTTAGAAAACGCAGAAATTTTAAATAAATCAAACTCTAAAATGCGCCTTTTAAATTTGGCAACGACCGTTTCATTCGTTTTCTATATTACTTTATTATGGCTTTTATTCTTCAGGAGTGCGAATTTTCTCCTTAAGCGATTTCCAGAAAATTAAATGCTCAGAAATCAGATGAGATTTTTCCCATCATTCCGAATTGGAACCTAATCACCCTTTCACTGCGAATTGATTGATATGGCAATACTACCTTAGTCTATCGTTTGTTTTTTACTCTATATATACCTATACGGGAAAAAAATGTTATTAATTTAGAAAATTATATTTAATAGTGATCTAGTTAACAATTATAAGACTTTGCTATCAGTTTTAACTTGATCATAAAATCACTAAGGAAAATCTATACACATTTTAATCATTCTCTTCTTCCCATTTGTACATTTTATAAATTGTTAATAATAAATAAAAGATAATCATTTCTGAATCAGGTAAGGGCAAAAGCTTATTTTTAATGTTTTATATAATTACTATACACAATTGGAAGATTTCAACACAAAGCCTCAAGTCTCTAAAATACCGGCAACCAACTAACCAGGCAACGTTTCGCCAATTCAGGCATCATCAGGACATACACTGAAAATCACATCTATGAAGATAAAATACAGCACATCTCACATCAACCAGTATGTGCTTGGATGTCTTGGAGTGATGTGCTGTCTCTGTTTGATGCGTCTTTCCGAATTTGAGATGTGCTGTATTTTATCTTCATAGATGTGATTTTTGGTGTATGCCCTGATGATGCCTGAATTGGCAAAACGTTGTCTGGTTAGTTGGTTGCCGGTATTTTAGAGACTTTGTGTGTTGGATTCTTCCAATTGTTTATAGTAATTAATTTATATCTCTTTTTGAGTTTTTAGACTTTTATAGTTTTATATAATTTTCTATGATTTTCATTACGGTCGTAGATATGTTATTTGTAGATTTTGCAGGATTGGTAACCGGTTCGAACTCCACCAGCCGTGGATAAATTTAGCCTAGACACAGAAAGGGGGGACAAAGCAATAAATTATTTCAGATGATATTCACCTCATTTATTCAATCATTTTAATCCAATAGGTGCCCTATAAGCGACCATCCGATCGTGAATTCTCGCCCATTAACAGTGTGAATGTAGATTGTGAAAGTTGGCGATAGTTTGTCTCATTACTACTCTCAACTTTCCTCCAGTGTACACTGCTGCCCACACTCCTGTCGACCATGGGAACTTATAGATAACAACTATGTAAATAATTAATATTGCTAAGAGCATATATGAATTAATATATGACCAGTGGGCCGAAGAACAGAAAAAGAAAATCCAAACATAGATAGCCTTCATTTCAAGCCAAAATTACTTCCCAACAATTTTTAGTTATTTTACTAAAAAAAAAAAAAAAAAAAAAAATGGTCTCATTATGAGATTGTAATTGTAAGTAATACTTCACAAAAGTCACATATTTATTTTTAAAAAATATATTTTCTTATTACCATCTTATGGCTGTCTCTTCACTAGCCGACCATTTAGGTCTTAAGATATTCGCTGCTGGTAGCCTTGTGATGAATTGTGTCCAGCTGCTCCAGACACCGTTGTCAGAGAAATATAAACTATGGAGTCGTACTCTAACTGAAATTTAATTTATTTTCCATAAGCCTATAGTGAATTCATTTTCATTTCAATAATTTACTTCTTAAGATTAACGCCCGAAGAATCTGCAGGACGTTTCGATATTGTTTTTAATAAATAAAAAAAATTATAATGAAAAAAAAATGATCAACAGGAGGAAAATATATATTGCCATAACATTTAATATATATATATATATATATATTTTACTTTTTTGGCTTAAGACTTCCATTGAAGTCCTATACATCAACATTTAATATATGATGACAAAAAATGTTTGCGTGACACGGTTTGATTATTGTTTTTTTTTTTTGTTTGATAAAAAAACTGATTCATTATGAATTTTGAATATTATTTATTTGAATACTAAACATAAATTAACACCAATTAGAATGAAATGTATATGTATGTGTGTGTGTATATATATATATATATATATATATATATATATATATATATATATATATATATATATATATTGCTACGACATCCCTTCTCGTCTGATTATTCTTATAATTATTAATTAATTAATTTAAAAGCGGTTTTCCCAAGGATATGTAGTCCCTGAAAGGGAGAGTTAGAATTTGATTAATTTTATTGCAGTTTGGCAGACGGAGAAGTTGTAACAAAATATTTTATTATATAATTTCATCAAAATAATTATTATATAACTTTCTTGCCTCCAATGATTTATATTCAAGAAGAGTTGAAATAATGATGGAATAATACAACACTTTTCCAATTAAATATTTGACTTATTTTTAAACTCATATTATAAAATAAAAGAAATATCATTAATCACTTATCAATTAGATGATACAAAATATTAATTTACTTTGTCCTATATTAATTAGAAATCAAATAAATTTATAATAATCATGGCCATCACGATTTAATTTCACTTTAATAATGTTTTAATTTTATAAATAAAATAATATTTTGCAGAATAATAATAATAATAATTAATTGCATATACTTGGTTAATCCTCTCTTCTGTTTCTAGTCCCGGAAACTCCAAGGTGACTTCAGCTGGAAGTCTAGTTGGCTGTAGAGTAGAGTGAAGTATCGCAATAGAATGGTTGTTAATAATTCATCTCTCATATACTCACCTCGTTTCCATTCTTAATTTTAATTGGCTGTCTTATGCTGGGACAGTGACCGATGGAGTCGCTATCTAGCGCCGGACGCATTGAACTATCCCTGCATTCTTAACTTGATTTGCTATATGTTGTTGAAGGTATTCGACAGAGTCCCCTTCTGTTAGATAAAGTTTATCAACTACGGAACGGTAGGTGCGGCTATCTAACGGAAGACATCTTATTATTAACTATTTGTTACTATAATACCAAAATATATTCATATCCTAACAATAATTTAATAATAAATAATTATAAATTAGTGCATATTATGGTATGCTTAATACTTATTAAACATATCACACCATAATAATATATATATATATATATATATATATATATATATATATATATATATATATAAAGTATTACCATACCTAAGAATTTTCGATACGACATCGAAGCCGACTTACGTTCTCTTCTCCGTTCGTCATGTGAAATCGAAAGTCTCACAGTGTAGGACATAGCTTTAGTTCAATACTTTATTTCATTACTTCTAAAGCGCATTAAAAATATTTAATTAAATTTTAAGTTATTCATGACTTTGAATACAGAATCAAGCGATAATTTTAATTTATTTCAAACGTTTTAAGATGATCTGTACATTTTCTTCAACATTACTTATGCTTACCTCTTATATGCTCAAACATTAAATAATAAATATTGCTATGTTTCTGGCTAACTGTTTTTCTAAGGCAGGTGGGGGTTCCAGAAACCACATTTACTTAATTTACTGATCTAATTTATTCTCTATTTGTATCGGTTCCAGAAGGGAGCCGATCAATCAAACTGTATTTTAACATAAAAGGCTAGAGACCGCAGACCCCCCCCTCCCCCTATGGTTACTAGCTTGGGATATTATAAATACCATTGGAGATCCTTTCCAAGGGTGTCGCGTTTACCAATTCACTTAAATAAACTATATGATGGCATGCAGGGTAAATAGAATAGTATTTTTTGATAGAAGATCTTACTTTATTTAAGCTACGTTACTAATTAAACTGTTGGCTTACTAATTTACAGCCTAAATTACTCTCATTATAAAAATATATGGACTTTAGCATATGTATTTGAGAATACTCGGAGAACTTGCTTATTTAAAATATTAATCGGGTGCCACATAATATTCAACATTAATGTACACAATGAATGAAAGGACTAACACTTATCTTATTGTTGTCTTCGCCGTCTCGGACACCACGCCGCTCCGCCACTTCGCCGTTCGATGGTCTAGTCTCTCCTCAGCGGTCTGCTACTCTTCCGTCAGACTCACGGACTCCGTCTTGGATGGACTGCTCCTGGACCCTCTGCTTCTACTCTTAGAACCTCACTCTTCTGCCTTCTAGCTAGAACTCCCCTTACTTCTGTCTCCTCTCCCTGTTCTCTCTCCTTTCCCCTTCTCCTTCTTGAAGCTACATTTTGTCCCCACTCTCCTTCTGGGCCAACTTATTGGTTGGCGCTATGGGGATTTTTTGAAGAGACCTTGGAAATTTTATTTACGGATTTTATTATACCTTGTCGACCGGGCCTATCTCTAGCTTTTATGGTGATTTTACTTTCGCTTATCTTTATGACGGTTTGAGCGGCACCCCGACCTTCCAGGTATAGACCTCGAGGGTCCCGAACCCGCTTTTCTTTGTTTGAAAATGCAATTTATTTATGTTAATATTGAATGAACCAGGAGGCATCATTATTTAATTTATCCCTTATTTGATTACTATTACTTAATCTGAATTATTTCCTTTAATCCCTTTATTCTCAATACATAGCTTTCTCTTAGCCCCGAAGATAAGAAAAGTAAATAGACGCATCTTCATTGACTTTTCTTTAAACACTATACATTAATGACACCTATTTATAATTATATCGGTACTGTTAGATCTAGGTGAAATAGGAAAACAAACATTTATCTACAGAAATAATAACAATAAATGCAAAACAAACATGCACAATAATATTCAGTAGGCAACTAAATAAATTCATTTATAAACCAATTATATAAAAAAAAAAAACTTCACTCTAGTTGTAAATGAAATTCACACTAATCTAAATGGCAATAACAATTGATCCTATTCCAAATACCAGCCAAATAGGCATTGATGATACCAAGAAATATCAATTTTTCACTATTGTCCATATTCAATAATTTCACAAAATCATTTTCATCTTTAATCATTGACACCGTCTATCAATATTTCATTTTACATTACTTAACCCTAAAAGTACCAAGAAATTATTCTTAATCTATAGCTACAAAATTGATCTGCTTCACTGTTTCTTCCAATAATAGGTAGGAATTTTTCTAATATTCAAAATATTTATTTATAACTATTATAACTATTATACTAAACTAGTCTCTATTTACATATTATTCTCATTATCTGTCCATTTATGTATAATCACTTTCTTCACCACTGCCACTACAAAATCCATTTAATTACGCTGCATTATTATCAATTTACATTAAATTAATATCCATTATCATATTGTTCTTGATATTAGACCACCTATTTACACTTACTTTTCACAACTATCACATACAAAATATATTGCAATCTCTAGATTGTCCTTTTTCTTGAGAATTCATAATTCATGTCTTTATGGAAATTCACTTTTTTCCGTCCCTTCCTGGTAACCAGTTTACACACATATACATATATTTCGCATCAATCATACTTTCATAGGAATTTGATGTCAAAATTCTGAGTCATTTCATTTCTACTAATTAAATAATGAATATGCAATGATGCTGTTGGTACATCTATTATACATCTATGGCACTTGTGTGTTGTTGAAGGGCTTTTAATATTTATTTTTCGTACTTTTTTTGAATGGTTTAAATAGCTTTTTTTAAAAGTGTGCATCTTTTAAACACAGCCGAGCGCAGTGTTCTAACTTGTTTCTCTTAACCTATTAGGCTTCTATTTACGTGAGGAAATAGTATCCAGCTGCGTAAATCTGCGAACTTTGTTGATATTTTGATTTTAATTCGCAAAAGCATCGTTCTCACTGAACATGTCCCGAAATGGATTAAGGTGCTGATTATGAATTTCAACTTCTTTACCTTAAATTGTTCCTAGAAGCTTAAAAAAAAAATGTAAAAAGTTTTTTTTCTTTTTTGCTCATTATTTAAAATCATTCATTTGAATATTTTCTAATATTCATTTTACATTAAATTAAACAAGAGTAAATAACCTACAATTTTGAATTTGAAGATTTTTTTGTTTAGCTGCTCCGTTCTGAAGCGAAAGCGATTTTACTCTCACTTAAACAGGACTGGGAAAGGTATCAATCAAGTTGGAATATAATCTCGAACGAAGTCGGCCCTTAGAATGCTAAAAACACACAAAAAAAAAAAAAAAAAACTTGGCTCATACCCCTCTGATATTGAGGTTAGGGTTGGAATATCGACACGCGATATATCGATATATCGGAGTTGAAAAAACGATATATTATATCGATATCTGAACATCCGATTTATCGATGATATCGATATTTTACAACGATATATCGATCACACCATATACTAGACTAGATTACAGTAGAACTCGACAATTCATATCCCAGTAATTCGTATAGATTTTCTGGTCTCTTGAAAGTCTCCCTGTATTTCGTATAAAAATACTGCAATCCGGTTCCCCCGATAATTCGTATTTATTTTCGTCTTCCATGTAATGTAGACGCCTTATAATTCGAATTTCCAAATAAAAAATCTGGTTAACTCTTAATCTTTTCAAGAGGAGAGGTGAGTAAGTGAGAGAGGAATCGTTTCTATGAATTTCGGTCGGTTTACAATTTTGTATTAATCTTGTTATTTCCTATTTTTTACCGCCGATTATTGGAAATCTCAATACTTTGGATATCTCGATAATTCATATTCACCTTTCGAACCCTTGACCATACGAATTATCGAGATTCTACTGTATTTTATTTTAACAATTTCCTTTATTCGGTAAAACTCCAGAATCGTAACCCCAAAATGGCGGAAGCATAGATTTTTAAGTCATCCAGGTCCTAAAAATCTACATGTCCTCCATGTTGGGGTTACCATTCTGGAGTTTTACCAGTAAATATAACAATAAACAATATTTAATTACCAAACAATAATTAGTAGATAAGATTTACATACAAATACTGTTGATTAATTCTATGTAATGAAAGATTGATGATTTATATAAATGATGATGGTACTGAGATGTATATCAAATAAATTACATGCGTTTAGATAAATGTTTTGAGAATGTACAATATAGTCGGAAGAGTTGTAAGATAAATAAAAATTTGAGAAGTTTGAAGGTTTTATTGTTGAAAAACTTCTAGAAGACTATAATATATCAAATATGGCCAAAAGTCTTCAAAATAAAAATATGTTATAATTATTTTTTTCTTTGAAGTATAATTCTTTTTTATCTTTTTTTGTAATGATTCATGGCTAATAAAAATATTGTTTTATAAATAATAATCATTATATTATTTTAAAACCTTCTTCACAGTTTATAATATTAATTGTATTTAATAATACTCAGTTGATGCACTTTCTTTGCTTTTTCATCCATTTCCTTTCGATATATCGATATATCGATATTTTTCTAGAGATTATCGGTGGATATCGATATTTGGTTTTGCGATATATCGATATATCGAATTTAGATATTTTCCTTTCGATGTTCCAACCCTAATTGAGATGCAAAATTGGGACTGACAAGTGGAGGGAGGGCACAGTCAATGGGGTCGCCGATATCAACCGATTTTTTTGTGGTGATTCTACATACAAAAATATTCGACACGTGTGTCAGCGTTGGTTCCGATGGGCCCTAGGAGCCGATAAAAAAAAAAAATAAAACATGCTTAAACTGCTTTATTTTTTATCTCGGGTTCGGAAAATGATATCGACCTCGTTTTTCCACCAAAACATTCGTATTTCAGCGTGCATTAAAGGAAAAATACAAACGTAAAAAAAGTATTGCTTTTTGGTCAAATAAATTGAAACAAAATTTGATTTGTTTACACCAAAAATTATGGCAGATTTTGATTCGCCACACCGAAAAACCTTTAAGTTGAAAATATCATCGAAAACAAAAAAATAATTTGTTTTTCAGTTTCAAGAGGGTTTAAAATTTGTAAGCCAAGAAATTACGTTTCGATTTGGAGCTCGTCTTCAGTTTATCCGATTTCGATTTTCTTGGACTCATTGGGAAAAGTGAAGTTTCTTCTTTCCATAAATATAAAACAGCTATTGCATTATCTAGAAGGTCTGTATGAAAAAATTTGATTTCAAAATAAAAACAAAATTGATGTTTTTTGCGGATAACGTTGGTTCTAAAAGACGTTGGAACGGCACAGTTAAAGCAAATTGCTTAGATACAGAACCTTTGCCGACGACCCGAATTCGGTTTGAACCTTTCAAAGAGTTTCTGATTTATGGAAATTTTTTTTTATCTTTATTGGCGAATTTTTAATGAAAAAAATGTATTTTTAAATTCACCCAAAAATTTGAATATAGGGGTTGAAAAACAAATCTGACGCCAGTTTTGAATAAAAAAAAATCTATTAATATACTTCACTCCGTAGAGGAATAGTGTTTTCATTACATATTATTCAATAGACCTTGATATCGCTCTAAAATATACTATTTCTGGTTCGCTAATAATATTAACAATAATAAGTATTAGTTTATATTTGTCATCCAGAAATAGTACCGAAATATTGGATTGATCGTTTTTTTTTTTTTTTTTTTTTTTTTTTTTTTTTTTTTTTTTTTTTTTTATAAGAAATTAATTAATTAAATTATAGAACAACCAAAAACCCCCTAGAACGTGAATATTCTTATATGTACACAGTCTTACTTAGGATGTCCTAGTAAATTGAAATTGAAAATTTAAAGCCGGGTTTAAAGTTTTATAAGTAGAGACCGGATTTGCATTTTTTTTTATTGAAAACTGGCGACAAATTTGTTTTTCAACCCCTATATTCAAATTTTCGGGTGAATTTAAAAATTTTTTTTTTCATTAAAAATTTCGCCAATAAAGATTAAAAAAAATTTCCCATAAATCAGGAACTCTTTGAAAGGTTCAAACCGAATTCGGGCCGTTGGTAAAGGTTCTTAATATACGCAATTTGCTTTAAGTGTGGTGTTCTTAGAACCAACGCTATCCGCGAAAAAGATCAATTTTGTTTTTATTTTGAAATCACATTTTTTCATACAGACTTTCTAGATAATGCAATAGCTGTTTATATTTGTGGAAAGAAGAAACTTCACTTTTCCCAACGAGTCCAAGAAAATCGAAATCGGATAAACTGATACGCAAAAACGCAAAAAAAAAATGGTTGAAATCGGTGACCCATTGAGTCAACTTTGCACCTCAATACCAGAGTGGTATGAGCCAAGTTTTTTTTTTTTTTTGTATTTTTAGCATTCTAAGGGTCGACTTAAATGGAAAGGGGCTTCGTTCGAGATTATATTCCAACTTGATTGATACCTTTCCCAGTCCTGTTTAAGTGAGAGCCATTTATTTTATCCCTTGCAACGCTTCAACTGCAAGGATTTCCTTCTTTTGACCGGAAGGTTACCGTTTATCATTCTGACGTGACCAACTCAACTCCATTGAATATAGAGTATGGTTATCTTTTGAATATGTCTTTTAATGCTAACTCGTGTCTGCCAAGTATTTCTTCTTTTTTTTATTTATTGACAAATATTACAAATTGCCGCAATCAAGGCCAATAGGTAATAGATAGTGATAAATGTGCACATTTGTACAAAAAAAAATAAAAATAAAAATGTTATAAAAATTAAAAAAAAAAAAGAAGAAAATGAGGATATATCTATAAATATGAAAGAAATACTAAATAATATATAATTATAAAATAATTGTAATACATTTAAAAAATAATTGAAAAAGTGCTCTGTATTAAAGATTTCCGATTGGAAATTGCATGGGTAAACGGTTTTTATTAGAAATTCATCATTAAGAATGCACACACATAACTAAATATCCTTAAGGAAGATATTTCAATAATTACTAACCTAGAATAAAATAAAAATCAGTACTTAACCTTAAGATGGGTAGAGCATTATTTCAATTAAAATTTCAAATAACTATTACTAATTTAACAAAAAAAAAACTTATGGCAAAATATAACAGTTTCTTTGTTTACATTAATTTGATAAAAAATAAAATAATGAAATAAAATTAATCCGCCTCATGAACATCAACGTGTTCGTAATAGAAAAATTGGCATTGTTATTGAAACCAAAAGGCAAACGAAACTTTATATGACCTTAGGGAATTAATTCCCTTTATTAATCTTACTAAGTGTTTTATTAATTTTTATTTTTCCTTAATAATTTGTTAATTTTATTTCATTTGTTAGTATTTAACTATGAATTACATTTGACAATTTTTTTTCCTTCACAATATCATCATTTTAATCATAGTTATCATAGGTATAGTATATTCTGAAATTCGTCTTGAGAATTTATTATGTTTCTGCTTTGTTAATAAAATTGGCTTCGTTGAAGGTAATTTTATGTTTTTTAACTATATTTTGTTTAAGATGTTATTATGCCTTAGCATTATTTTTACTACTTGTTATAATTAGTAATTTTATTTGTTTTTTTGAAATACTAATATTATTTTTTTAATTTCAGGTAAGTGAAATCTATTTCTAACAACGGAAAGTCGTAAGTCTAGCTTTTTGTTATTTGAAATTATATCTCGTTACAATTTTTAAAAAATTATTTATTGAAATTTACAAAAAAAAAAAAATACAAGCTTATCTCAACAATCGTATAATGACATGATACATAATTGTTAAGAAACTACCCATTGGTAGCTCTCCAATAACGTATCAATATTAGAAGATATAAAAGCCCCGAGGCCATCTTCTTTTCAGACACTTAGAAGGATTATCAGGAATCGAAGTGGAAGCAAGGTTAGAAGCAAATGGTTTGAGTGGGTAAAGAGTTTATTATGGAAGGATAGGTATCCTGGTTCGGGCCGAATCCTCGGCTGCATTAAGGTCCTTATGGATGATTTTATTTGTGACAAAGCCAGGAGCATTGAGTATTTTTCGAAGAATTTTGGATTGTAAGTATAGGTACGAGAGGAATTTGATGGTTTAGTGTAGCTCTAAAGCTCAACTCAAAAGGTCTTATTATAGTCATGCAAACGAGCCTTTTGTAATTAATTGGAAGCTTGGAGCGTTTTTCCAGTAACTGTTGAAGTAGTCGGAAACGACGAGCAGTTTCTTGTCGTTTTAGTCTTGTATGAGGATTCCAAGTTAGACGTTTTTTCAGATGGAGTCCTAGGTAGCGGATCTATTCGACAGGGATAAGTGGAACATTATCAAAGGATACTGTAGGAAAGGAAGTCATGGGTTTAATACGAAGGGTAAAGGTGATTTGATGGGATTTGCTGGAATTTATTTTGATCATCCAATTTAAGACACCATTCGGTACAACTATAGTGGAGCGGCGCACTATCAGAAGAGTCTAGAGACTGAATCGAGTGTCGTCTCACTAGCGATCTCTGGTTCCATTCTTGTTAACTACGTGCCTCCTTTTTTCCACACTTTCTTATAAATTTGGTTTTATGCTCACCGCTTAAAGCTGTTTTTTTACAAGAAATTTTTCGATTGCTATGAAAATTCGTATTTAGTAGTTTTGGGGGTGCAAAAAACGAATATCAACTTTGTCTCTCCCTAAAAAAATATTTTACCCCGCTTTGTTACGTCGCGACAAATTTTCTTCCGAGTTGCTACACCCATTGTGATTTAATTTTGTTAGATTCTAGTTTTCACCTATTTATGATAGTTAATGGGTAATTTCATGTTTTTTAATTATGAATTTAATCATTTATAATCATAATGGATAATAACAGCAGTATTTAGTTTTGTAGAAAATTAAATTAATTATTTAAAAAATTCAATTGGGATAGTAAAGTGGTAATTTTATGGTTTTTAATTATGAACATATTTATTTACCTTATTTTTATATAATTAATTTAGAACTAAATTAATTATTACAAATGTTTATTAATCATGGCCTTGAATTATCAAGATCATTTAAAAAAACATTACTTGATTAATTATCATTTAATTGTATAAAAATATGTGAAATACTTATATTCTTATGTAAAAAAGGGGAAGATGTTAAGTGCATTAAAATAAAAAGTAACTTTTTTATTTAAAAAAACAAACAAACAGTTATACCCAAATAAGAATCAATTTGCAATCTTTAAGCGGTGAGCATAAAACCAAATTTATAAGAAAGCGCTGAAAAAGGAGGCACGCAGTTAACAAGTGGGACGACACTCGGTTCAGTCTCTAGATTCTTCTGATCGTGCGCCGCTCTTCTGTAGTTGTACCCAGCATTCTTCATGGTTTGTGGTATATGATCGAAGAGTTTGGGTTGCAATAAACGGGTCATTATTCGCAGATTCACAGACAGCTGTATCGTTAAGAGTTAAATATATTATTATCATTATTCTTGAAATTTAAGTTCAATAAGTTGGCCTAGCGTGATTGACTGTAGCTTAAAAGGTTAGAACAGTCTTTAGCGTTAGGTATGTTTACGAAATTTAAAAAAAACTAAATTATAATGATTCCAGTTAAAATCGGTAAATAGTTATTTCTCAGAATTATTTGCGTGGATATTTCATGATTTAGTCCATGTATTTACAACTTAATATATTTGATTTATACAAAAGGAGAAATCCTTTTTAAATAACGTAAAATAACAACTCAGTGATATTAAGCTAAATGATAATTAATAAACTATAGAAACTAAAAGAACATACAATTATATAAATTCCAAATAAATTATATAAATTAAAGATAAATTCCAAACTATATAAGTACTCAAAGATATTAACGGTTCTAGTATGTTTTATCCCCTCACGACTGTTGACGTCGCATTTATCAATAATTACCTTTTAAATGTTTTCATCGGTTGAAAGCAGTGAATTGTTTGAAAAAGTTTGTTTATAGTTTTTTTTGGTATTTGTTAGGCTAAGGTTTAACAATGGATAAACAATTAATTTGGAAAACCAGTTAGACTGGGTGATAAGGAAAAATAGAATTTTCGGAACTTAAATCTTTATATCAAACAGTGGACGGTGCTGATCCCTGTTAACCTATAATGTTCCTATTCATTGAATTATTTATTATATAAATTAATTCTCCTTTAGGTAAACTGCTATCGATTTCCATTCGCTGCTCTCAATTAGGGGTGTCGGTTTCTGTGGGGAGAGGGGGGGGGGGGAAACAGGTTATCGGTTATTTCGTTTTTGTTTTTTTTTACCTTCAATCAAAACTGATCGGTTTGTGAAAAGAAACCGGTTATTTTAAATCAAATAACCTCCCATAAAAACATTTTTTTTATAACGTTACAAATAACAGTTACTTGAATTTCTACAAATAACTAGTCATAGGCCAGACCTTTAATTCAAGTTAATTACACATAGATCGGGTATTTTCTACTTTACTCCCCTCAGTGATTTTTTTTTTTTTTTGGAACAGTTATTTAACAGTTAACCTTCAAATAATAGTAGTTATTATAACCACATGGAGATGGGAAGTTTTTACCTCCTTGGTAATAACATATGATGAATCAATATGATTTCATAGCTAACAATGGTAAAGGGAAAAAGGATATTCTCCAATTTATTACTGGTCATAAGAAGCAATGAAGGGATTTGAATTATATTGATATCTCTGTAATGATGAGAAGAAGGCATTATAAATGTTCCAAGATGAAGAGATACTTCATAAAACTAAGATTCGTCAGAATGGCCATGAAATGATGTTGGTTTATAGTGTGAGAAGATGATTCCGTTGGCGATGTTATTCCAGTAAATGCCTTAAGGGAAAAGGTGCTTTTGCAGGGACCTGGTTGTGAGCAACAAGACTGCCTATGCGTAATGCGTTAATTTTCATGTACTCATGGGCAAACGAGTACACAATTACGAAATACTCTTTAAAGGAATTTGGTATGTCTCTGCAATCTATTACTGACTGGAAAAACCTTTTAAGAGAAGTATTTGCTCATGATATTTTGTGCCATCCTATCGTAATTTGTGGAGAAGGAAAAACCGTTGAGATAGTGGATTCCTGTTTCTCTAGAAGAGAATAAAATGGATGTTTGTCGAGAGACAAAAGAAACATTTTTATATGATGTTGAAGACAGAACAGCCTTTAGAGTGCTTAAAAGAAAACATAAAACCCGGAACAACGTCAGATTTATGGAAATCATATGATAAAATATCAGAATTACCAGGTATGAATTTTACACATTATACAGTCAACCATTCAAAAAAATTTGTAGACTCCGCGACTGGAGCCCATACGCAGACTGTGGAGTCATTATGGGCTTCTACCAAGAAATACAACGAAACAAGAAAGAATGCGGAACAAGCAGAGATTTATTTGATTCATAATTATGCGAGTTTATCTGGAGGAAGAGACGCGCAGGAGAAGATTTATTCAAGGTCATATTACGAAATATCAAGGAATTTTATAGTCTTTAATTCATTTAAAATGCGTTCCTTCTTTGGATAAAAATCAGGTTATGTATTAATAAAATTTAAAAAAAAACTATATAAACTAACTATAAAATACACATTAAATCTGGTTCATTAAATCACTAAATTAAATCACTGATTCATTTAATCACGACCCTAGTTTGAGTAGAAATTAATTTCTCCTCAAGTAAGGCTCCTCAATTTTTAAGGTTTCCATTCAATATTATGGAAGTAGAAATTATCACTACAACAATGATTAGGTTTATGAGTTTTTCGTCAAGCTCCATTACCTTCGACGATTTTACATAGTGATGTAATACTTGAATAGTGATGTTTAGTGTTATTGTTCTTGCGTTCTTCTTATAGAACTACTTCCCCGCTTGCAGACTAGAATTTTAAATGCAAGAAACATCCACCTAAAGTAAAAAAACATATTGCAAATACAGGGAATAGTATTGTTGCAACAGCAGCTGACAATGTTTGAGTTGGAATACTCCCGTAGCTGACACGGCTGTGAACTAGGAGGTAATTGCGCAAAATAAATTGTTGAAATTTTACGTACTGCTTTAGGGTCCCAGGGTAACAACCCGCATTTTCTGAATCCATTGACTGTAGCTCATGGTGGAACTGCTCATTAAGCATATTTTAGTAGAGTGTTTGGTAAAGGGGAGCAGACAAATATACAATGAGAAAATACAGAAGCCACAAATTTTTGAAATAGCAGTCTAGGACGTTCTGAAATCTTATTGTTCCAACTTTTTAAGGCAATGTGAGGTGTTGGTACACTGTCAGATATTGGTTATAATCGAGTATTTAAAAAAAAAAAAAAACTGTTGAGCAAAAAATTCAAAATAAACATCCAACCTTCTACCCACCTGCCTGCCCGATAGTGCTTATACCTTCTTGGTTACACCTTTACATGTTCTCGTTCGCAGGTAACGCAGTTTTGAAGTTTACAGATTTCTTTTTAGTTTATTATTAATCATTTTCTTTCTCTGTCTTATTCTCAATTATTTTTCAAGTCTGTCGGTTTGTTAGTTTCTCAAAAATTAAAAAAAAAAATTATAGGAATCGAATATCCTTTGAAAAAATGAAAATAAAATAAACCCTAGCTCTGTGGCCTTAAAAAACCCTTACAATTACTGCACTTGAAACAGGAAAAAGTGCTGAAAATTGAATTCTAGCTCTGTAGTCTTCTTTACAATCCCTTGGCATTGCTGATCTTGGAGAGTGAAAAAAAAAAAGCTTCTTTAGCGTTACTCCTATCAGGGCCGCCCACAAGGTAATAATATCGGTAGTCACAACTTTCGTAATAAACAAAGTCAATACTTGGCTGGGGTTTTGGTTCTTGGACGCCCGAGTTAAATCCTGTCGGGGTTCAGACATTTCTATGGGCGGTTCTGACTCCTATCACCTAACGCAGGTCATGATTCGATTCAGTACGACAAAGCACTTAGTGTACGACGCCATTGAAATTAATATAGGGGAATATCTGTGTGATAAAGCAGTGTTGGGAGAATCGATCTTTTCTTATGGTTGCTGTTGTTGTTACTAAGGCCTTGCCAAGTAAGGTAAGGACTTAAAAATAAGTCCGAAATAAAGCTTGAAGTACCTAATTCTCTCAATTTTTTTATAGAATTGGACAAATAGAAATGTTTTACATTACTCAATAAAGCAATTAAAATCAACACTTGGTTAGTTTAATGAACCGTTAATTCATAATAACCTTCCCTTGTAAATATTGACAAATCGCGATAGATATAGCCTATAGATTTTTTTTTTTTTGCGTCCAAAGCTGTGGGAAGTTAAAGAATAACGGTATCAGATAAAAATTTATAAATTAGGAGGTTTGAAATATTTGTTTTTAAATATAATTTTCGAAATTTTCAATGTTCCATGTTAGGCAACCATTGAATATATATTCTCCGTTGACTCAGGCTTCTCTTGTTTATACCATAACCCTGCATATATATTCAAGTATATCAGGTTTATTCCCTAGGATCCATAACTTTCAACTGGTAGGGTTAGGGAAAGAGGAGCATAAACTTCCTGATCATTTCTAGCTCGAACGCATATAATAAAAGTTGAAATATTATGAAGTTCTCGTTTGTGAATGATTGCGAATAACATTTATTAACAATTCATTTCAAAGAGAAAGGGAAGCATCAAATAATACACATTAAATCAATTGTCTAAAATAAAAATACTATAATATCCTAAGGTAAATACGCTGAATTTCGTGTTTCTCTGGTAAAAAAAAAGCTAAATTAACTTGATCTAAATATAGAAGGCATGCGTATAAATAACTAATACGTTAAACACTATAATCCGTCAACAAATATTTAGATATGTTGTTAGCAAATATAATTTTTAAATCTCTACAAATGAGCCAATTATTTACCTGGATCGATTTGCAGTTATCAATCCTTTTTCTTGTTTATTATAAAATATGATTCAAATAAAACGAAATCCCAAGTGTTAAGTTCTTAATGTTGATTAAAATTTACTTAATTTATAAATGAAATATGAATCACATAATATCATTAGGAGAATAAAAATATATTGTCTTCCTATGTTTTAGAATATTTTATCTTCGAAGCTACTGGTTTTCGTCTTTAGAACTTCATCACGCTAAAATGACAATAATCAATAACAACAAAGGATTTTAAATTAAAAAAAAACATACCAATTATATAAACTCAGGTTATCAGGTTATGTATTAATAAAATTTAAAAAAAAACTATATAAACTAACTATAAAATAAACATTAAATCTGGTGCGTTATGTGCATCATGCATACAGCTTTCACTCACGACCTTTAGTTTGAGTAGAAATTAATTTCTCCTCAAGTAAGGCTCCTCAATTTTTAAGGTTTCCATTAAATATTATGGAAGAAGAAATTATCACTACAACAATGATTAAGTTTATGAGTTTTTCGTCACTCTCCATTACCTTCGACGATTTTACATGCTTATTAATTTTTCTGAAATCTGTAGCTCTCCAACGGTATACTATACATCTATATTATCTCTCTTATTTTCGGATATTTGTTTTTCAACCTGTGAAAATATTTTTCCTTTAATTAATTATCAAATTTTTTCATAGTTTACTATTAATCCATTTTATTGCTATTAACAATGAATGACGGTTAATAATTTCAAATAAACAAAATTAAAGTTGCTTTAAAGAAAGCCATTATAAAATTCGCCTCTCAAGCCCTGTCAGACTCTTTTAATGAGGATAAGACCTAGCTGAAATTAAAGAACATTTAAATTGCACACTGATTATACTTAATAAATCAAGATGGTTATAGCCGTTTTCGAGAAAATTGTGGAAAAGGTGTAAAATCGATGATATAGCGTAGAGTAGCACTTCCGTTAGCTCGATTTTTGTGAAAAAACCTTTCTGTTACATCCGAGAAATACACCTAACTTAAATACTTAATTTCAGTTTCGTACTACTTTTCGTTTTTGAACTAGGCTGTTCTTATACGAGCACACACACACACACACACACACAGACCATTTTGCGAGATTTGGTCGTTTGGACTCAGAACATTATAACCGAGAGGTAATATAATTCTCTATAAAACATAACAAAAAAAAATTGAAATTGGACCAGTATTAGCTGAGATATAGCATATTGAACTTTCTAGACTAACTGCCCGGCGGTACAGGCTAGCGTAAACCTCCTGAATTATCAATTGTGGACTCCCAGCTTTCACCTTTCCCCATTTCATCCTTCCTTGGATCCATTCTCCACTTCTATCAGCTTGTTGGTCTTCGATTTCTTCTTTTCCCACTGATCTGCGCCTTTAACATTTTCCGCTGTACCATTTTACCTCCATTCTGTTACATGCCCTGCACCTCGTAGCCTACTTTCTTTGATACAGTTACTTTCTAACACTCTCAGTTTACGGTAATCATCTTGGGACAAACACTAAGTTTCCGCTACATAGGTCCATAATATTCGTTGCTTTAGAATAAAGTTGAGACTTGAGAAGTTTCACTTTTGCATAGTCGGTACAATTATTCTTGTGCTAATTTCTTTCCTCAACTTGGTAGATGTGTTTTATAAGGTATTCTTCATTGCATGGAAAGTCACATTTTGTTAGTTATTTAATAACTCTAAAACGTTACATCTCCCGGAATATTCCAGATGGTCATTTGAAAGATAATCAAGATACACCAGATATTTTTTAAATATAACTATTTGGATGTAATAAACCATTGTGTAATAATTTACAGCGTTTTTTTTTTTTTTAATTTAAGCGCTTTAAAATTACAATTTACTGCGAAGACACACACGTAGCAAGGAAGAAACTCAATAACGAGGAGCTTTATTAACCAACACAGACTTTGGCATTAGCGTTGTTCGTAATTGGCAGAGGTTATGTTAACATCATTACCCTTCCACCTATTATTTCCATTTATTAAGCTCATGATGTCTGTAGGGGAGACATGGTTTGTTAGGGTTGGGTACCCACCTTATACAAACAATGCGAGCCCTTTGATCTTAGTCGCTAAAGGGCTTGTAAGAATTCAATTCCTCTTGACCTGAAATAAACTGAAATTGTTCATTAGTTCAATCTTGCTACTGTAATATGCTAAAATATTTTACAACTTTTCTCCACAAATGTAAAATAGTGTAAATCTGCGGATATCTCTTTTAGTTGTTTATTTATTATACGTATAGATATTTTCACAAAAAAAAAAAAAAAAAAATAGTATTTGCAAATAACGGTTAAAATTTAATGAACTAGTGTAATTGTCGTTGGATAGAATTTTCAAATTTTGTTTATTATGGTTTTAGTTTACATTTTATGTGGGATTAGATAAAATAGAACATCAGACATTAAGACCATCTTTCTCCTAGGTAAGAACAATAAAAAATCTTTATACGTTCTGTATGGTTTAAAACTTTTAATTTCACAACTAAAAAATCTGTACTTGGTAATTTAGGAATCGTTATTCCTTTTTTAATTTTTTTTTTTTTATCTTTCATCCAGATAAGCATAATAGAACCATTTCCACTAGATTCGCCAAACCCTAGTGGATGGGTCTACATCTTGGCTTGTCAAATTCAATTAAAGTGACGGGCCACATCGCATTTACAAATTTACTTAAAATAATATTTTTTGAGTGAGGATTCAGGAATATGGACGGAACATTAAAACATATTCCGTAATTGAGTGAATTTAGGGTAATAATAGCAATACAATTGTCTTTATTTAACTTTACTTCAGAACGTTGTTGACCAAGAAAAAGTATCTTGGGGGTAGCGTGTTTGACACCCCTGATCTACATTCAACTATAAAAACTATATTCAAACTGACGTGTCCAAAAAAGGCTTAAATAATTATTATATGGATTATAATCCATTAATCAAAACAGCTTTTATCACTGAAACTACAATAAAAATAATAATAAATGACATGAATATAAACCTGTAATCATTCCTATTAGAAGAATTTGTATTACTGATAAAAAAATTTAAGTATAAGAGTCAATTTCGCACTAAACGCAAGTAATGCTCTAATTTTATACAACATAAATTTAGGCAAATACTTATTAAAAATAAGCAGACAAAAATTCATTATTAAAATTGAATTGATTTAGGAAGTTTTCCGTTCATTTTATAGATGATTATATTTTTAATGATGGTTTCGTGTTGAACCGCTTTTATAGCTGTTTAATAATGTATGATAATAAAAAGAGGTTTTTAATGTGGTGTTAAAGATTTCTTTTATATTTTTGATTTCGGAGTTACGAAACATTCTTAAAAGTCTTGTCGTGAACTGTATCGTTTTAGCGAATTTTTCTTGAGTTATCAAATAGATTTAAGCAGCTGTATTTAACTTTCCTGTTAAATCATCTTTAATCATATTTAACTTGTATTCCTGTTATATCATCTGTTTCTTTGCTAGTAAGATTTCTCTCTACTAGTTGTCCTTGTATTTTATTTTTTTAAATCTATAGAAAGAAACAACATATTTCGTTCTATAATTTTTTAAGGTTTTGTCGTACAAGTTATCCGACCAACACCTCTCCTCCCCCTCCCCTCCGAAACTAATGAACTGAATGCGACTAATAATCGACCAAGAATAAAACAAGAACATTTAAATGATAAAAATTGTGTATGGTATAAAACAACAAAAAGTAACATCTGAAAATTAATTCAGATGTTACTTTTTTGCGAAATTGGAATGATATTCTTTCTTATTGAACTTATTAGGAATCATTAAGCTCTTTTATATTTTTTTATCTTTCACCCAGAAAAGCGTAATGGAAACATTTCCACTTCATCCACCAAACGCAAGCGGATGGAAAACGCAATTAAAGCCACGAGCCGCATCAAATTTACTAATTTTCTCAAAGTAATGCGTTTAAGCGAGGATTCAGGAATATTGTATGAGAAGAATTCATTTGATCCTTTGACAATGTTTAGACCCATGATCTAGATTTTTTCCTGGTGTTGGAGGAATTTCACATATTATATAAGAAAAAAAAATAGAGTTGTACATTAAACTAAAATTTTCTCTCGTCGAATTTTATTTTACAAATTAATTTGATGATGCATAGTTAATATTATGTCCTAAAACTTGATATGGGTCAAAGTTGTCCAACTATGCGGAGTTAAAACTTAAAGCCGCAATCAAGTTATTAACTTAAAACTTATGGACAATGAGCTAAAACTAAGTAATATTTAAATAAATTCGCATTATTTTTTTAAAATTTATTAATAAGAAAAATTCCGAAATTTCCGAAACTGGTATTTATTATAGCGCATCACGGGGCAGCCCCCTGGCATTTCAAGTTTTTTTGTCAAGTTAAAAATGAATTAAATATGAAAATAAAATTTTAATCAAAAATTGTTGATTAAAATTACATCAAAATGAAATTAAGTTCTACTTGGAACCGCTACAAGGTTGGGTAACCTCGCATTTTACAGAATAGCCACGTGTTTAAGTACACTTTAAAATAACAATTAAATTACAAAGATATTAATAACAAAATCTTAGCAGAATTTAATACTTCATAAATTTCAAATTGATAGGGCACTTACCAAGTATGAAATCTTGCTGGAACTTCTAATGAAATGTAAAAATATTAGAAGGTGCGTTTTCAAGGAACATGTCTCTTCATTTGGATGAAGATTGCTACAATTCGAAATAAGTGGATCAAATTGTATATGTACAAGCTCCTTTAGAGTGTATATATAATAATGACACAGTTTTGAAAAAAAAAAATGAATGTTTTAAAGTACGAAATAATATTTTCTACATTAACAATGATGTTATCATTTATTCATAGAATAAGCGAAACGTAAATCCATTTTGGCGACCTAACCGACATCAGAATAATATTCTTAAACATTCAAAATAATTTATTATTATCTTTATCAAGTTTGAAGTAAGTCATTATGATTGACTATTAAACTTATAATACCTGAAAGAACAATGATTTTTTTTTGTGGTAAACATTGGAACTAAAAGTCTGACATCTGCTCTCAAAGAAATATAAGTTATATCGCTGTATATTTCCAAAGCTAAAACAAAACTTTTCGTATTGTATTATCTTTCTTTCAAGAAAACGAAGCAATAAAAATGATTATATCAGTATAAATCAACAGGTAGTTAATGTAAGTAATATAGGCCAACATTTTGCATTAAACTATGATACTTTATTATTATTTTTATTACTATTTGTATAAGAAAAAAATACCATGAGTCTTTATTTAATCTTTTTTTAATTTTTTTTTTCTATCCCTAATTGAGTTACATTCATAACACAGTACAAGATGTAAAGAACGAAAATAAAAACTAGCTTATGTAAATAAAAAAATATATAATAACTAATAAATAAATAAAATTAGTTAATAAATAAAGCATAATAAAATAGATTAAATAATCGAAAATATGACCATGATACCAATTCTATCCAGCGTTTTCCTTCATTCCTCGAGTTCTTTCTAGGGGTATCGGTTTTCTTGAAAAAAACAAAACAAAAAAAAACAGTTTATCGGTTATTCCAGTCATTTTATTATCAATCATAACCGATTGGTAATATAAATATATAAATATAAAATATAATATAAATATAAATATAAAAATAACAGGTTTTTGGAAAAACTGGGATAAAAGCTCGGTTATTTTAAATTTAATAACTTCCCATCAAAGCATTTTATGACGTCACAAAGGACCTTTAATTCAAGTAAATTACTCATTGATCTTCAAGAAATAACCTAAAAAACCTTTACGCTAGTAAACAAATAGTTAAAATCCTGGAGATAACTGATCATTAGAGAAACCTTTGATTGTACTTGGCGTGCCTTGACAAAATCACGCAAGATAATTTTTTTTTTCTCGATAAAATGAATATTTTGTAGATTTGCTTATTAAATATTACGCAAGCAAGATAAAATGGAATATGTTTCAATTCTAGTCAACAATGGTTTAGAATTTCGAAAAAAAAAATAAAGTTTTAATGTTTATTTAATAACTTATTTCTGCCTGCTCAAATCCATTTCGCCGCTCTCATTCTTAACAACGATAAAAAGCCCGTGAGAATCATAGTGGTGTAACTCAAGTTTTGTAATTTTAAGAAAATTTATGTTTTGCAAATTTTCATTTTAATCATTACCCAAGTGAGATAAAATGGAATAATGAATGCCTCTATTCCAGCCACTAAAGCTTTGAAGTTTAATAAAATTAGTTGAGCAAGATTAGTTGTTAGCAATTTTTTCACGTTTCAAAATCGGTTTTTGAGGGATTAAAAAAAAATAAAATAAACGGTATTGAACTAAGCATTCAATTATTAGCAATTATTTCACGTTCCAGGTGAATGCCAAGGCATAAGAAGACTCCAGAGCTAATATTCAATTTTCAGCACTTTTTCTTGTTTCAAAGTGCAGTAATTGTAAGGATTTGTTTAAGGCCACAGAGCTAGGGATTTTTATTTTTCAAAGGATGAATTTCGTGTCCTAAATTTTTTTTTTTTAATTTTTAAGAAACTAACAAACCGAAAGACTTGAGATATAATTGAGAATGAGACTGTGACAGAAAATGAGTAATGATAAACTAAACAGAAATTTGTAATCATGAAAACCGCTGGTGACCGTGAATTAAACAATGGAAATTTAGTTGTAGTTGTTGTCCTTAGTTGTGTAACTGTGTGACTTTACCGAGGAGGTATAAGCACTAGGAGGTAGGCAGGTGGGATGCTTATTTTGTATTTTTCACGAAATTTATTTTCAATCTTTTTTTCTCCAGTTTTTGGGATTTAAAAAAAAAAAAAAAGGTTACCGGTTATAACCGACCGGCTATTGGGATCCCTACTTCATTCAACAATGGCATCGGTTGAAAATTGAAATTTTCAGATCATGAATTCGTATTGAATTTTCCGGCCTAGCTTGTTAATTACGAACTTTTCACGTTTCCTCAGCGGTTAGGGCCACGGAATGCTGAAATAGACCCCCACGACATCAAAGACCCTCCTAACTCCTCATTCCTCCCGCGTCACAATGACCAACTCGCCGTTATAATTGCCGCTGCAATATCATCAGTACCGTATCTACAGCTAGTTGCGACCTAAAACTTATCCTATCCAAGTATCATAAAATTAATTAATTAAATTTATATTGGATTCTTATGTATTTAGTTGACATCCTCATGATGGTATAAAAGGATCAATCTAATTAGGGATTGTTAAACTATTTTCCACTTCTATAATTTTGTTTTTATTGAAAACTAGTTTCGAATGTTATACATTCGTCTTCAGTTCTAAAAACACACAAAAATTCAAAAATAAGCCTTGGTATTAAGATTTGGTATTATTATACATTTTAAATTAAATGTAATATAAATTAGTATTATAAAACTTTTATGAATTATTAATCAAGATAAGAAATAAAATACATGTTGGTACTCACCAAGGTTTAAGTAGATTATATGAAACAGAAAAGTTTCATTTATTGGTTTGGTTTGATATTGGTTTGTTCTCGCACTAAACTAGCAATGGAAGAAAGGTGGGGTATTTATAGGTAAACGGTTTAGGGGTCAGGGTTTTTCAGTAATTCCGTTGAGTAATTGTTTTATCTGTTATAGATGGTAATGAATTTAAGATTGGACTATTGGAGATATTTATTTGGTCATTTAAGCAAAAATATGCATTGGATTTTATTATTTCAAGTACTTCATAAATATTTAATTTGAGACTGTTTTAAATGTGATGTATTAATTTAACTCCTGAGTCTTTGATGAATTTATCTATTTATTTTTATTTACATTAATTGCAAAAGTTGGAATTCTCTGTCTTATTATTAGGTGCACGTATATGTTCCTTTAATCTCTGATTTAGTGATCTTCCAGTTTTTCCCGTGTATTTGGCTGCACAACCATTACAATGTAGTTCGTATACTCCGCTTTTTTGGAAAGGGTCTATTTTATCTTTAGAAGAAGAGAAATATGAGGATAGGGTTTAGTCCTAGTTTTTTCAATTCATTTCCGACTTTGGTGGATATAGGGCCGTAATATTGAATCAAGGCATGTTCGGGATGGGCCTGTCTTCGGGGGTTGTTGAATAGATATCATTAATTGTCTTTTTTTGTATTTATTTTTTTTTAATATGATTGATAGTGGTTTTATTGTACCCGTTATTTTTTCCTATGGAATATATTATTTCAATGTCTTTGTTATAATTATTATTTATTTAACACTTATTTATTTATTTATTATTCGGAATGATTCACCCTCAAGTGCGAAAATACTACTTAAAAGGTAAAATCGTGATAAAGAATGCTAGGTGCTAAATAAATACATAAATGTGTAAAATTTATAAAAGTGAAATAAGCTAAGAGTTTTGGGGGATGGCTGGGACTAAATCTTATGTCAAATGTATAAAATAAAAATCACACAGCTTTCACTTAACATCCTATAACAATTATTCATTTTTAAAAATTGTTTTACAGAATTCATATATGCACTATTTGAAATATTTCATGCGCTTCTCTAACTCAAATACAAAATACAATCTTATAAATAGTTTTTAGGACAGTACTACAACTCTGTGCCCTGTATATTTTTCGTTTGTCAAGCTGAAAATAAATTTTAAAACTTCCCATGGAAATTCCGTTTAGTTTCCATCAAATAAATATCCTCATCTGCAACGATCTTATATGTTTCATAATATTTTTTGTAAAATATATTTCTTTCCAACGGCATATTGTACATCTATATTTCCGGAAATTTGTTTTTAACCTGAGAAAATGCTTCTCCTTTAGGTAATTATCAAATTCTATCATAATCTATATCTATCCAACTTGTTTATTACTACTAAAAATGGGAGACGATTAATTATTTCAACAGTTGGCTTACAAACAACAGTTGGCTTAGAAAAAGTACGGTCCTTACCTAGAACTGAACCCAAGACCCTTCATGGGTTGTAGTGTTGCAGGTTCTTTTTTAGTTGTTGAAAAATTCCAGGCATATACCTTCCTTAAATACATAATTGCAGTTTCGTACAACTTTTCGTTTTTGAGCTAAACTTACCAAATACACGCTCACACACTAACCATTTTTCGAGACTTGTTGTATTTCCGCTAAAAACTCGAATTCTAAATTTTCACGATCGCAATAATTTTCCTTACTGTATATTTCATAAATAGTTAAGTGAAAGTAAAAAACGGCCGACCTATAATAAATAAAAAAAACAAGGTATTTCTATTTTGAGAATTTGACGATGAGACCTGACCCCCATAAGGGTAAGTGGCTATTAATGCCGGACAGCTATGAAATGGAAATGTAATTAATCCCTTTGAATTCTAATTATGTTTATTGATTGCTTAAACTGTTAATGCAGATTAAGAATATTAATTCGCTTTTTTATTTTAAAATTCATCTTACTGAATTATTTATATTCGTTTGTGAATAGGAAGGCTAACGGTGCACTTTAATCCGCTGAAAAATTAATTAAAGCTAAATTCTCAAACTCTTGTCTCATCAAGCATTTGTTAACGTTTAAAATTAGTTCAAATCTACTGCACTTTATAACTTGTGCGTAATATATATATATATATATATATATATATATATATATATATATATATATATATATATATATATATATATATATATATATATATATATATTTTTTTTTTTTTTTTTTTGTGGGGGGTTGTCGTTGAATTTAAACTTGGTGCAGTACAATGCATGTTATATATTCGTAAGGACTATGTGAATTTTTAGATGTGTTCAACACAGCGTTTCAAATTCAGACTATTTCTTTACATTCTTAAATTGCTTAAAGTCTGAAGTTGAAGTCTAATTGCTAGTCTGGAGTGTCTGACTCAACCGGGGACATTCTTGGAGGCTAGGCTTGATAAGCAGTAAGTCGCTACGGGGTCAAGAAGGAAGGGTGCTCTGACTTGATAGCTCTTCTTGTAGTGGCTGGCTCAAGTTAATTAGTCAAGACCCGGGGCTGATACAAGGCTTTCTGCCTGAAGCTTGTATCAACCCATTTGTGCAGGATTAAACGAAATTTCTCTACTTTAATACACTGCTTCAAGGGGAGGTTACACATATTTACTGCGGTGTCGAGATTTTCCGGTATATTAAAAGTAGTCCGAGAGCTACGCTTGTCGGCCGAATAAATGGAAATTCGTGACTCGACATCCATTCGGGACAAGGTTACCAAATCGGATATTATTGTGGTTTGTGTTAATTTAATGCCAACTATACGTTATTAGTCATGATTAGTGTTAGGATTTATATTGAAAAAAATTATGAATAAATACAAAACATTTATTGAAAAATTCCAAATAAATCAATAATTAATGTTAAGACCGAAAATTCGAGTTACATTTTATATCACACAAAGTATTCCTTAAATGGTATCTTCCGTATAATTTAAATAATTCTGAGCATTCTGTTAAAATATAAATCAATTTCAAAGGGTCCGAAATGTTTCACTTAAATTTCTATAACACAGGATTAAGAACTAAAATAAATTCCTGAACTGTTCATGTCTTTAATGTATATTATAAAAACAAGAAAATACATACTGTTGACATCCGCATGATGGTATAGAAGGATCAGTCTAATTAGAGATTTGTCAATCCCTAAAATACATACAGTTTCCTCCATAATGACAAAAATTGAAGGAACAATTAAAAAAATAAACTAATAATGCTCTATCTTGTTTTGGGTAATTGACAAAACTATACTATGAAAACTTAAAAGGGAACCTAGATATATAAACATTTCCTATGTTAACTTTTACCTATTGGTACGTAAAATTCCAAAAAACTATCAACTTATGAAATATTTTTGTTTTCATAAGAAATAATATAACTTAAACAGCTCAAACGCATTTTACGGAAACAACGGTCCGTCTGAGCGAATTGTGCTAGAATAAAAATTGTAGAGCATAACATTTACTTCAAAAATATGTACATCATTTGACACATTGATGCCCCCTACGCGCCTGATAGGGTGTCAAGAACATGATATATGATTCTAATGTATTTATTCATCCCCCTTTTAATGAAAACATGATCAAGCCGGTAAGGACATTATTTAAAAAAAAAATACAAATTAATTAATTTATATGAAGGAATGAGATGGTCCGGGAGGCGGTAAAAAAGAAGTGGATCAGAAATAGTAGCATTTATCAGGAACTATTTGTGATCCACTTTTTTTTACCGCCTCTCCCGGACCATCTCATTCCTACATAAAAGTTTGACGGTCATTAAAGGTTATACTTTTTATTACCCTTTAAAATAATGTGTATAAACATAAGGAAGATCGTTCTACATACTAATGAGCGGGATACCAAAATAATGCTATTAGGATAAAAGAAGCAGACACAGAGGCAGAGTCACTATGGGATAGACCTTGCAGTTTTGAAATGGTCAGAAGTTTTCATTACCTTGGCTCTATTATTAATGATGACCTGTACGAAGAAAGGGGGGTGAGAACGAGAATTGCAGCAAGAAATAGAGCATATTTCTCCATCTCAAGATTGATTAAAAATAAACTTGTAGGCCGTACTACCGAGTTGATGATGTACGAGACCAGTTGTCACAAACGGTGAAGAAACGTGGACCCTCAACAGTAAAAGCATCAACCTGCCAGACAGGTTTGAAAGAGTAATTCTGAGGATAATTCTAGGGCCCGTATGCCGAGAATGGTCTTTGGCCACGAAAAAAACAAACAAACATCGAACTGTTTAGGCTCTACAAGGAAATCGGCATCTCCTCTTTTATCAAGATACAGAGATTAAAGTGGCTTTTCCATGTGATGAAAGGATGGCCAGCAGGTTGTAAATGTAGGTTCCGGGCGGTGTTCGCCAACGTGGTAGGCCAAGGGATAGGGCAGGATCTTCAGCAACTGAGTATCTCTGTTACCCATGCAAGAGACAGAGAGAAATGGTTGGCGACTGTTAAGTTGGCCAATGGCAGCTTTATGCGCCTTTTGTGCCGATAGAAGAAGAAAAACATAAGGGTCATAAGCGACGTGCGTACGCGGTCTCAAAATATCATATAATGGAAAAAAAATTTACGCTCCACAAGTTTTACACGTAAAATATTCCTCTCAAACCAACCGTTTTTTTCCCGTTAAATGCGTTTAAGCCGTCTCATTCCTAGAATACTAAACCTCAATGCAGGTAGCTTATAACTAAACCTTCGCAGTTTCGCCTACCAGACCCGAAATATCAATTTAGAGAGAATCAAAGGGAACAATTAGAACAAATAATATTCAACTTAACATTAATATTGTTAAAGTATTAAAAAATATACACATAAAATATAAAAATTAAATCTATAAAACCTTAAAACTAAGAAAAAATGCATAAACATATTAATGATGCTAAAAAAAAAAATTGTATAATATTTCACTTTATTATTATTAATATTGTATTTTTCTTTATTATTTTTAACGTTGAAAAAATTAATTATATAACGCTATACAATAAAAATGGTCGTAAACAGTAATTAAAATTGATTTCAAGGAGTAAAGTATAGATTGGCTAACTGGTAAAAACGAATAACAAAAATAGTTGCAGATCAGGAAAATAAGTAAAATTATAAATCGAACCTGAGTCAAATTAGTAATTTAAAAAAAAAACAAAGTAATATATAGTCTCAAATTTGAATTCAAACATAAATAGAATTTTTGAATAATGTATAATTATGGAGGAATAAATTATTAATGATAATAAAACGCTGCTTGGATCACTAAACGTTTGTATAGATCCATTGTTAGGAAACCTTAGTGTTTGGTTATAAACAGAAGGTGGCATTTGATCCTATCTTGTGTGCAGTTCAATGAATACTGAGCTCGGGAAGCACTGCTAAGAGTTGAGCTATCTAAAGGTAGACCTTAGCTGGTTCTGCCCGCGGTTGCGACTGGTAGAGCTTGCCAATCGCACTAAGTCATATCTAGACTGCCAGGCAGTACCAGCGAAATATGTCCCTACCTTTTCAGTCAAAGTAGTAGTAAACTGCCCGCAAACTTTGTCGTCCGCAACCGCGGGCAGTACCAGCGAAATTCTACCTCAACGTTACCAGTAAAGGTTTTACCCAAGAATCGTTTTGTCGACTTCGTAGATTCGACGAAGGTTTAGTATTCTAGGATTTAAATGAACACTCTGTATGGAAAATTTGTATGTTCCATGTATTCAACTAAATACGAATTACATATTAAAAAAACAGGGGTCAGATTGAAATTATAACAGAAAGGTTGAGGATGGAAGTAATACCCTACTGCGTAAATATATCTTAACTGTTCTGGATATTTAAGAGGATTAGTTCTACGGGTAGAAAATACATTGAAGAAAAATATAATGTAAAACAGGAATGACCTTGGAAAATGAAATAGAAGTTAAATCGCTCCACGTTTTTGTAATTCTTTTTAAGAAGATTAGTGAAAGCACGTAGGCTTAATTAAAGCTTCTCCTTCACTGGAAAATCTTCTAAAATTAAATCCTCAATGAAATCAAACATATTTTTTAAAAATAAGGGAATTATTTTTTTCTGTCAAATTTATAGCGCTGCTCAGTGATAAATGCTGAATATATATCGTAACACTTGATACTCACATATTTTACTAAAACCACAAGCTATACCACGACTATGCAGGCTAATTAGTCTCCGTGAAATATTGAATCAATAACTACACGACCCAGGTTTAGGGTATCTATAGCTTCCCTTTTCATTTGACTATCGTTTAGATTGCTGTATTTCCATACGAAACCATGAACACGTACAGGTTTTTTTTTTTAACGTTTGCGGATGGTGGAGGGAAGGGGGTAGGAGGAGACGTCATATTTTTGCGATCGAATATTAATTTAATATAAACATGTAAAACTTGTTACATCTATGCGAAGACATTACTGAGGATTATATGAATAAAAATATATTACATGAGATGTCTTACAGAGACGAAAACATTCACTTTTTATACGTGTTCTACAGAACACCTCTTTTTAAAAACTAGAAGTATTCGCCCAACATATACGTGCTCCACTGTTCCTGGTATCTTGTTTCCATCGTACTGATGCCTTGTTGAAACCTCTCTCCTTTCGAAAAAGTCATTTTTAAAGACATGTGACACGTGTTCATATATGAGTTTTTTATTGTTTTCGTGTGTTGTCCAGAAACACTTTCACTACACTTACAAAACACTTCCAAGCCGCCGAAATCTTTACATTATTTTTTTCTTGAAAATGGAAATCACCCAGAGGCTTCCATATTTGAAGTCCAATAAATATGATATCTTATAGTTTTGCTTCGCTTGCTTGAGGAAATTATTCTTTCAGGTAATTGAAACTATTTCCTTCTTTGTCCTTGACTTTGACAATGTTTTATATTATTCCAAGCTCGATATAGAGAGGCGGAAGAATCACCTTTTTAGGTTTAGCAAGGAGGTCATATTTTATGTTTGAAGTACCAGGTTCAAAAGGACTTCTATGTGGCCAATATTTCTTACTGTAATGTACCTTTGTTGCCCTACTGCCCCATAGACACTTTGTAAAACCCCCTTGAATTTCTAGCAATACACCAATCACTTTTAAATCCCTACAAATATCCCTCTGAGACTGCTCATATTTAACACGATTTAGTATGGTTGCCATGTTGTCATAGGTTTCTTTCGTTGTCACTCAATGTGTCAAAGAGATATATGATTTCTTGATTCCATTGTAAAGCTAGACTGACAAAATGACCTATAATATGATCCTATGATATTAAAGGAGAAGCAAGCACTTAAAACAGGGACGACCTCAATATTCTATATGTTGCAGATTTGGCCAGAAACAGATATACTTCCTTTAATCACAGACTTTATACCTACATAAGCCCATTAGTTAGGCGTAATCTTTCATCCCAATCTATTCCTGCTAACCCGTCGAGGTGTCTGAAAAGAAGATGGGCACAGACTTCCTAATTTAAAATAGTCGTTGAAGCGCAATGGGTATTATCATGTTTTATATTCTTATATCAAATTTACTTATTTCATTTTTATTATGCACTTGTTAATTTCCATAAATAAATAAAAACTTTTAACACGGATACTAAATTGTTATTTATTCCTTTTGTATAATTTATTTCATTGGGTAATATTTTTATTAATATTATCCACTAAAGTACATCAACCCATCTTCTTATTTCATTCTCTATTATAAAAATCAAATCTAAACCTATTCCAAAGAGATCATAATATATGTTAATTTGTAATTAGGAACACAAGGAAGATGGGTAATAAGGCAAAATATTTAATCAGTTGTTTGAATTTTTAGTACATACACTCAAGATGCTATTTTTCTCATAAAAATGAATGAAAACCGAAAATACTAATGTACGAACCGGGTTAGTCTCAGCTCAGTTCGTATCGTTTTAACACATGACATTTTGTAAAAACATAAAGTAATAAATAATAAAATTAAAAAAAACAAAACATAAAGTAAAATATAGTCAGTCATGCAAAAGATTTTATTTATTTAATTTTTTTTATATATTTTTTATATATTTATTTAAATTATGATTTATTTACCTAAACTTGATATGTAATCATTTATTTTTGGGAAAAAATGATTATTACAATTTTCACAAAACATTTGTTTTTAGTTACATTTTATTATCATTTGACAAAGTAAAATATTTTTATTTTAGATGTGGCTTCATTGTTTGAATTTCAAAATTTTTGATCTCAAATTAACTTTTTTAGTATGAACTGGAAAAAAATCTTTAATTTAATAACCATCAAATAAAATGGACGAGTAAAAATGTTAGTTGGGTTGGAAAAAAATATCTGATGTGGGCAACACATGACTTCCTTGTACGCCTATTAAATTATAAATCCGTAGCTCAAAAAGTGATACTGAATTTGGTTACTAGTTTCCGAAGATTACAGTAAAAACGACACTCGGCGTCCCGACATCCATCTATTGACACACACACACACAAAAACACACACTCTTGTTACTGGAGGTCTCATTCCGTTATTGCATGTCGTTTTCCTTCAGTAGGTAACTACTTTCCAAGCTATTTCTTCATGTTCCGTGACAACAATAAAACTGTGAATATCACTGGATAAAGCTTTGGAAATTAACTAATATCTTATTCTCATGCTGCAGACTTGTTGATCTCACAAATGGGGAGGAAAACCAGTATTTTACACTCAATTTTAACACTTAAAGCAAGTAATAAAAATGTTTAAATGGATTGGAAACCAAATTGCGTTTGTAACCTTTATTACCGAAACATATGATTTATGTATTTAATTTAAATATAATTTTTGATGTAAGCTTATTATGACCTTCAAGTAAAGTATCCTTTTCGGCTCATCAATTTTAACCAAAATATAGTAAATACATTCATATCGATATAAAAGTCCTATTTACCAAATTTATGATGTTTTACATTATATTTTAATATAATTTTTGATGGAAATCAATTATGACCTTCAAGTAAAGTACCACTTCCGGTAATCAGGCAGTGACCAAAAAGGGAGGTTCAAAACTAGATTTTACAGAAATCCTAAATACAAAATTACAACTTTCTGCATCTAACCGTTTTTGAATTATGCGAGATACGGACGTACGTAAAGACGCCACGACGAAACTAGTCAAAATGGATTCAGGGATGGTCAAAATGGAAATTTCTGTCGAAATCTGAAAGCCGAAAATTTTCGCGATTACAATACTTCCCTTACTTCGTACGAGGAAGTAAAAAAAGATTAATTTGTATGGCGTAGAGTTTACGATGCCTTATTAAATGTTTAATCTGTCTAGCAGTTTAATTTGTTTGACAAAAGGTTTAAAACAAATTTGAAAACGCTAAATTTAAATGAGAATACCGCAAGAAATAAAATATATTAACAATGTCGTCAGACGAAGAAATCAGCGGAGCAGGTGTGCGGGTGGTTCCAGCCGATAATTTTTCAGTTTGATTGAAATCATGAAAGGGTTCTTATACTTTGAATTGGTTCTGTGTCGCATGGCATTTTTAAACAATATAAATAACGAATGCGTTGGGTTAATCAAGTATCGTTTTATAATTGAATCCTGCTGTTTTTGTCGATGCCACATATTTTTTTTTTTTTTTTTTTTTTTTTTTTTAAGCCGGAACAATTATTGTGGGGTGAAATTCGGGTGCGAAAATACTATCACCTCGAAACCTCTTCGACAAATTTCTTCATTCCAAAGATTTTTCTATAGAAGTAAATTTATCGAAAATAATTAGGATAACAACATTATTGATAGAAGTCATATAACAACATATTTTATTATAAATTTCTAGTTATCAGTAATTTAGAAAGTTAAATAAACCTTTTACCTTCATCAACCAACGCTCCTCGAGCCTTTACCTTCAAGTTCTTCTGATCCGTAACTTTTTTTTTTTTCTAATTGTCCCAATTCTACCATTGAAGTCCAATTCATGCTGATCTGTAACTTTAAGAATAATGCTATTTTTTTTTTTTATATCGGGCATTTTATAATACTAGCTTTCAGATAGTATATATCCAGTAGTATATTACAGGACGAATTTTATTTGTTTTTACTAATTATTTTTATAATAACTTTTTTTATGTTTACTATTAATTTTATCAGAAATATTATTTTTATACTTATACGCACGAATTCATTGAATTAAAATATATAATTTTTTTATACTATATATATATATATATATATATATATATATATATATATATATATATATATATATATTTATTTATTTATTTATTTATTATTTTTTTTTTTTTTAAATAAATATAAAAAGAAAAATTTAAAAGATCAATAGCAGATTTTATTATGATTATAAATAGGAGCGGGGTAGCGGTACTGCGCTACTAATCTCAAGGTCTCGGGATCGAGACCGGCTGAGGCAGATAATTATTTATTCTGTATTCAGCCGTGGATCAACCCTGTGGGATCGGGAGACCCTCCTGGGGCTCACCCAGCCTCTATAAAGTGGGTACCCTTTGGGGGTAAAACCTGGCGGTTGAGCGTGATCTTGGCCGAATCACCTCCTTGCACAACCGTTGGCCTAGAAACAGTATGGTCCTTACCAAGTACTGAACCCAAGACCCTTATCGGGTTGTAGTGGTACAGGTTATAAATAGGTACAACTCTTATAAATAAATAATTGTTTATTTTATCTTTTGATTATATTATTTTACTGTTTCACATTTTTGTTTTATTTTATAATTTGCTTTATTCTTTTCAAATTTTGCCAATATTATTATTATAGATAACAACTAATTAAACACACAACGTCAACTTTATAATGAATGTAAAATACTTCCCTGTATGGAACATGCAGAAAATAAACGGTCTTCTATTTTATTAAATGTATTACTATTTGAAGAAGATAAATAAGTAGTGAGTTATTTCTTATTTTAATGATCATTTAAAAAAAATAAATAAATAAAATGACAATTAATAATATAAAACACTTAGATGAAGTCTGGTTTTGAGTCGCACCGTCTATAAAAGTTTACAGCGATAGAAAAATCAGAAAATATATACATTTCCATTCCCTCCATTTAAAGTAACACTAAACAAGGAACAGGGGTCATAAAAATGCAATTCGGACTCTTTTATTTCTTTTGTTGCCTTGTTTGTTTCAAATAGGTTTGGGGCCTTGTTCCTGGGGTTTGTTAAGAGTTTCCTCTATCTGTATTCAAGGGAACGACACATATTCGGCAGGAGGGCTTATATTAAATATGTAGTGGTACCAGGGTTAGAGAAAAGTCCGTATGACATAAACGAAAGATTGTGACTAACAAAAAAGTCAGCCCTGAATGTAAGGTTATAACCGCAACTTTTTAGTGCTCGTATGGGCTGAGCTGTTTGCCAGAAACATTTACGAGCTCTACAACTGTTGGTGACTAAGTTCTGGGACAAGTCTAACAGCTGTTACCTTCGGTATAAAGTGTGGGTATCATCGGCCAAGTCTTAGCTCATCGGTTACTGCGTTTTTGCCTCGAGCTATGAACTGACGAATACAATGTGTTGTAATTTTTTAATCATATCCTGATTCAACCAGTATAGATTTCGATCGAAAAACTGAACAATGGACTATACCCTAACTACCTTTGCGGCTGATTCGCAGACTGAAGTATTATATGATTTAATGCATGATTCAAAGTAACCGTATACATGGTTAGCTTGGATGAAGATTGCCACGATACGAAAATGCTTGTTGCTTGGAAAGCTTCCTATTGACTTATATTTTTTAAAGAAAAAATCCAGCTATTTTTTTTCAATATTTTCCGCAATAAAAAATGTATTGTTAGTTTAGGTATGATAAGTTTAGTAGTCAAACTGTAACTTAAAAATGTCTTTTTATCATCCGTAAACTCTATAGGAGTTTTCACTGTTTTAAATGAAAAACTGCGACAATTTAATTCACGATTCATGATTATATTGACTAAGAAAATACACTTCTCCTGTAAAAGTCCACTTTTCGTATTGTGGCTCTCTCCTTCAAAATCAACGCCATTATTAACCTTAATTTTTATTTAATAAATAAATAATAAAAACAATACAATAGCGAATGAAGGTAGTGTATCTGCAATCAAGTGACCTTTGCTGCACACACTTTACAATAGATATTTCGTACAGAAAGGAAGTCTAATTCGTTTATCACAGATTTAGGTCTTACAGCAATAAATATTTCATTATTGGTAATCCAGTTGTACATTTTATAAGGGTTGAGCTATCTACGTTTAAATAATTTTGGTCATTTTAGATAAATGTTTAAATCCTATGTTCTCTCCTACTTCTCATTTTTATGTTTTTTTTTTTTTTTTCAATCAGAAGATCTCTAATTCAATGGAAATAAATTACAAGATGAGTTTTTTTTTTCGAGATTTCGTCGAAACGTAAAATCTCAAATTTTGGGTGGTAGTCAATGTTTTTTTTCTTGCCATATTAGATAGGTTCATTACTGAAAAAAACTAACAAAAAATTTTGAACAGCATATCTCCGTGAAGTTAATATAGCATATTTAGCTGATATAGCGAACTGACAATGGGGAGAAATCCCCTTCCAGACAAATTTCATTTATTGAATGTTTTAAATTTTTGGTTAAAATCAAGAATATACAATTGCCTTTTAAATTTTTTTTTTAGATTCACTTTCATGATTTATAATACACCTGCTGATGAATGCAACATCTTATTGTGAGCAGGAAAGGTGGGGGTGGAGTTCAGGCCAATGAAAAATAAATAAGAGCTAAATTCTATATCTGGCTGGACAAAACTCGTATAAAGGTTTTATGATTAGTTACTGGCCACTGGCAATCAATTCACTCCAACCACTCCACGGTGACCAAGTGAAACGTGGCACCACCTGGAGTGATACGGAGAGGCTGGAATTCTATCGGTTCTGAACTCAATCACAATCACTTCAACTCACCGTGTGTGTAGAAAACTGATGGAGTGGAACGATGGACTCTACAGGTTTTAGGCTGTACTATAATAAAAATTAGTCACAAGAATACAGTTATTGTTAAATATTACGATATTAATAGTAAATATAAAATATGTTATGGAAATTTCGATATGAATAATTCATAATTTTTTCTTTTTTAGTATTAATTCAAATTCACTCCAACCGCTCCACGGTGACCAAGTGAAACGTGGCACCACCTGGAGTGATACGGAGAGGCTGGAATTCTATCGGTTCTGAACTCAATCACAGATTAGTCACAAATCACAAATCACAAATTAATTCCATTCCATTAATTCATTAATTCCATTAATTAATTCCATCCCCATTAATTCATTAATGGGGAGCGGGGTAGCTCAGTGGGTTAGGCACTGCGCTACTAATCTCAAGGTCCCGGGTTCGAGACCGGCTGAGGCAGGTAATTATTTATTCTGTATTCAGTCGCGGATCGACCCTGTGGGATCGGGGGACCCTCCTGGGGCTCACCCAGCCTCTATAAAGTGGGTACCCTTAATTGGGGGAAAAACCTGGCGGTTGAGCGTGATCTCGGCCAAATCACCTCCTTACACAACCGTTGGCTTAGAAACAGTACGGTCCTTACCCCAAGTACTGAGCCCAAGACCCTTCACGGGTTGTAGTGGTACAGGTTTTTTTTTTTTTTTAGTATTAATTATGCAAAAATACATAAATATTAATTAAAAGGGAATAAACATTTTAAGTGAATTTGTAATTTATAATATGCTTAAATGGTTTAAACTGTACCAATATATAATATATATATATATATATATATATATATATATATATATATATATGTTTTTTTTTGTTTTGGTTTTTGGGTGTGGGGCGGATTAAATTATTTCATGCCGTTGCTATTGTTTAGGCACTATCTATCTATATATCTATCTATATATATATATATCTTACAAGTTAATCGAATATATATATATACATATTCGATTAACTTGTAAGAGTTATATTAATGTGTACATTGAAATATTTGTAGACTGTAAATATTAAAATATACGTGTTTATGTGTTAAACGTGAGAGTGATTCACTAGCAGTGATTAAAAATCGACGTTTTTTGAAAAAGGCTTAAACTCCACAAATTCGAAATTTTGGTTTCAATTGATTACAGGACATAAACACCACCTCTATCGATTCCCGCTCACGATATATCGAGAAAAAAAAATTGGAAACGGTCTAAAAATCGAATATTGATGACGTAACCACCAAATACTAACGGCTCTCAGTCGCCACTCTGGCCTAAACCAGTGCTAGAAGCCTTAAAAATATATTTTAATTATAAAGATAAATAAACTCTTTCTGAATACTGTAAAAAATAAAATTAGGAAAAAAAAATTTTTATTTGGAGAAAAATCGTTTCATGTGTTTCCTATAAAGTTTGCTGAATGGCTCTTACGCCGTTTAAAAAAAAAATACTTCGAAATAATGTGGGTAAAAATAATGGAGCAATGTAACGGTAAAACAATGGGGCCTTCGAAATATTCTTTACTCCAAGAACTTTATGTTCCATTTGGAGTGATCGTCAGTGGCTGCCTTTAAGAAGAACTTGTAATTCGTTTTCATATTTTTTATAAATGATCGAATACTTATCGAAAACAACGCTGAGACGATCCAATGATGAACGATCTTTTCAAGGGAAACGTTTCTCCCTGTCAGAAAGTATGTATGCGGTAGGCGAATTAAGCGATAGCCCTGAGGAAGGTATTTCACTGACTACGGAAGGCTGGATATAAGGATCACGTCTTTTCTTCCTTGATATGATTTCCCAGGGGCCTCTGACCAGACTAAGCTGGCCCCTTGTTATGGCAGCTAGTCAAAGCAGAGCGGGGAAACTGACTCACCTCTTCCAACGCTTTTCCCTCATCTTTAAGTTGGAAAAATGATTCTTTCTACCGGGGCCCTTTGTTCTCTGCAGTACCCTTTGGCGTTTTATTAAACGGGCTAGTGCGTACCGGCACAATCCTCGCTGGAATTTGCCCTAGTTTCAGAGGAGAAACTAGAAACTGAAAAGGTAAAATACATATATATATATATATATATATATATATATATATATATATATATATATATATATATGCATAAAATATACACACTTTTTTCATAGAAAATTATTATGCAGACCTAAGACAGCACATCTCACATTAAAATCCTGAAAACAGATTAACCAAACTTATGTGATCACACCTTTTTCAATTTTGATGATTCCGTAATTGGCGGAACGTTGATTGGTTTGTACCTCACTCCTAGTTTATAGACTCAAGGCTTTGTGTTGGCCTGTAGGTCGAGATTTTCTATTGAAGAAGTGGGCAAAGGAATGCAGGGTGAGGAGGTCGCGAATATTGGGAGGTTTTTGGTTCTTAATTATACTCCCGTCATGAAAATCGCAACACCTATAAATCTTAATATTTTTTTTAGTTTTGTATGCTAACCTAATTTTTATTTTATTAATAGTAATAGGGTTACTTATGTGAGACACATTAGGAAAAAGTCATATTATTTCTTCTCCCCATTTGTTCACAAACGAAAGATTAAACGTTTTTCTTGGTTGATTTCAATTCCACCTTCCATCTGATTTTACCTTTTCGTTGCACCGTACATCGAATTATCTGTTTTCTCTGCATTCTTTGTTTTATTCCTGTGATACTGAGTTGTTTAAGCCGCGATGATTCAGTGAGAATATTTACTCTTCACGAAGAAGGAAAACCTTCGCATTGCATCGCATATCGCCTAGTCATTTATTATTAGACAGTTTCAAGGGCCGTTAAAAGGTAACTCAATTCAATAGCTTCCATCATTGGAAACTTGGTTCTGATATTCGGAGGACGTTAATCTCACAATCAATCGTTAGAAGAAGACTGAGAGAGTCAAACCTGAGCTCAAAAAGACCTGCGAAAAATCCCCTTCTTACAGTAGAAACCGTAAACAGAGACTAAGATTTGCAAGAGAACACTAATCTTGGACTGAGGAGGAATAGAATGATGTTCTATTCACTTATCAGACGAGAGTAGCCCCTTCTTAATAGTCCAGATGATCGTATAAGAGTCTGGAGAAGACCTGGAGAACAGTACAGAGTCAGACACTGCAGCATTTTTTAGCACTGTACCGTCAACCCCCAGTCCAAGGAGGGGTCTTGAATGCTTAAAGGTATGTGAAGATGAGTTCATTAATGCAAGAACATGGAATGTCTTACATGCCTATGGTTGATGCCGAATCATTGCTTAAGCACGATAATGTTCGTTCCCATAAGGCAGCATGTGTTATCAGAAGATTAACTGAAAACAGCAGGTATCCGCTACCTAGAGTGGCCAACAAGAAGTCCGGACCATTCCAGCATGTGTGGGACAAACTTAAAGGAATTTTCGGTCGCGAATTCCTCCTCTTATGCTTGAAATGGTAATGACGGCTGTATAGGAAGAGCGGGACCATACTTCAATATTTTACTAAAAAAACGTTTTCTGAATATGCCAAAAAAAAAAATAATGGAAACAGTTATTAAAGCTAGGGGAGGCAATACTTCTTAATAAATCCATCATTCAAAAAGAAAAAAATTATTGTATTTTTTTAAAGATTCGTCTTGTTTTTATTAAAAATATGTCCAATTTTAATATTTTATTTGATAAAATTATTTATTTTGAATTTATAATTGCCTTTTTGTAAACGTAAAGCCTCCTGTTTTTGTGGAAAAAAACAAAAACAAATCAGTGTTGCGATTTTTTTTACTGGGAGTATATTATAAATACACACACACTTCATAGAAGATACTTTTAATTTTTGTTTCTATATTCTATGTTTTGGTAGACATTAGGATAAATAGTTTTGGAGAACAGGTAGTATTACATATTGTACAAACTAAAAATCTTAACGGTTTATTCATAGTTTAACTAGATAACTAAACACATAATGTACTTTTGAGACTCTAAACATACAACCATTTACAGTAATATATTTATCTCGCTTTCAAAACATCTTTAAGTAAAGGCGATTGGTTAATTTTTTTTTTTCTGTTCAAAATTTACTCATTTGTAAATACCGCAATACGAATCCTCCTCATTCCATCCCTAAATTACCGAAATCCCAGAAATGAAATCCCACTAAACTATTTTCGATTTGAAAATTTAGTAGTATTGCTACAACTACTTGAATCAGTCCAAGTATATCCACAAAAAAAGGTAGCTGTGAAATCTGCTGTGAAAGACCGAATCTAATATTGGAATAAATCAGGTATAGCTTAAAATAAATCAGCCTACACCAATTAGTTTGCAGCAAACGATTTTCAGCTCTTGTCCTTTTATGGGGACGTGAAGCAAAGGATTGAATTTAATGATAACATTATAAGTGTTAATAAATTATCCCGAATTAGCTAGATCGTTCTCCTATTTTTTTTTTTTTTTTTCTTGAGGCTAATCAAATTTCTCAGTGTCATATCCAACGTAGAAAAATCGTAAAATCTCTATGGAATATTATATACTATTCCTGTTGGTTATTTTTTGTGTGCGTGTTTTTTAATTACAGAAAGCATACGCTCATTTAAGATTTTCAGGCTTTTGTCACAAAAATCTTCTTGAGCATCGCTTTTCTCACTGCAACTGGGATCATTTTAGAAAATCGGAATATCGAAGTGAATTACATACTTGTAGAAAAAAAAAATTTCTTAGTAAGTGAGTATATCTTTCTCACTACTTCTATTGGGCACATTAGGAAAAAACAAATGTGTAAGAAAAAAAATCTGAAGTTTTGATTGTTTATTTCGACATGTTTCGGATACGCTTATTCACACGGATTTTGATAAAATTGATACTGGACTAATTGTACATTAGTCTCCAACGTAGCTTCAACTTTGAGCCGAATCGGACTGGCCATATTTGAAATATATATATATATATATATGTGTCAAGGAAAATACGTTAGCTCGTGAAAATTGATATAATACCATCTAAGTACTAAAACGAACACAATCTCTTGAAAATTTCATCAAATTCGTATTAACGGTAGTAGGTCCGTCACATGGATTTGACTGCAGACAACACAAGACCGAAATTTGTTCCTGAATTTCTAAAACGTAAAACGGGAAGTGATATTTTCGAGACTCAGGAAATAAAAAATTTACACTTCCTACATGAATACAATTTTTTTATTTTTTTTTAACCAAAACTAGTACGCAATAGCGTTTAAAAATACGGAAAAAGAAAACTTTAAAAACCGCGTAATATGGCGATTTTATTGGAGGGCTTGTATTTGTCGTAGGAACTTATTGTGGCTTATGTAAGGGCCTATCTACTATAAAAATTGCATGCAAAAATAATCATAACTTTTCCCGTAAATGAATAAAATGAAAAAAACAGACATTTTCGAGATTGAACAAGGGCCAAAATAGTCCCAGAGCGATTTTTCAAAGCGCTATTTATTCCCGATGAGTTTCTCTATAACTCTATTTTTATCCTGATTTAAAATTTTTTTTTTGCTTGTGAAAAGTTGTTGACCGAATTCAATTATTTAAAACTCATTTCCCCCCCTTTTTTAACGCTACTACGTATTATTTTTAATAATAAGGAGTTTTTTTCATCTTAAACGTAAAAAAAAAAACTTTTCGGCACTTTTATGATCTTTTTTTACCATGTTGCTCCATACCGATTTTATCTAAAACATATACAATTTGTTTCTAATATTTTTCTCCTAATTATCACGTTGAGAAAAAGTCCATTGGAAAATTATTTTAAAAAATGAATATATTTTCTCTATCCCGGCTATATGTTAATACAAAAATAGATGACACGCTGTATGGACATATTTTATATACAACTTCTTATCATTCAAAAAACATATTCCCTGCACATATTTTTTAACCGAAGCTTGACGCCCTGGGGAAATCATGAAGCCTTATGCGGTACTACCCCGTGCATACCATACAATACTCCATACGCATTTAATTCTGACAGCCTATATTCAATCCTCTCCTTCGGTTTCCTATTATTTCAGTCTTTTTTTGTTTCGTATTTCTTCAGTGATATATGTATCTTCTTGTTTTATATATTTAGCTAGCCCTTTCTCTAAGGATACATATACAAACGCGTAAAAAGAGAAAAATATAATCCTCATCCTACGATTTATTATTTGTGAATTTATATTAATTAAAGAGAGCAAAGACTCAGAAAAAAGAAAAGAAAAAAGACAACCAATATTGGAAGAATCCTGAAACGAAGCGTTAAGCCCCTCAAATAGCAGTATATAACCATTCAACGTTTCGACAATTCGGACAAGATCACATAAATTCAGATAAAAGGCATGTGATAGTTAAGTTTTTTAAATAATTTTGAAATGGACTTAATAATCAGAAGAAAAATAATACGAACAAATTGCATATGTTTTAGATAAAAATCGGTATTTAGTAACAACTACTAGTAAAAAAAAATTCATAAAGGTCCGAAAATAGTTTTTTTCACGTTTAAGGAGTAGAACATTTTTTTTTTTTTTATTTAAAATATAAAATAGCTCGTAAAAAGGTTTAAAAAGACGGAAACAATTAGTTTAATAAGACTCAAATTGGTTTAACAACTTTTCGCGAAAAAAAAAAAATTAAAATCGCGAAATATGGTAATTTTTTGACATTTTATTACGAGGCTTGTAGTTGTCGCAGGAACTTGTTTTGGTGCTTAAATTGCGACTCTTGCTCAAAATCTTGTTTCGAAAATACCCGTTTTTTTTTATTTTATCAATTTACGGGAAAAGTTATTATTATTTTTGCATACAATTTTTATATTAGATAGGCCCTTGCATAAGCCACAAGTAAAAAAACAAGTTCATACGAAAAATACTGAAATCAAATATCCAAAAAGGGGCATATTCGCGGTTTTTAATTTTTTTTTTTTTTTTTTGCGAAACGCTGTTGACCGAATTCTATTGTTTAAAACTCACTTTTTTCGTATTTTTAAATTCTATTACGTACTATTTTGAATTGTTAATAAAAATCAGCATTTGCATCTCTAGCGTGAAAAAACTCTTTTCGGCACGTTTATTATTTTTTCACCATGCTGCTACATGCCGATTTTATCTAAAACATACACCATTTTGTTTCTACTATTTCTCTGCTAATAATCACGTTGAGAATGTGCATTGGAAAATCATTTCAAAAAATGAATATATATTTTCTCAATCGCGCCTGGACTAACAGCAAATCTCGTAACAACAGCCTAAAATAGAATTATCAATATTATAGACAACACTCTAGGCGTACCAAGACAACCTAGGCAATGGAGGGCCTAACAAGACTTGAATTGAAAAAAATAATGAAAAATTAACTAATTTAAGCTGTTGAAAAAAAAAAAAATAAATAATCATAATAATAAACTCGATATTTTTCTAAATTGGAATAGTTGTTGAGGATAAATAAAAAAGTATATATAATAATGTTAATTACTTGTTTATTGGTTATTCATCCATTCGTAATCGTAATTCATACCACAACCATTTTCCTTCCTTCTCATTTATACAGCTCTGTGTCATGGTGTTGTCCGCCGATTCGACATCCGATCTATCGGATCGTTTGAAAACGCCCTTAGATACATAAGAAAAACAAATGATATAAGTCATATATATATATATATATATATATTTATATATCTCTATCTCCGACGGCGCTATGATCCATGAAGGACCTTGGCCTCCTCAACGATTCTCCTCCATTGAGATCGATCCTCTATAGCTCTTCTCCACTCCGTCACTCCCAGAAGCCTTAGGTCAGCCTCGACATCTTCCAACCACCGCAGCCTGGGTCTACCTCTTTCTCTTTTACCATTTGGGCGTCCCTCCATTATCTTTCTAGGGAGTCTTTCCTGATCCATCCACTGGACATGTCCTAACCATCTGATCCTCCCCTTTTTGATATACGAGACCAAATCTTGGTCTTCATATAGGTTTCTGAGTTCTGCGTTTGTTTTAATCCTGTATGTATTCTCGACTTTGGTTGGGCCATATATTTTTCTTAGGATTTTCCTTTGCCACGTATTCAATAATCTCTCCATTTGCTTCGTAAGGGTCCAAGCTTCACTCCCATACGTTACTACCGGTCGGAGGATGGTCTTATACAACCTAACTTTGATCTCTCGGGATACATCTCGATTTAGAAGAATTTCCTTCAGTGCCCAATAGCATTTGTTGCCATTTTGGATTCTTGCTTTTATTTCTTCTTCTATTTTATTGTCTTCTCTAACAATTGTGCCTAGATATTTGAATTTTGACACTTTTTCGAAACTGTATCCTCCTATTATCAGAGATCCACCAGTCGTTTTTCTTTTGGATGAGATCATATACATAGTTTTGTTTCCGTTTATTTTGAGCCCAATTTTACTTGCTGCCTCTTCACTTTTTGTGTATGCTTCGGAAAGTGCATCTGGTTTTGTCCCAGTTATCACCAAATCGTCAGCAAACGCTAGGTTTTGTGTCTCTCTGTTATAGATGCAACCGTCAGACCTTGTTCGCATTGCCCGAATAATTATTTCTAGCGTCATATTAAACAACACTGGGGATAAGGGATCTCCCTGTTTCACTCCTTTTTGTATCGCGAAGTCAGCGGAAAATTCTCATTGGACTTTGACTACGCCTCTACTGTACTGAAAGGTCGTTGTAATCATCCTTATGAGTTTTGGGGGACAGCATAGAGTCCTTAGGTTTTCATTAAGCTGTTGTCTCTTAATGCTGCCATATGCCTGTCTGTAATCTATGAAAAGGTGGTGCAGGTCAACATTCCATTGATAGCATTTTTCCAACATGTTCCTGATGATGAAGATATGGTCAACCGTCGATCTGCCAGGCCGGAATCCACACTGATAATCACCTATTACTTTTTCTGCCGTTACAATTACTCTTTTTAAAAGTAGAATGGCTAGTACCTTGTTGGCAGTGCTCAGTAGTGTTATTCCACGGTAGTTGCTGCATTCCAGTTTGTCACCCTTTTTATGTATGGGTATTATAATTGCTGTATACCATTCTTCAGGTATTTGTTCCTTTTCCCACATTTCCAAGACAAGCTCATATATTTCGCGTATCAATATATCTCCCCCACATTTAAGCATTTCGGCAGTGATACCATCGATTCCTGGTGCTTTGTTATTTTTTAAATTTAAAATAACTTCCTCTACCTCTTCTGGGTCAGGGGGTTCTAGATCTGAATCGACTTCTATACTACCGTGTTCATTAACTATTGGGATGTCATCGGGATCGGGGTTAAACAGTTCCCTGAAATAGCTTCTCCACCTTTCCATGATTTCCTTTTGTCCTCCCAGGAGTGATCCATCCTTGTCTTTACAGAAACTTACTCGGGGCTGGAAGCCTCTTCTGAATGATTTCATTTTATTGTAGAAGCCTCTGATATTTTTACTCTCGAAATCCTCAATAATTGCCTTTATCTCCTCCTCTTCTTTTTTCCTCTTCTTGTTCCTGCAAAGTTTCTTGGTCGCTTCTCTCATTTGTTTATAACTTTCCACGGTTTGCCTAGTTCTTCTCTGTATCATGTTTAAATAAGCCTTCTTTTTTCATCTACGGAGATTTGGCATTCCTGGTCAAACCATTGCTGTTTTCTAATTTTCACTTCCTTTCCAATTGTTTCATCCGCAGCCTTTATAATAGCAGACTTGATTTTATACCACCTATTTTCTATGGTTTCTTCTTTTATTGGGTAGTTTCTCAGATGTTCCTCCACTTTTTCATTATATTCTTTTTGGATTGCGGGAGTTTTTAGGGCGCTGGTCTTATATTTTTTAGTATTACTCTTAGTATTTTTTCCCTTCGCTCTTGTTGCCAGTTTCTGCTTGTATTTCACCCGTACCAAGAAATGATCGCTGGATACGTCTGCCCCTCTGCAGCTCCTCACATCTTCGATGTCACTTTGATGCTTATTGTCGATCATATCATGACGTGATCGATTTGATTTTTGGTTTTGCCATCAGGAGATATCCATGTTTGTAGGTGTGGAAGCCGGTGCTGGAATGCGGTGCTTACTATTTTCATATTTTTGCTGGTTGCGAAGTCTACTATTCTATAACCATTGTCATTAGTTATTTTGTGATAACTATATTTTCCTACAGACCTTCCCAAGTTCTCTCTTCCAATTTTTCCATTGAAATCTCCTAAGACGATTTTTACATCATATTTGGGCATTTTATCACATAACCTTTCTAACTGTGCATACAATTCTTCCTTTTCTTCATCCGTTTTGTCTTCTGTTGGTGCATTTATTATAGACATATTGAAGAATCTCCCTTTCAGCCTAATGTAGCAAATCCTTTCATTTATCGTTTCACAACGTAGTATTGCTTGGTTTAGCTGTTTTTTAACCATAAATCCTGTGCCGACAATATTCTTGGTATGTCCACTATTGATAAGAATATATTTGCTTAATTCAACCATAGTAGGCTCCTTCCTCCATCTAATTTCCTGTAATGCTACCACATCTATTCCATACTCTTCCAGGCAGTTTTCCAAAACACGCGTCTTTCCCACTTCTAGTAGCCCCCGAACGTTCCAGGTGCCAATTATCAAGTGTTTAGTCCGTTCCATGCCAGATCGTTTACCGTAAGTCCGTCCGATTCCGAGGCCTTGTTGAGGTTTTTTTAGCAATTGGTTTTACACAGGTTGGGTCGCCAGCCCAACTCTGTGCCCCTTTTAGTCGCCTTTTACGACAGGCAGGAGCTACCCCAGGATTATTCTGACCCGATCCTGGACGGGTATATATATATATATATATATATATATATATATATATATATATATATATATATATATATATGACTTATACTGGTGGGAAAAGAAGAAATAAGAAAATATAAAGAAGAAGGGAATTCGTGAAAATAAATTTATTCCATAAATCTAGTTTCCTGATCTTTATTTTCCTGGGCTGGATATACGCCACTATTGAGAATGGACATTGAGGATATATGATAACGAAGGATTTGTGTCAAGAAATATAAAAATTTCGTACCTGACCAGTGAGGTCACTTGTAATACTGAAGGGGTGGGAGCTGGGGTTAAGACAGCTATCACAGGAGAATCACGACTGCAATAAACTGTCTCTATGCGAAGCATAAACAGCCCCACCGGCGGCAGAAACTGGAGCGTATATGGCTGCCATAAAATCTTATGTATTTCTATCACAGTTCGGATTTAATAGGTAAGGCGATTTATTATACCAAGGGCTTATTATCAGACTTTTCTACTGTCGGTAAAAATCTACCCTAGAAGAAAAGGAGAATGTATGTTTACAAGTTTGTATTTTATGGAATATTGTCCATTATGATGTTTATATCATTTAAATGACGATATCTAATAAAGATTAAAATGTCATCTTTATTTCGCATATATGATTCATTTTCATTTTTTATTAATAGCCTAATTTAATAAGTATATAAATATATATATATATATATATATATATATATATATATATATATATATATATATATATATATATACTTAAATTCTTTTAATTTTGTTGTATTGGGTATGCTGCAGTTCAGATAGGGGGAGGGGAGGATTTTCTTTTTGCTTGGCACTGCGTAGTATGAAGACGTTTGACGACTTCATATGAACTAATATGGGTTGTTACTTGCGGAAGTAAAGACAGCATCAGGCTGCAGCAAACTTTTGGTTTCCATGGTCTGGTGGTAGGCTACCCAAAGCCCCATAAACGATCCGGCAGTGCTCCCCGACTTACGTTAAAACACTGGAATTCAAGAAGGCTTTTAACTCTGTAGAGGGGTGATACTCAGATTACGGGCAATTTCATAACGTACATTTTGACTGCATTTCAATAAAATTTTCTAAGTACCTACATATTTTATTGACGCTCAGCTATTAATCTCAACAAATGACCGAGACCAAAAGTTTTTTTTTCGTGGTAAATTTAAAATTTTCAAAAGTGCTATTAGGGCCACGTGAGCTCGGTAATTGTGATTTTTTTTAAAGACTAGATTAAGGGTCTTAAGTATACAAAGATAATTTATAGAAATAAAAAAAGTTACAACAGCCTTTTTTTATTTGTTATTATTTTTTTTTTAAGGATTAGATTAAAAATCTTGATCATATATTAAAATATTTGTAAAAAATTACAAAACTTTCAAGGAGCAACACTGTATTTCTTTATTGGGCTATAAACTTCATGAAACTTTTGTGAATTAAGAATAAATCTAACAAAAACAACAATTGACTGAATTCTCTAAAAAAAAAAAAAATAGGCTAAAACTTATTTAAAACAATAAACTAAAGAAAAAGATTTAAATAAAAAATTATAATTTATATCCATATTGTTGTTGTTTAGTGCCTACAAGAAAAAAAAAATATTTGCAACCTTATAGGTAATTTGACCAACAAGTAAGTGTAAAGTATATAATACGCTTTCATATCCAGCACATTCAAATAACTGCATAGAAACTCTTTCCAAAACTTTGGATAAATAAATTTAAATGGCTATGTTGATAGTTAGAATTAAATACATTAGGTTCAGGAGAGCAATCAACAAAATTTAGGTAGTTGTGATTTAAAAATCCTTCATTATCGCACAATTTATGTCATTGCCAAGCTAATAATTCGGGTGTGGTAATGACACAATTCGTCAACTTAGTATTAACATTTACACCTATTTTTGTCGTCCAAACTAAAATTAAAAATATATTGTTTGTGCAAACATTCTTACACCACACAATAGTCAGACTTAAATTATAATGAATGAAATAATTTGAAAAGGTAGCGTGATAATATAGATAATATAGGTCGTGGTAACGATAACAATTAAGGTACGTGACTTATCTTACGACGAAAATGCGTTTAGGTAAGCTACGCAATTTAAGTCCGTTGTCTGCTGGTGGCTATCACTATACTCGGACAAAAATTGCCCTCTGCTTCTTATTTTCAAGTAATTATAAAATCAAATTATTCTTTAATATTTTAATTTTTAATATTTCATTATACAGAAATATTTTTCCGCCGTATAGACGTGATAAAATAATTCATGTTAGACTTAACTAATTGATTAAAAATTTTAGTGGACTAAGATTTTTCCGTAAAATGATAATCGCCCATAGAAGCGTGTATTAGGCCCGATCAGGATCAGGGTCAGCAAACAACTTTGACGTAAATTATCTTATTGTTATAAGACGGACTATCCCACTTCTAACTGGGGCCATTATCCCATTATTTGGTGTCATATCCCACTATCTGGTGTCATTAGAGGATCTTAAATAGGAGACATTTAAAATTTACGTTGCGATAAATTATTGAATTGACATCATATAACCGAAACCGAAATACTCACATAATACGAACTAACGAAATACTCAAGTTATATTTGGTTGAGTAAACGAAGCCAACTTCCACAGGATAGGAATATTTAGTCACCTGGCAAGCCATAAATTAAATTATCCCTAATACAATCTCCTTCAGGCTAACTTTTGCGCTTATGCAAAATAAATGACATCAGAAGCTACCGAATGTTTGAAATTTCGGGGCACTTTACTCTGGAAACTGCCTGTCTCCCCGGCATTACACTTATTCCATGTTAGCTAAATGTGTGTCTATGAATGTTTTATTGAAATAACTTAGAAGCATAAATCAGATTTTTATACTATTGTGTATTTATTCAGTTTGTCTTTTATTATTATTATTTTTTTTTAACAGATATTATTAAACCTATTTTATTTTGCACATTTTTGCTTATTTTTGGATAAAGCCATAATTTTAATAAATACATTTATTGTTATTACAAAAAATTGTTTTGTATTTTAATTACATTTTTTTTATTTAATTGCTTGTACCTGTTGAGAAATAAATAATGATTTTTTTTGTTTAATGTTTAAAATAAAAAGGAAAAATAAACTTCAGTTGCTGTTGATCAGCTTTCAAAACTATTTATGAAAGTTAAATTTTTCCAAAATTTATATCGAGGTGTGTTTGCAAATCAGTTTTAATCAAGAACTTAATTTTTAAAAAAATCTGTACCATTACAGCCCATGAAGGGTCTTGGGTTCAGTTCAGGATCGTACTGTCTCTAAGCCAACGGTTGTGCAAGGAGGTGGGCAGAGATCACGCTCAACCGCCCCAGGAGGGTCTTCTGATTCCACAGGGCCGATACATGGCTGATAATAGAATAAATAATTATCTGTCACAGCCGGTCTCAAACCCGGGACCTTAAGATTAGTAGCAAAGTGCCCTACCCACTGAGCTACTTCGTAGCGATAAAGATATTTTTACTATATGGTGTTGTTTTCAAAAACCAATATGAAATGAAATATTCTATTGGTTTTAAACTAATTTTTTAACTAACGAAGTTTTTATTTCTCATTTTTTTTTTATCTCAATATATTTTGTTGTTTTTGAAGTTAGTTAAGAAAAACACGGTTTTATGTAATTAATATTTATACTTGTACGATACAAGCAATAAATTTGATATTACTTTTTTTTTTTTTTTTTTTTTATTCCTTACCTTAACAACGTATGATTTTGGAAAGGTTGAGTTTAAAATTGAGGCGCTGATATGGGATAAACAGTTGGTCACAAAAATGAATTTTACAGGAGAACTAAGAACTGTTTTAACAAAATGTATAACAAGAGTTGTTTTTTTTTAAACAAACGAAAAAATCGTGTAAGTTTTTAAAATTTACATAATATTGCAATAAAGATCATGCACAAAATTCATAGTAAAATTTATGATATTTTTCATCCTAAAATATTTTTGTATCTATTAAGCTCTATTTTTTAGGTCTGCTGATGACTGGAATTTTTTCTAGAGGCTGGGACTGTTTGTTTTTCATTGAATTGAAAGAATGTCCCTTTTGAAAACAACATCCCCGTACTTCTTTTTTTCGATAAGAGCGTGCACTCTTTGACTACTAAGCCTAAGATGCACATGAATGATTCTCTACAATCTTGAATATGGCCTTTTTTAGAAGGCATTGTATTTTTAGGTGTAATTTGCCTGTTGCCCAACGCCCAACGATTATAACCTGTACACAAACGCAAGAGACCCGGAATATCTATGGGAAGGTTATGACGTAAACCAGCTGGAAATATTTTTAGAAAATGTTGTTAGAAGCTGCTGCCTTAGTATATGGAAAGAGTAAAATGGGAGCTAGAAACAAAATAACAGCCTGGTGGACCGAAGAAATCATGCAAGAAAAGATATTGCTGTGGAGAAAATATCTTGAAAACAGATCCCAAGAAAATTATGAACAATACAAGAGGAAGAGAGTTAAAGTGAAACAAAGGATAATGAATGCTAAAAAGAAAACTTAAGAAGATTTTGGCAACAAGGTGTATACTGATTATAAAAGATAACCAGAAATTGTTCTATAAGGTCTTAAATGGACTAAGAAGAGAAAAAGTTTCAGTGCTAAAGCACATAAAAGACAAAGAAGGAAATATTCTACGAAAAAGTAATGAAATTATGGAAAGATGGCGAGAATATTTTAGGGAACTACTAGAAGAAGAAAGTAACTATCTTGGAGATGATCCTGAGGAAGAAATAATAGAAGAGATGCGGGAAGAGGATGACTACATAGACAAGCAGGAATTGGAAGATACCCTCTCAGATATGAAACTGGGGAAATCAGCCGGAATAGATGAAATATCTCCCGAGATGATGAGGTGCATGGTTCATAAAGGAGCAAGAGGTTATGGGAAATTGCAGTAACAACCGAGGTATTTCCCTTTTAAGTGTGCCAAGTAAATTTTACTCTAAGATTCTCGAAAAGAGAATTAGAAGGATGGTCGAAACTAAGCTGGAGGAAGAACAGTACGGATTCCGTGCTAGTCGAAGCACTCAGGATCTCATTTTTACAATTAGACAAAATTCAAGAAAAAGTCGTAGAGAAAGGCAAAGAACTATCTGTTTGTTTTGTGGATCTAATCAAATCATTCGACAAGATCCAGAAATGAGATATCTCTAAGGCCTTAGGAGAAAAATATGCAGACACAGGACACATATTAGCGGTGGAAAGCCAATATAAGTGTAGTAAGATTCGCCAATAACACCTCAAAAGAATTTGAGACATCTGCTGGGATCCGGCATGGATGCAGTCTTAGCCCACAACTGTTAATTTGGTCCTAGATTCAGCCATGAGAAAGTGTAAAGAGAAGTTCAACAAGTTCCACCTAGGACATTTCAATTTGAGACTAATAAATCTATCATTGCTGGCGTTCGCTGATGATCTGGTTGTGTTAGCAAACCATGATAAAGATCTTCAGCACAATATTATGGTATTCTAGGAAGAACTGAAGTATATAAACATGAGTATCAACCCGGTAAAAACAAAGGTAATGAGGATTGAAAAGAACACAAGCAGAGCCATGAGAGTGATTAGAATTAACGGCGAAATGATAGATCAAGTTACTTGCTTCAAATATGTAGGAGCGCACCTGCACGAGAGCGGCTATATAGATAGTGAAATAACAGAGCGTATTGGGGCAGCAATCAGGATGTTCAACGCCGTGAAAGGAGGCTTCTTGAACCGTCAGGAGGTGGAAAAAAAGACGAAGATGGCTGTCTGCAAGTCTACCTTTCTACCAATCTCGACATACTGTTCGGAGTCATGGACAACAAAACATAGATCAATGCTTCAGGTCTTCAAAATGAGGTTTCTACTGAAGTAATGGAACAGAGCAGCCTCAGATGGTTTGAGCATCTGTTACGTATGGAACCAAGCCGCACCGCATGCAATGCTAGGATGGAGGGCATGAGAGGGAGAGAAAGACCAAGACTGAAGTGGGAATACACGGTGAAGGAAGCATTCGCGAAAAGAAGAATGAATTACAGCGGAAGATATGAGCTGGTGCAGGATAAGGACAACTTGGTCAAGCTCTACAGAGGGTCTCCTCACACTGCTTAGGCGATAGACGAGGATAGATCATGATGATGATGACACAACCGCCTTTGTTTTACTGACACAATATTAGTCCAACCAAATAGAAAGTTATTTTGATTATCTGGAGTTTGTGGTCGAAATTGGGTGTAATTAAGGCGTGTATTTCAGCCTTAGAGAATTCACGCACTCGTATCGGAACTTATACGCAGCCTGAAAATAAGAAAGACCGACCAGGGTGACACTCGGAACTAATACTGCATGTTTTTATTCGGAAATTGATTATAATTTTTTACCATTTTGTATGAAACTGGTTTAGGAGGCATTTTGATGCATAAAACTTCGTCGACAGAACAGGATAACAACAAATAGTAACGTAAATAAGCATGGATAGTGTTTATAACCTTCCGAGGCGTGTGTGACTTGCTACCTTCTCCAGGCCAAATATCATGGAGTAAATAAAAGTGTCATCTTGTGTCGGTCCTAGGAAATAAACTATTCTGCCGATTGTCTTGCCGTTTTCCCAGAACTATTGGCTTGACTGATTGCTGTCTTTCTATGAAAAAACGGCAATTTTATATTTTTTTACTTATTATATTTCGTACGTCAGCGCCTCAATTTATTATTTATATTTTATTATAATAAGGCTTATTTTTATTTTTTTTTTTTTACTTTTTATTGGATGCGAATCGTTATATTCCTCGTTGTTGGCAGATAGTAATATCCCAACTAGTGAAATTTAGCATTTGTTAAGGATTCTGTGCTTGAGATATCTCATTACTGCTACCAGAATCAAAACATCGTTCTTTGTGAAATATCGAGGGGTTCATCATTATCAGAAAAAAAAACATTCCAGATATTCCTGCTAAAAACACCAAGGTTTTGTTAAAGGCCGTTAATAGAATTCTGAAGAAATCTCAAATAAGAAAAAAAAAATCTGAGGGTTTCTAAGTAAGGATATCAGTCTTGTAGCTGGGGTCTATTGTTATCTTTACAAGTCCCCATTATCCCCTCTGTACCTTATGCAACCCTTTATTAAAAAAAAATTATGTAACAGTATTTTTCTCTGTTTTTTCTGATTCCTTAGGAAACAGTAGAATAGTCACATGAATAAATTAAACAAATTAATATGATAATTTTCTCTTATATGTTCATATAACCTTACCTATAAAAGTGAATAAACTAAATTACAATATGTATATACATTATTTTATTTATTTTTTGTATCGGGTGTGGAGGAGAGGATTTTCTTGTATAATATAAAAGGTTTAAATAAAATAAAATAAATAAATCATTGCAAATGTATCAAAAAAAAAAATATATATAAATATATATATATATATATATATATATATATATATATATATATATATATATATGTGTGTGTATATGTATATATGTATATATACAAGTTAAGTGACAGCGGGTTAAAACAGATAAAAAAAAGGATGAGGTTAAAGAAACAACACGTTCAGAGACAAAATCTAGACTGCTTTATTCCTCTTAGTAATCCTACTTATATACATTCCGTTCTTGTTTACATAAAAGATTTGGTATTAAATACAATAATACTATGCTTCAGACTATAACTTATATATATATATATATATATATATATATATATATATATATACACCACACCAATTAATCCACTGCCCTCTAGTCAGCTTCAAAATGTTCCTGTGTTACATACTTGCTTATTTAGTAGCCAGTAGTCTTAAATCGTAATATATTTTTATTTTTTAATAAATATATTTATTTATTTCAAAAAGATCAGTGAATTCGGCTTTATTATTTTTTACTTTCCTATCGATACTAGGTAAAGAAAATATTGCAATCGATTCAAAATTTCGATATGCAGTTTTCAACGGATCTATACGTTTCAGTGGCTAGGTCGGAAAAACTCATTTTCAGCAATTGTTCTGTGTGTGTATATACCATGATTATATCTTGAACAGGCGGCCGATTTTTTTTTTTTTTTTTATAATTTTGTAGGGCTTCGGCTCCTGATGCCTGTGTACTCAATCGGGTACCCTGTGCGCAATACCTTCGCAATATCCGAAAAAACGTGTTTGTCTATAGGCGGTGGGGCAAAAACGGCTCTAACGATTTTGATGAAACTTGCCTAAAGTCTTCTACTTAATCTTTCTTACTAATCATGCATAAGGTACATCCCCGAGAAAATACTGGAAAAAAATTTATGACGAAAATAATATTTTATTTGCGCTTAGCTCGAAAAGTACCTATGCATTTTATGGCCAATTTCGTATTTAATTATTTGAAAGATAAATAGCGACGTCGCATGCTACACGTTTCCTTCCCCGTTCGTCGTGACGCATCGAAAGTCGAACAGTGTGGACATGTGTGTAGAACAACTTTAGGACGAAATATTCAAATTACCTAAAATATAAATTATAATTTACTTAGGAGAATCTTGGTTAGGGGTGCGGTCAATAAATAAATACAAATGAGAAAAAACTTAAAATAATGTGTGCCGACGTTTCGGCCTAAGTCTTAGGCCATCATCAGGGCTAAGAAAAATTAAGATAATAATAGATGAAACAACAGTGGCAGTGCCAATAGTAATAAGTAAGTCAATAAACAGTAAGATGAAAAAAATATAAAGTACAAAGAAAAATACGCGGATCATAATATGTTAATGTGAAAAATAAGGAATATGTTAATAAAGTATAAAGAAAAAAATGCTAATCATAATGTGAATAATAATAAGAAATAAAGAAAAATATGTTAATTATTGTGAAAATATAGATATATAAAATATAGAATGAAAGAAAAAAAAATGAATGAAAATAAGGATATAGAAAAATACTAATTATAAAACCACTAGAACGAAGATTTAGGAGTATGAAAAGTATCTTCAGATAATATGATAATATAATTAATTTAAATGATTTCTATGTAAGATATAATGAAATAAATGGAAAAACGCATGGAAAAATAACAAAGTAAAAAAAAGTAGTAAGATGTAAAGTTATGTAAGCTTAAAAATAGAGTAATATAATCATAAGTAATTATCATAAGTGGGGAAGAAAAATAAAACAATAAGGATAGATAAACAATTAACAGGATGGAAAAAATTAACAAGATGGGGAGGAAGGAGAAAAATAATTAATAACAAGGAGGAGCATACCTGAGTGGCGCGTAAAAAAGCAAAACAATGTTGCCACCGTATTGGTTTATACGGTTGGTTTGTCCAGCAACACTGGATAATAAGGTAACACTATTGATTTAAAAGAAGGGTTAAACTTACTGATAAAGGTTGATAATTTTTCTTTCTTTCTATATTTCATACATCTATATTTTAACAATAATTTTAAATACTTTTTTGTCATTATCCATTAACATATTTTTCTTTATTTCTTCTTCTTATTATTATTAAAATTATCATTAGTATTTTTTCTTTATACTTTATTAACATATCCTTCTATATTCTATATTTATTTCTTTATACTTTATTAACTTATTCTTCTATATTCTATGTTTATTTATCTGGTATAATTTATTAACAGATCCTTCTATATTCTATATTTATTTCTTTATACATTATTAATATATTCTTCTGTATTCCTTATTTTTCACATTAATATTAACATATTATGATCAGCTTATTTTCCTTTATACTTTATATATTTTCATCTTACAGTTTGTTAACTTTCTTATTATTACTGGTACTGCCATTGCTGTTATATCTATCGTTCATTATCTTGTTTATCTGTTTTTATCTTGTTATCTTGTTTTTTCTTAGCCATGACGATGGCCTAAAATTTAGGCCGAAACTTCGGCACAAGCTATAATAATTTTTTTTTAATTTATGTGTTTATTTATTTACCGCTCCACCAACCAACGTTCTCCCACGTACATTTTCCACGATCAACTTGATACTCTCATCATAATAAATAATAATACTCTAAAACCAAAAAAAAAATCTGAAATTTTTTAAAATCGGCTAGCATATTATCGGTTTAACTATATTCTAAAAATTGACTTTGACACTAAATAGGGGTTTTCGCTAAGGGGACAGAGAAGAGCCAAATAAAATTTACCAGCTATTTCTTCTGCATTCCAAAAAAAAAAAAAATATATCAAAATAAATATAAAATTCCAACACAATAGTCTGTGAAGATAGATTTTGATCTACTAAAGTAATTAGTACACTTTGTATTGCGTTTTGATTGTTTGAAGCTACGTAAAGAAAAAATATTCTTTCTGTATTTTTAATTTGTTTTTTTTCTTGTCTTACAATCACATTAAATCTGCCAAACGTTGTTGAGGAAATAATCCTTTTAGGATATTCAGTTAATTTCACAGCTGAGACAAAATTTTTAGACATTTAATTTTAACAATGTCACGTTTATCAGAACATTATATCGAAACATTAATACCTATTAAAAATGCTATTTTATGCAAAATTTAGGCTGAGACGCTAAGTTCAGCTGAATTTTAAGATATTTGTCATTTTTCCAAACAAACTAAATTTTTTTTATATTTCAAATTCATAGTTCCAGAAGCAAAAGCATTCAAAAGAAATGGCATGTGGAATTTAGTTAACCTAGTTTGGAGTATCATTGTACTCCATAAATTGCTATGGATGTATGGTTGAACTGGGCCATGATTTCACATCACTTACAGTTACCTTCATAAAAAATTTAGGTAATAACTGTAATTGAGGACAATTAACATGCAATTTTTGAATGAAAAATTTATCATGATTATTCGGCAATAAACAGACCAGCATATTGCATACCATTTAAGGTATGTTTTTAGCATTAAATATTTATACAATCTTTTTTGCCATTTGGGTCCAGTTACCCCGTGAATTTGGGGTAACTTGATCACCCCAGGGCAAGTGAACCTATTGTTATACATTCAATTGACTTAGAAAAAATATTGGTATGGTCAGAGTATTTAATTCAAGTACACATTTTGGACGTTATATCGTGACTCTAATAACGCCAATTGAACAAAAAGGCTAAGGAAAAATAGAAATAATGAGAAAAAGTAATATATTTATATTAATATATTTATTTAATATGCATATAAATTAAGAAATTGAGTATAACTAACATAGTTGATCACCTGATTATTGTATGATCCCCACGGTAATTTAAACAAATGGAGTTCTAACAATGAATATTTGAGTCTTAATTAATTAGTCACAATTAATTTTTAAAGAGTGATTTAAAAAAATAAATAAATGAAACATTTCCCAATTATTCCCCCTGAATGTCCCTTTACAATGGATTTAGTTAAGACAAACTATATTTTTCAAAAGGAATTTAAAGTATTAACATAAAAGTTCCACGCAAAAGAGCCTTCCTATAAAAAGTTCCTTAATAACTTATATCGTTAAAAGTTCTATTAATAGAAGTTCCTACTGGAACATTTTAAATATAAGTTTTGATATACTTATGGGGCAAAGCAGTATTGTTGAAAATATAAAAAAAATTTTTTTAACAAAAACAAATAATAAATAAAATTCGAAATAAAAGAACAAATAGAAAAACAATCACCTTTTTCTTTAGTTTCTTTAACATTTTATTTTTAATTTCAATATAAAAATTCTTTAATTTTTATTAGATCCCCTACAGAATGCTTATTTAAAGAAACTAAATTTTAAGATAAGAAAACCTTTCAAGATACAAATCTATAAATATTTTCCATACTTAATTGGAAACTTTAATAATAAATGGCTTTGCGAACACGAAGGTTCGATGCCGGTACCACCGCTTTCTGTTTCTATGATATTATGCAGCATTATGCATGTTTTTAGGGATGATTTTATGATTTATTTCATGGGCCCATCGTAAAAAATAGGAGAAAACGATACAATATGTTTTTCCCTACAAACGCCCAAGAGCCCAAACGGTTCAATGGAGTTCATTCTGCATTAAACATCCCACAGACCCCAATTGATGCTTAGTTAAAAAGGCTAATGCTTTATTCTGTCAGTTGTCAAAGGCTTAAGATTGAGTCCCCTGCATACGTGAGTATGTTAAAAGCTCTATTCCCATTTGTTGTGGTTGGTTTATCAAAGAGTCCCGGCATTTAAAAAAAAAAAATAAGAAAAAAAGTAGATTAAAAAAAACATTACCCAAGAATATCCAAAGATTCTTACGCTCTAAAAATCTCGTTTATACCATGAGATAATTTCTTTTTATCCTGAAGGGCGAATCGAAAATTATTTTTGAGATTTACAAAGGATCAGAAGCGATAAATTAATATCTAACAAAATAAAAGTAAGTTATGAAGGGACTGATAAGCTTTTAATAAAATGATAATAATGTTTGTTGTTTTTAACAAAATTCTATCTTAATTACTATCATTGTACGTTGATGAAATAACACAATTGTTAAAAAAGCAAAAAAAAAAACAAAAAAAAAACTATGTATGCGGGCTCGGTTAACAACACTAAAGCAGAACTGTATATATAAATCCCAATATGCCCAATATGGGGGGAAGTTGTTATAACTAAGGACGTCTTGATATGTATTGATTTGCGTTATTCTGTGACGCAATCCCGATGAGTGAGGGACAGGCAGGTATGTCGGTCATCCTTTGTCAAGGAAGGATAATTGACATGTGACAGCAGCCGTCACCACAACACACCCAGCCTTTACCCTCAGAATTGCAAAATAAGTTGATTTAAAAACCTATAGAGAATTGGGCAGTGTGACAATTGGGTAGCTAATCAGCAACGACCCAAGAAGGAGGGAGAGAAGTGGTAAAGGAAAATCGGGGGACTCGATCAGGAGACGCTGGGAAAGACACTCGAGCTAGATATGCACTGGCCATTACTAATTCCCGGACCATGATGAGGCACGGATGGGGGTTCCTTAGTCATCCGGCCAACAACCACCATTTACATCAATTATTCCAGACAAGATATTTATGTTAAAACATTTAATGGTTAGATCTAGTCTGAACCACTCCATGGTTAAACCCTTGTATCGGTTTATCACCTTAATTTTGATGAAAAAGATAAATGCTAGGAAGAAGGTTGTTGTTTAGTAACCAAGTCCATTATCAATTTGTATATGTCTGATTAAGTATGATAGCAATAAATTTGACTAGCATTATGGTATTATTAATCTTATAAGTAGGAATATTATATTGGCTAATTATTAAACGATTGTATTCACAAATCAGGAACTTGGAAAGGTATCTAATTTAGAGGACTCAACAAGTATTTAATATTTAATCGTAATCTTAAATAATTTTGGCATAATCATCCTCAATGATTGCCTAATGGCATCCCTATACAGTAATATTATCAGCCAATATACAAGTCTACCCAATAACACATATCGTTATTAAATGGCATCCCCAATGTGGGGATTGATCATCCATGATAATTGGTGTCAAGAACATAGCAGTCTATATAATATATATTCGTTATTATAGTTACTGTTATTTTATTTCATGAAGTTTATTATTAGGAATTTACAACGTAGTAGAAAAAAAAGATAAATAGCTAATAAAAACAATACAAAAATAATGAATGAGTCTCGCCGTTTAAATCGGTATTCCCACCCGTTTTATTATTTATTTTTTTCTTTTTAAAGTTTTTTTTTTGTAAAAAAATGTAACGTAATCTCAGCTTGTCGAGGGCGTTATTAAGTAATTTTTTTTTTTACTTTTAAAATAACTTAGAAGTTAATTTAGCTTTCCCAAAAATATATTTACAATGTTTTTCGTTAGATTACATTATTTATTGGTTTCAAAAATAAATGTTTATATCAAAATTGTTTAAATCTAATTTATAAAAATTATTACATTACTTGTTTCCCTGTAAGCATGTACTGTAAATAAAGTAATGTATTCACAAAAATATTCATTGATGATTTGTGTTTGCGGGCGTTAAAAATATGAAGACGTTCATAGAAATAATAATGAATAAATAGTTAAAAATATTTAGTTAAAATAAATTATTTCAATGAGATTAAAATTCAGGATGCGATTAAAGAAAATAGATTCAGAAATATTCCCATCAATTCAGATGGAGATTAAAATCTAAACAAGTGTAATAGAATTGAAAAATTCCATTCTGGAACTTCCAAAGTAAAGGAATTTTTTTTTCTCACCCCTATTGCTATTTTTTTTTTTTTTTTTTTCATTCAGTAACCATTATCTATATAACAAAAACAGGATTGAAAAGAAAATATCTATTATTTCGTGGGTGTAGGGTGGACAATAGGGGTCTGTATGTATCGTTTACAGCCGATATTGTTGTGCGGAACGAAATAGGACTGGGATTTCCCCTTTTTACCAGACCCGTGAAAAGAAATTTAAAGTATTCAGTTTCCCTTATAATATAATATATGTTTATAAGAAAACGGCAACCAATTTTCCCCTCTGTAAGCGTAACCTCATTTTATTATCTGTTTTAAAAGCTCAATGACAAAAATAAAACAATTAATTTTGTTATTTAGATTCAGATTAATGGTGTTGAATTTTACTGTTTTTTATCAATTGATAATTATGATATTGATTTAAACATTAACAATGATGATATATGGTATTTCATTGCTAATATAACGATTTATGATTTTATTTTTGTTTGAAGTACAAATCTTCTATTTATGATAATATTTTATAATATATAGTTTTTTCGACCTGATATATGCTTCTTTCTTTTTCCCTCTATAATCGATTTAGTTTATAAATTTTCAAAGAGGGAGTAGAAAAAAGAAATCTTAATTTTGGTATAGAGATAAACTGTACAGTCGTTTTTTGTTTTACTCCTCTCGGAGAATTACAAAAAATATAAAATAAAATAAAAGCAAATTTATTGTTCTTATAAGTCGTGCCTTAACTTTTCCAGATGAATTTATTTCATTGGTTCAGATTTAACATGAAAATGTGTTTAAATCAGGGATTGAATTTTGTTTAGGGAAAAATCAAATCAAATCATGACTAGATTTTTTTTTCTATAAATTAAAAAAGGATTTTTTTTCCAACAAATAACTCTCCTTATTTGACAACAGGATAAATAATAGCTTATAATAATTATCATTGAATGAAAAAAATTCATAGCGCTGCAAGTTATAGCATTTTGAGTTTTATTTTAGCAAAAAAAGAATAACTCTCAAAAACAAGTGTTATTTATGATCTAAAAAAAATGCTCAAAAAGTGATAGTTATTTTTTTTTACTCTGAACAAATAATCAGTTAACGATACGACGTATATTTCAAAAAAATATAAGTCACAAATTAAAAATCAATTTTTACGAAAATGCAAAAATGTTGCCGATTAATTTTTACTTTAATTTAATTTAAAAACAATGAATTTTTTATGTATAAAAAAAAAAAACGGTCTCTTATATTGATTTGGCCAAAAAATTAATTCTCAAATTCAACTCCAGGTGTAAATAGAAAAGAAAGTACTACAAATTCTTCTTTCTACAATTTCAAGGTTTTGTCACAAAATACGTTCCGAAACAGAAATACGTTACGGTTTTTTCCTAAAAATGAAATATCAAAATCATAAAATCTTTGTAGATATAAGAAAATGTAAGAACAAAATAATAAAATCCTAATATTTCGATATAAGCCTAGAAATATTTGGCGAACTTTTATAGCAGAATGTATTCATATTTATTAAGATTTAAATATTTTTTTATAGCTGTAAACATTTAATTTAATGATAGCTGAAGGTAGCAGATATTTAAAAAAAAATAACAGCGTGGAAGAAAGTTTTTGAAAATATATGAATCTTTTATCTTTTTTATTTTAATATTTTATTGTCTGGATCTTATATTTATTTTATGGTTCTATGTTACTAGTATATGATTTGTTTCACTATTTATATCCAAATCATCAATTTTCGCTTCACACTACTGGTTAATAATTTTTTTTTGTTTAATATGTTGATATATAAATATAGTAGATATTAGAGTATGAACTAAGTCCGAGTGTTTTTCCTTCTTTTATTTTTTATTAAATGAAAATATTTATAGTTAAAAAGTAATTTACTTTTACATTCAATTTCTTTTAAAAAGGGAATGTGTTCCTGGAAGTAACTGAAATGGTACGCGTTTTGGACCATGAATTCGAGCTCCTTCAGCGAACCTGTATTCACATTGGCTCTCCCGTTTGGCTGTAAAGCTAGCAATATTGACACCATAGTGTGTTGTTGGACACGAGTTCTGATTAACCTTTGACCAAACTTCAATTTCGACAGCTTCAAAAACATTTATTGTATCTCAACTAGCCTCGGTGGTTAAATTAGATAGATGTACCCCATCTTGGCAAGGCCCCGACCTCCTGTGGCAAGAAGCCATTACTATTTGTTCATCTAATGAGCCAGCTCGGCATCTAAAATCGGCACGTAAAGCTATAATAATTTATAAAATACCCATGAAGAGGCATAAAGAATTTTTTTTTTAATTAAATGGATTAAAATATTTTTTATTAACATTATTACAGAACTCTCAAATTTTTCAGGGTTCCGTCGTTTTTTTTTTTTAAATTTTATTTGTAAAAAGTACAATTCGCTACCTTTAGTTGTATCAATAAACAAGTCACAATAAAAGTATAACAATATTATAATCTCAAGAAAAAAAAACATAAGAATAAATAATTTAAATTAACAACAATAAATATGAAAACTTATTATTTTCCAAACATTTATTATTCTTAATGTAATGAATAGATGTTACTTCACTTATATGTATCTCATGAAATGTCGATTTTCGGGGCAACGTTATTAAAACATTATTCCATAAAATATCTTAAATTTCCGTAAGCCATTTTGTATCGCATCATCAAGTTTAAACCCACGAAATCCAGAAATGATCTTCCAAATAAAACGTTTTATTAATGTATATGTGAATTCTTGGTATTATTCCTTAATCAATAATAAAAAAATGTGGAAAACTTTTGAAAATATAATAATAATAATATGTAATAGGATTTATTATATTTCAGAAAAAATAAATTTAAAACACTCTATTTTAAAATTGAATTTATTTATATTTCATAAAAACTCATTCCCAATAACGTTATTTGCTCTGTTGCCATCTTCAAGTTGTGTTATCTAAAACATATATTAATATTATATTACTAAGTAATATATAAATCATCTATAAATCGTCATATTTCTTTAATTACTTCCTGTGTTTTTATTTTTTTTTTCCATGCCCTCTATTTCTATAATAAATTAAGATTACAATTATTATTTATAATTTTAACAAACCCCAAATTGAAATTGTTTCATTTATAACATTTAAATAATCTATTATTTAAAAAAATAAATTTTTCTACTTGAATCCCAAATTGTCCTTTGTCTGTTTTAGACTTGCTAATTTCATGTTTATCTTAACTAATCCCCAAAATGTTTTAGAAGGAATAAAGCTCTTTATTAGTTATGGTTATTTTAAGTTTAATAATGATTATTATAAACTGCTAAATGGTTTGGCCATGGAAGGTAGACTTTCAGTCATATTAAGTGGATGCTACCTGAATAAAATAATTATGGAACAACTGACGAAAATAGATGAAAAACCTATATTAATTACGAAATATATAGACGGCCTGTTAATAATGGCTAGAAATAATGATTAAATTAAATTATAGGAATTATTAAAGAAAGCAAATAAAAAAAATGACACTTACGTTAGACTCTCCAATTGTTTATAAATTAAGAGATTTCGACATATATATCATAATGAGTAAAGAGAAAATAAAATAATGACTAAATGGACAAAAACAGAGCAGCAGTGATGTAATTAATAAATTATTACTCGAACCACCCAAAATATCAGATAAAGAATACAGCTAAACATTTAATCAAAAAGGCTCTAGCACTGAAAGAAATTTATAAAATATTAGATAACTTTTACTCGTACAGATTTATCAACAATTTATGGTTCCTATGCGTAAATGAATTGCACAATACAAATGATAAAAACAAATTAGTAAAACATACCAAAAATTACAAAATTAAAACAGTATAAATAACATAATTGAAGAAAAAGAAAAGGGTAAAATTACAATTTTTTTAAAAATTATAAATAATCAAAACAGTAATGCAAAAGAAAATAAGCATTGCATAACACATAATATAAATAAAATAATAAAGTATTACAAATTAAAATATATACCAAGAATAACAAATGGGATAAAAGAGGCATGTACAAAATACGAACACACAGATTCAAATTGTAAAAGGTAGTGGTTGCATAGGGGAAACGTCCCAAAATTTAAAGTACAAAATAAATCAGCACAGGACCAATTGTAAAAACCCAAAAAATGTTAATATAACAGCTTCATCAAAGCCTAGTATAGTTAATCATGTTTTTAATTTTGTTAAGGTGAAAATATTATAGAGAGAAAATTATAATAAAACTAGACAAAATTTATAATCAATATATATCATCAAAAATATCAATAGAGTAGTAAATTTTGAAACTGCTATAAAAACATAGAAAAACGCTGTGTGGACATTTTAAATAAAATCAAAATTTTAAATAGTAATAATATTAAAACATTGTAAGAATTTTAATAAGTAAGGATCGAAATAAAGAGAAGAGGAGTGGGTCGTAGGATTAGGTTATTGTGGATTAGTTAAGATAAACATAAAATTCGTAGAATTAATGGGTAGCCTTCAAAAATAAAACAGCCATAAGCTCCCCTTACACGGTCAATATTATTAAGTCAATATCGAATCCCTCCAATTTATTGACCTCTGAGGGATATGTTGTAGCAATAATATTGACACGTGCGATATATACACCACGTTAAATAATATTGACCGTGTAAGGCGGTCTTTAGGTGAAGTATTACCTCCATAGAAAGGAATAAATGCTGAAGTTTTGTTTTTCTCAATTATTTTATTGTTTTATTATTGGGCATATGTATTAAACGCCGTTTCCTCCCAAAAATTAATACAGGGGACGTCAGTAGGCTCAAATTATCAAAACTGGCACTGGACCTTTTATAGATATAAGTGAACATTTCTCTAGGGTTGGAGTAAAAACTTGTTTAATTCGAAATCTTGGATAATTCGAAATTTTCCTTCGACCCCGAATTAAACAATATCCACTGTAATACGATTTTCCAACAAGAATCGGCGGCAGCCTTGCCACAGTGCATAGTGCCCAAATTTTTATTTAATCAAGATTTTAAAAATCTGAAGACTAATTATTCCTAATTTAAAAAAATGTCAGGTGAATGTTTTTCAAATTGAAAATACATTTTATTTTATTTTTTCCAACACTTACTGAACGACATTTTATTAATTTCATTCTGTGGTTTTGATCGCCTATGTTGACCGTATCGATTTATTCATTCAGTACGAGAAATGATTTCAAAACATATATATTATATCCGATAAAATCCCTCGAATTTTCAAACGATGTGTTCTTCGTATTTTAAACGAGCTGCCCTGTTAGAAATTCATTGAACTGTTAAACAAAGTGCCGGGAAGAGCTATTTTTTAACTTCAGGGCCAGCAATAAAACAAAGAAAGAATTTCCTAAACATCTTAATTGGCGATAAAAACCTAAATTAATCACATCGTAAATTCCTCCAATTAAACCACTTCAGTGGCCTTTTTTATTTGAAAATGAAAACAACCCAGATTACGATAATAGTCGCATTCTTGAACATTTATGAGAATGTCGGAATAATTGAACTTTGTCTGAAGCTGTCTCTTGCCTCATTTTTTTTTTTTTATTCTCCATATCAAGATGTAAAACTGCATTTTACGAAGTGCAGCCATCGATTGTCAAACATAATATGCATATTAGTTTATAATAGGAAGCCGAAATAATACAAGATAGTGAATAAGGATGCCAGGGATATTCGAACTGATATATTTAAATGCTCTTTGTCCAAATCGCACGCGATTGAAAAAACAAATTGTATGATAATTTGTCTTTGGGAAAAGCTCCCATATAAATAGAGCTCCAATAAAATAGAAACTCAATTTAATAATAATTAATTTACAAATGCATTAAGAAAATTTTTTTTTTAAAAATGAATCATAATTTAAACTATATATATATATATATATATATATATATATATTTTTTTTTCAGAAATAATACAAGCTGCCACACTCAAGGGCAATAAGTATTAGGGCTATTAGAATCCATTCATACCATATGTACAAGATAAACGAAAGAAAAAAAACAAAAAAAAAAAAAACAAGGAAATAAAATAAAATAATAAATATCATATAAAAAGATAAAAAAAATGTACATTACTAGTAAAAATGAATAGATAAACAATTTAAATAATAAGAAAATAAGTAAACAACCAAGAAAAGAAAAATTAAGTTAAGTAAAAATAAAATAAGTCATCTTAAACACATTCATACCTATATACAATATATACAATCTGCCCAGGGAACTCCGAACCAAGCTCTGCCTCCCCCACATGTGAATGGCAAAGCCGGGCTCCAGGAGATCCCAGCTCTTCTCACACAATCGCTTTACTGGTATATATATATATATATATATATATATATATATATATATATATATATATATATATATATATATTTGCTGGAGAGTCGAAATGTTTTTAGTACCAATTTGTGCCCATTATTTTTGGGGAATCTCTTATCAAACAGGCTTGAATATCAGATTTGACAGTAAATATTTTGTAAATATTAAGACAATATATTGAAATTTACTCGTTATACCCAAATAGTTTAGAACTGAAGTATTTACCGAACCATGCCTGGTACAAACCAACAAATAGAAGTATAAACATCCCTCACCTTCAATACCTTGACCGAACCCAGCAAGCAGCCATTTCAAGTCTGAGAACGGGACTTAACTAAACCCTGAGATTTAAAAATAAACAAAAGACATCCAGCCAATGCATCAAGGGCGAGAATGGAGAAGCTTCCCCATCCTACATTCCTGGACTGTGTTGGCGTGACCAAACATGACCTCTACGAAAAACCCAATTTAGTCATTGGTAGACTTGAGGAGAGCAGGCTTCTTGGTGTAAACCAAGTCATGGAGTATAAGCACAACCACCACTATCACCACTGTAAAAACTAGCTAATAATAAGTTAACCATTTAAAGGAAATTTTCTTATGACTTTTTAACATAATGCTGCCCATTGGTAATTTCATCATGATTCTTGTACCTCGAATAGTTTATTTATGCATAGTGTTTCGTCTAATACAGACTCAAGTTTTAATTTTTTTTAAATTAAAAGAAATATGTTCATACCCGACTGGAGAGATAGCCTCAGACGATTAAGCTTGGCTTGATTTATGACGTAATTAACTTCAGTTTTTATCCCTTTTAAAATGTCAAATAAATTCTTTATTTTAGTACCCACCTTGGAGTTGATTAATAGACTTTCCACTGGTTTGTTCACATTTCAATTAAGGTTTATCAACTCTAACAAGTTTTGGAGAGAATTTAAGACAATGTTTAATATTTTATTAAACACCGAATATATTGGTGCATTCTCATTTAACTCCATAATTAAAAAAAAAAAAATAATAAATAAAGTAAAAATCGTTAGTATGAAAAATTGGCTTTTTGCAAACCCATTTACACCTGTATTGTTTTATATTTAAAACTTCAAGTTATAAGAGTTGATCAAAGGGATGACATGGAACCTTATTTCTTTGATTACTTCATTGTTAAGAAAGTGATCGACAAGTCCAGTTGTTTTTTAAATTTATTTTGGTTTTGACAATTGTATAAGTCTCTATTCATTTTATCACATACAGTTTTATTTTTTATTTTTATTTTAATGATATTAAAATGTACTAGAGAGTTTTAGGTAAGCCAATGTTTTTATGTATTTAAATGGGATATCTGTTGTAAAGTTAATTCCAATACAGATATTTGAAGTAACTTTAAATCTTTTATTGTAAGCTGGGTTTAACAATTATATCGACAAGTGTTGGAGATCCTGGTTTTATAAACATTACTTGCAAATAGCTACAACTTTGGGGTTTAAACTTTTAAACAATCTAGGGTCAAGTTCAGTTGAAATTAGTTTTTCATCCATTTCTGTCCATCTGAATTGCCCAATTATATTTTATTTTATGTTGGTTGTTATTATGGTATTCTTTCATTTTTAGAAAACATGTTTTATGGCGTCTGTTTCTACTTATAAGTAATATTTTATGAATCCATTTTAGTGCCATTTTGAGAATTTCTTAGGGACTATGAGAAGTATTAAACTCAAATCTTATCACCCATGATGGCATGCCCTTACTCAGGGAAAATATTCTTTTAGAGAATTCGAGATGAGCCCTTTCTATATGATCATAATAACGCAGTCCTAATATCTGAACGGAATAGAATAATTATATATTTGTTTATAATAGTAAATTATTCACTGGTGTGTTGAGGTGAGGCCAACTGCATTTGGCAACGCCCACCAGTTCCTCTGTGGAACTTTTACATAAATTTTTACTAAAAAAATAAAGTTTTCTGGGTGGAAGTTAGCCGAAAAATTCGGAATGACTGCATTCTCCGATAATTTAAAAAATGTAAATATCTACGCTGTATATACATTTTGATCGCCAACATTTCTCTTTTTTTTTAAATATGTTTATACATACGTAGTAAGTTATAAAAATATTACATGTAATAATAAAACACAAAAATTGTATTAATAAACTACGTTCATTTAAATTAATTAAAGATTAAAGAACGTATTTATTAAAGATAAATTAAAGAACATATTCATTTTTTAATTATCGCTTATATACCGCTCCTCAGCGAACACCCCTCTACAACGGACAAATCCGTCGGACCCGTGGTTGTTCGTTGTAGAGAAGTTTCACAGTATATATATATTAAAATGAGGGTAATATTCAAAAATATTTCTGCAAAACTTCAGAATAATAGAGTAGTGGAGTAGAGTAGAGTGGAGTGTCAGGATAATGGGATTATTACTAGGAAATAACAATAAAATAAAAAAAAATTGTAGTGTTATTGAAATATCTTTTGTTTCAATATTTTTTTAGTTAAATTATTACATTATTGTTAAATTATGATTACATTATTATTAAATGGCGTATGTATGAGATAAATTAATTTAAGCCTATTAATGAAGCAACTGAATTAGGGACATATTGAATGAAATGCAATTTTTATGATTAATAAAAAGTGAGGAAGTGAGGGTTTTTATCATCGTTTACTGATTTGGCCTTAACTTTAGAGCATTCATACTTACACCACACCAAATCCCTTAAAATATGAAGGACTACAATAGAAATTCATCAAATATTTACTTACTTTCACTGTTCCATGAGCTCTAGAGAGAGTGAGGATCGCCAAACACAAAGACAATTTTTTTAAACATAATATAACATCTCACATGCTAATGAAGATTTCTCTCAACATCGATTACAATATGGCCTGTAGGAAACTGGAAAGGCTGGTCAACTGTTTGCTTCGGCTGCAGAAGACTGTGAGTTTACTTGTCGTCCATTTATGAAAGAATTGAGGGAGTAAGGTACATGGCCAGGGGAAAAGCAAGTAAGCTTGTTTGCACACCTGATTTATTTTAATAACGATAGTTTTGTTTATTGGCTTCTGAACAAAGCCAATGTAGAAAATTCAAGCAATGAAACATGTGAGCGAGTGAAGATTTTTATTTTTAGAACATGTTTAAATATGTAAAATTATTATTAGCATGAAAGCTAACCCCTGATAAAACAATCTAAGACCATGTTTTATCAAAATCAATGAATAACGTTCTGCCAGGTGCATCAAAATAGGCCGGTTTCTTCATGAGACTGTAAGTTCCATATTTTTGAAGAATGGCCCATACCTAATATAGGTTCACTAAAATACAAATGTAAGTTTCGTATCATTTTAGAACAGTATACCCACTCGAGAGAAACCTCTAATAACATAGGATATCCCTGTCAACAGAAGTCAAGCGATCATTTTTGGGATAAAAATACATTGCTATCCTTACCATTCAATTTCTCTTCAAAGGCCGAGCGTTGCCGGAATCCAGACTGAGAGGTTTGACTTCCATTTTGAGGAAGACGTAATAAATCTCGATCTTCGCACTCTGGTTAGAATAAGTTGTTAACCTGCTAGACAACTCCTTCTTCTTGCCCTTGTAGAAAATAGGCACGTGAGGTGAGATCTCCGTTCGAACTGTGATTTCTTATTTGATTTGGCTAGGTTCCCTTCAAATATCTAATTGATTGCGTAAGACGTATCTATTGAGCTCCCAGACGGTATCCCGAGTAAAAATGGTTTATAACGGCAATTCCTTCTTGGTTCATTTCTGTTCCAAAATTGAATCCTCTTTTCTGGATCATTTCACCCCCTGCGTTCCTATATCCAAATCTTGAATACAATATCTCGACCTACCGACCTGTAAATCCCCTGTTATTGAACTGCTTCTTTTGAAATACCCTTTATCATATGTGCTATCTCGACCTGGAATTTCATATCCATCTCAATTCGTAGACCCTCCTCTCTAGCTTCCTTTAAACACCATATATTCTCCCACCTCCTCAGTTATCAACCCTCATCATGTATGAAAAAATATACATATATATTATTATTATACAGCGGAACCTGTCTAATTCGAAGTTGAAGGGACCACTAAAAAATTTATAACAAACTTTTTTATTTTTTTTACTCCTAGTTTAGAGAAATGTTTATTGATATCTACAAAATATCCATTGTGATCATTTAGTCTACTGTAGTCACCTATATTGGTTTCGGGGAGAAAATGGTGTTTAATATGTATATCCAATAATATCTTTTTACTTCATGTATGAAATAAGAAGTACCGGAAGAATGGCTGACAGAGCACATTACTCCAATACACAAGAAAAGAGGTAAAAAGGATCCTTCAAATTATAGGGGCATTGCAGTAACAAGTAGCCTGAGCCGACTATACGGCCGTGTCTTGAAAAATAGATTGGAGTACGAGCTAAAGGGGAGAATTCCCGAGGAACAGGCAGGTTTCAGGACGGGGCGCTCGTGTACAGACCACGTATTCACTGTTGTCCAACTGTTGGAAAAGCAGATAGCACATAACCAAGATGTGCATTTAGCCTTTATCGATCTCCAACAAGCTTATGATACCAATACCTTTGAATAAGCTATGGCAGGTGGTAGTGAGGGTCTCGTACAAGGGATACGGAATCTCTATATAGGTGCTAATGCAAGAATAAAGATTGGAAATCGTTTATCCTCAGCATTCCCCATCAACAAAGGCTTAAAGCAGGGATGCTGCCTATCACCTACGCTATTTAACCTTTTTATTGAACAAGCCCTCAAGAAATGGAAGGAGAAATGTAGGTACATGGGTGTAAAGATCGGGGAGAACAATTTGTTTACCTTGCAATTTGGAGACGATCAACTAGTAATTGCCTCTGATGAAGACGATCTGCAATATATGCTCAGAAAACCTATTGAGGGCTTAGAAATAAACTTGCATAGAACCGAATACATGCCTTTTAACTCATTGAGCACATCATTAAATGTTGGGAATTGGATTCTTCCATGCAGCAGTGAATTCAAATATTTAGGTGTGTGGATAAATGAGGTAAGATCTCTGGATAAATATATAACTAGGAAAATTTCTCGAGGTAAAAAGTTGATTGCGATCCTAAACTCGGTATTGTGGAATCAAAATGTTACATTAAATACAAAAAAAAAAAAGAATTTACCATTCCTTTATTCTAGGTACCGTACTATACTGTGCCGAAACGTGGACCATAAAACATCATGAGGCCCAAAAATTGCTGGCACTTGGAGGTGGACTTCCTGAGAAGAAGTTGCGGCATTTCAAGTCTCCAGCACATATCAAATGATACTATTAGGAATATAATATGTCAGGAGATGAACATATTGTCCATTATTGAAACCAGGAGACTTCAATGCTTTGGCCACTTGATGAGAATGGGAGAGGAGAGATGGCCGAAGAAGATTTTCTTATATAAGGCAGAGTCAAGGAAAAAGAGGGGGCGGCCAAGGAAAACATGGCTGGCTGATATCAGCGAAGGAATGGCAGCTAGAGGTCTGCGAGAAGAGGATTTTGGTCGGACAGGAAAAAATAGCAACATGGCGGAGGACTAGATTTTTAAGACCTGACGGGCGCTGCGCATGCCCACAAAAATACTCAAACCAACGGATCCTTAACCAACTCGGAACCAAATAGTTGAGGTCGGAGCCTTACCGTAATTTAAATAATTACTGCTTTAATTAGATTACAGCTGTCGAGTGCCGCTCACTACGCTCGCTCAAGAGGTTAACAAACCCCCAACGGAACTTTTCAGATAGGTGGGCCATAGCGAAATTCGAATGCAGCTATTTATTTATGAAAAATTACAATTCTTTTCCATCTCTTTATATTTAATGATTCATGGCTAATAAAAATATTGTTTTATAAATAATAATCATTATATAATTTCATAACCTTCTTCACAGTTTAACATTACATTCATTTAATGCTATTTTCTTTGCTTTTCCATCCATATTCCTTTCGATATATCGATATTTGTCTAGCGATTATCGGTGGATATCGATATATGGTTTCGCGATATTGCAAAATATCGAATATCGATATATTTCTTTCGATGTCCCAACCCTGCCTACAACTTGAATTTTTCTCAACGAACACTCAAGTTGCGGCACTGTAGAACCCCACTCGCCTAACTACGTCCTTATTTTTTCTTACGCTGAATCTGCGATTCGTCTTTTTCACAGGTTTGTACTGTGCCATTATTTTTATGAATATTTTAGAAATACTTCTTATTTTTCATTTTCTTCAAAAATCAATGCTTGTTTAATAATGTGAACTTTTCATATTATTGAATAATATTCATATAAAAGCATAAATAACTTTATCATTCAAATTTTTCACATCAATTTAAATAAAATCTTTTTCATTAAGTTTAATCCAATTATTAGTCATTTAATAATCAATGGTTTTATTTATTTTAGTTCAAAATTTATTTTAATGCCCTTCATGCCATTAATTTCGTTATTTGTTTTTATTTATGTCAAGCACTAATATTAAAGGAATTAAAAGATAAGTCGAATATCAATATTCAACTGCTTAAATGAAAATTTTAAATTAATAAAAATTTATTAAATAAATGTCATTGGATTGTTTCACTTTCTATGTATTCGTTTATACCTGCCAAGCAAATAATTTGTCATATTTATTAGAAAAGAGAGTTGAAAATGATTTTTATTTTGTTGGGTACACGTGTGCCTACCAAACGGGCCAACTTTCTTAGGTTTAAGAATAATATTTGGTTGAATAAGAACACTTCTCAACTTCAAAACTACTCAATGATTCGGTGGGTCTTTCACTCAGGGATGAGAAGCAAACATTTAATAGATAAGGTTTGATTGAACTCATTGTCAAATTGTTGTTTTATAATGGTATCGCGACATAATCTGCTATTATTAAAGCCAGACACTACAAATGAAGATTTTCCTTCTAAATTTTCCGGGTTCAGCAGGATAAGCTAGTACCAATATAGAGTGAGACCAAAGAGAAAAGGAAGATTGATCAGAGTGTAGAAAAAGTAGCTCATTAGGAGACTGCTCTTCAGCAGAAGGAAAGAAAAAAAAATAGACACTAACAGCTATTCGTTAAGAAGGAAGAAGTTGCTGAGGAGGGTGTTCCCATGTTCTCATGGCGACTTACCGATATCACCCCGCTCTGGCTAAAGTTTTATCAATCGTGCATAAAATATGAATTTTCATGATTAAAATTACAATTTCAATTAAGATAACGGTAAAGATAGGGCGGAAAGTTTGCATTTATCAAAATTGGGTTATTTTAACTTTACATTAATTAGGGCAGATAATAATGGTGATATTACTTTTAATGTTTTGCCCGTTAATAATTACCTTTTCAAGAGGTAATTTTATTTAAATTAAGTTATTTTTTTTCTTTTATTATGTGTTAAAATTATTTTCTGACCCTTTCCCGTTTGCAGGATTTAATTTATTGTTTGCAGGAAAAACATTAAATAAAACATTTGTCTTCCTACTATTCTAAATTATTTACTATCTTTGCATGGGACGATTTCCCTTAAGATATAGTTAGTAAACAAATTATTGAATGCATAATAAACAAGGAATGAAAAAAAAAAAAAAAAAAAAATGAAGAAATTGGAAAAGTAGATTCTTCAATTAATCATCAATTTATTCATAAATCAGGCATGTTTTTTTTTTTTTTTTTACTAAAGCCCTTATAACAGTTCTGATTTTTATCTGATTTTTTTTTTTTACTAAAGCCCTTATAACAGTTCTGATTTTTATTTTTTAATGAAATGTTTTCGTCAAAAAATTAACCATCAATTTATTCATAAATCAGGCATGTTTTTTTTTGTTTTTTTTTACAAAAGCCCTTATAACAGTTCTGATTTTTATTTTTTAATGAAATGTTTTCGTCAAAAAATTAATCATCAATTTATTCATAAATCAGGCATGTTTTTGTTTTTTTTTTTTTTTTTAATAAAGCCCTTATAACAGTTCTGATTTTTATCTGATTTTTTTTTTTTACTAAAGCCCTTATAACAGTTCTGATTTTTATCTGATTTTTATTTTTTAATGAAATGTTTTCGTCAAAAAATTAATCATCAATTTATTCATAAATCAGGCATGTTTTTTTTTTTTTTTTTTACTAAAGCCCTTATAACCGTTCTGATTTTTATTTTTTAATGAAATGTTTTCTTCAAAAAATTAACCATCAATTTATTCATAAATCAGGCATGTTTTTTTTTTTTACTAAAGCCCTTATAACAGTTCTGATTTTTATCTGATTTTTTTTTTTTTTTACTAAAGCCCTTATAACAGTTCTGATTTTTATCTGATTTTTATTTTTTAATGAAATGTTTTCGTCAAAAAATTAATCATCAATTTATTCATAAATCAGGCATTTTTTTTTTTTTTTTTACTAAAGCCCTTATAACAGTTCTGATTTTTATCTGATTTTTTTTTTTACTAAAGCCCATATAACAGTTCTTATTTTTATCTGATTTTTATTTTTTAATGAAATGTTTTCGTCAAAAAATTAATCATCAATTTATTCATAAATCAGGCATGTTTTTTTTTTTTTTTTTTTTTACTAAAGCCCTTATAACAATTCTGATTTTTATCTGATTTTTTTTTACTAAAGCCCTTATAACAGTTCTGATTTTTATCTGATTTTTACTTTTTAATGTAATGTTTTCGTCAAAAAATTAATCATCAATTTAAAAAGTATTGCTCAGAGAATGATCATTGATTTTAATGGAATCAATAATACACAAAGATCAATGTTTATTTTTATTCATAAATCAGGCATGTTTTTTTTTTTTTTACTAAATCCCTTATAACAGTTCACTACGTACCCCGAAGATGGTACATTCTCTTTTTAAAAACTTACCGAATGTTATTGATCACAATGTTTCTGAATATTTTCCATTTAAAACTGAGGTTTCGTTTAATTTTCCGACACGTAGGAATCATGTGTAAATCCTTTCCCCTCTTGATAAGATAATGAAAATTATTTTTGAAGAAAATTAAAAGTATATAAGCCTCCAAATATTAAGCCAACCCGCCTCCAATTCTATGTAAAGTAACGCTTCAGTAATCCTATTTTCCAAGTTTGCTCATATACGGAAGAAAGGCGGATGTAAAGATTGTCTTGCAATGGGCAGTTTAAAAACTTCGTGTTATTATCTGCCCTAAAAGGGACCACAAGACCAAAAATAAGAACACTTAAGACTTTTGAAAGTAACGTACTTGGAAAGAAAATTTTAAAATAAGTTCTATTTGCTGAAACTAGCAGGAAGGAAGGTAATATGAATTGAATAAAATTTTCCCTTTTTTCCTAAACATCCTACGCAATGTAGTTATAGAAAAATAATTATTGATATATCTTTCATTTGGAAGAATAATGCCAAAATACGAAAAAGTGGAATTTTAAAGAAGCATTTGATGTTTGCCTTTTTAGATTTATCGCAGTCACTCAACTACTTATCTTTTTTATATAAAAAAGAGTTAATCTTCATTTTTTGATAATTTAATCACGAATAATTAATCAAATTGCGACAGTTTAAAAAAAAACAAAAAAAAAATAGTACAAGCTCCTTTAGAGTTTATGTAAAATAATGAAAAAAAACAACAAAAAAAAAACGTTTTTATGAAAAAATAAATTTAATTTAAAAATAAAATTAACTCAAAATATTTTATTGAATGTGCAAAATTACGAAATAATTTCTTTAACATAAATAATGATGTTTCCAATTATTCATGCAAAAGCAAAATATTTATACGTTTTGGCCACCTAACTAACATAATAATAGTATAATTAAAACATTAAAAATAATTTATTGTCTTTATAAAGTTACTCTCTCATCAGAGTTTAAAGAAAGTTATTATATTTAATTACTTAACTTATATATATGTTACTCCGTCTTCAGTTTTTTTTTGCTCTAAAATTCCACAATACAACTCAAACACCAAAAATATTTTTAAATATGATTGCACATTTTTAGTTTATTCAAAAGTAATATAATTTATCGCCTTGAAATTCACTCTTATTGCCTGTATTTAATACTCGGAAGTAATACCCTAAGTCCCTAATCTCCAATAAATATTATTTTGTCGAATTATCAAAACTTATAATACCTACTTCATATTAACTCATTTCAGAATATATAAATGCCTTTACTTATAAATTATATAATTTATAAAACAAGGTACAAATCATTTATAAATTTTAAAATTCAGTAAAATAATTATAATAAACACCAAAAATTGTTAATACAGATAAATTATAACCCAGTCAAGCTCCTAATAATACAAGGTTGGAGTGATTGGATTTCGATATCCAAGATTAATCTCAGGAGTGGAGTTTTATCGGAAATTATTACGGTTTGGTATTTACGTCGATCACTAATGTGTAATGGACTTGAACTTTATTCAATATACATCCTGCTAGGAAATTAGACGGTTTACGACCGATTTAACTATTTTATATCTGAGTACTGCAGTAATGAGACATCTGCCCAGTCCAAGTGCTTCCGACTAATTGTATACAATATCCTGTTGCAATTGCATGCAGCGTCTATTCCATTTTTGAGATAATTGAGTTCAGAATTTCAATAGTGTTAGCAGAGTCTCTGCGTTGTTTTTTTCCGTGTCAATTCTTGAAAGCATATCTTTAACAAAAAAAAAAAAAAAAACGAGTGTTTATTAATTATTTTTTTTATATTTTAGTGTTTATATTTTTAATTGAGCCTATGCATGTGTCAGTTTGATTATTGTACCCATGGACCCAACCAATCTCACCAATTGTATTATTTAATTAGTTAATGTGGATGAATAAAATACAATGGTTATATGCTGTACTCAACAATTACTTTACTACTCTATTAAACACACCAATACAATAAATATGTAAAAATAACTACTCATTTATACTATATAATATTTGTAATCATTAGCGAAGTTGGAAAAAGAAGACAAAAATACTTCCTCTGCTTCCTCAATCATCCAAATCTCATTTTATTGTCCCTTCATATTTACTAAAATATTAAATTCATATTTTTATAAAACTGAAGGTACAATAAAGTTGAAAACAAAATTATGAATGGCTGATTATAAACAAAATTAATGAATGAGATTTAATTGCAATAAATTCCTGCTGTTCGTAAGTTGGGTTTAAAAATGACACGCGTTTCGCTCGTTTTCTTTCACGTCTTTCCCAACTGCTTGGTTTTTCGACTAAACAGGACTTTTCCTAGGTTAAAGGAAATTACACTAATCTATTTCTGGGGTAAAAAAAAAAAAAAAAAAATCCTAAACTAAACGTTTGTGCGAAACCATCCCGCAGGATTTAAGTAGGTATACATTTTGTGGAAAGACAGAAATTGCTCCTATGAGTGTATATGGTTTCATATGGAAAGGCTGAAACAATATTTGTAAAATTGACGAATTGGCAGGGTTCAGTTTTGAAATGCGCGCAATTTTGCTCCATTATTATTAAAAGGTTATACCTTCACAAACGCTAAAAATAATGAATTATGGACGACTGTGTTGGTTACTCGGATTGGACGGAAAGGTTCGATTAAAATAAATTCAGAAAGAGCGACATGATATTCGAAAGTGAGTCTCCGTCAAGGCGCAAAGATAAAAAAAAAAACTCCCAGAATTTTGTTTACACCCTAATAGTTTGTAAATTTCCTGCTTATGAAGTGCATCGCATAACGTGCACTTGCTATTGGATTGGACGTTGCTGACTGACCAGAAGGTAAGATCTGTTCTAAGGAAGCCCACGGGAGGAGGGTCCCCTATCTCTGGCTACTATCGGACACGTAATTTCGGAAGGATGTCCGAGCTGTTCCGGGGAGGGCTGATAAGGACGCACACTCCGGCCCGGTGACACACCCACATTGGCACACGGTGAAACATGTAATTAAATCGAAGCATCCTAAAGCCTCTCTCCCAGATCCACTTTCTTTTACTGGCTCCCTCTTTACCGGATCCTGCTTAGTATAATTCAGACCCGCATGCAGTGTAACGGCTGTTTAGTCAAAGAGAGCAAACTTAAAATCCCAATACAATTCTTTTTTTAAATATAAATAAATATTATTTGTATTTAAATTAAAGTTTTGAGTTGAATATACATATAATATGTGCAGAACAGGGCTTCCCAGACTTTTCAGATAACCATGCGTACCACGACCTGATCTTATGGTACATATTAGTATCAACGATTCATCTTCATAAAAAATACAAACTGATTTACAAAAAAGTTTATTTAGCAAATAAAACAAAATATATTACAGCAAATTTGCTCAAGAAAATTATAAATTGAAAGTAAATTTCAAAAATCTAAAATAAAAAGTTTATTAATTTAAGTCAACCACAGCTGCAGTAAGATCCACCTAACACCAAAAAGTCCCACAAATAAACATCAGAAGTAAAAAAAATTGGGCTTTGTGAAGAAATGCATCGATGTTTTTCAGTATCAGGCACGTTGTTTATTTACAAACAATACATCAATGCTAGGCTTGATGGGGATGAACTCCTTAAGCCTTCTTTAACACTGAATGCTTTCTCCATTACCACGGTAACCATTCTGAATTATTTTTGTTAATTGTTGGTTTTTATTCATTTTGTATTTGATACATCCAATGATAATATTTAGAAAATTGTTAACCCTCATTGAACGTGTTAAATTAAAAAGAGGATTTTTATTCACGATTTTTGTGTGCTTGTTAGCATAACATCTGGAACGCTATTGCGTAACAACAGTGGGAAACCTATATTGAATTGGCCATATTGAATTTTTTACTTATGGCATTATATTTGGTCTTAGTGACACCAGAAACACCATGGGTAGTTAAAAATTTTAAGTCGAAGGATTTGCTCCATCCCAGGGGAGTTTGGACTTACATGGAACATTTTGCGGCAAAAAAATAATTCTTTATTTTTTCTCGAGAATTGTTTTTTCTCCAATCGTTATTTCTCATGCTAAATATGCTCTTGGTAAATTAGGTAGCTCCAACAATCCATCTTGTGTTCTGGAGGTTAAATTTTCGACTGAAAATACTGCTCTGATATGTATAAACAATCCAGGAAATGGATGAAAAATATTTTTTTCACATAAATTAGAAATTTGAATCTGCAGATTTTTTTTTTTATAGTTTTCCTAAAATTTGGAGCTACCCCCTTTTTGCAACATACCCTTCGATTGTTGACTTGTTTTACCTAATGCGAATAGATATTTTTAAAAAGAGCAATATGTCATTTACAAATGATTGAAAATTCCATTGGTTCATTGATCAGTTAGAAGCTGCTGGATAATGATGTGGCTGCATGCCAATGTAGCCTGCAGTGGATATGCTAATAAATAGCATCTCCTATATGATCTGGACTGTACAGGTAAAGCTTTGTAAATAACTGAACCTTGTTGAAAGTTCATTGAAGTTTCCTTGTTGGAGCAACTAGCTTTCATATAACGAGCTCCACTGCCTCTCATGTTGATGACATTCAGGGAAAAATATTATTGGAAAAGAAATAAAATAAAAAAATATTGCTTTTAACTACACAACCAGCAATCATCCTCAAATTTGCTTTATTAATATATTGTTTATCAGAAGAGCCAAAATTCATATTTTTTTTTTTTATATTTGGCACTAAAGTCACGGGTCCCCCCAGAGTGATCCTCGGAACCCGACATTACCCTCCGCCATTTTATTTTAAAATGGCGGCCGATTAAAAGTTTCATACGTCCGTACCGGCCTTTGTGAATTATGATGACTGAGGAAAGATATAAAATGTTTTTTAGAATCATTATGCCAAAGCCAAAAAAAATAAAATAAAATCTAAATAATTTTTTTGTGTTGGATATTTACTTTCTGGACCATCGATGTGAGATGTGCTATATTTGGTCTTCATAGGCTTGATTTTTTTGCGTGATGATGCCTGAATTGGTGAAACGTTGATTAATTTATGTCTCTTTTTAAGTGTTTGCTCTTTTATATTTATTGATTGTACAAATTAATTTTTAAATTATATCTATAAAACCTTTGTTCATTACTACTGATAAGATTTAATAACTTCCTTGACAAGAAAAAAAAAATATTTTAAAAAAGTTTTAAAAGGATGAAGTTCGTTTATACATCAATGAATTAATGACCTTACCCTCCTACAGTATGAAGATTATTTTGAATTATATTTATTCTGAACGGTCAAGCGTTTTGGACAAGTATAATAAATTTAACTAAATGGCTTTTTTAATTTTTATTTTTTTATTTTTCAACTTATTAGTATTGCTGACCAGATGCTGGTTAGTCTTTTTTAGACTGTTGGTATGAGATGTACCGTATCTGATCTGTATTTATGTGATCTTATCCTTTCTCTTTCCTGATAATGCTATAAGTGAATAAATACAACGTTGACTGAATGAATGCTGAATGTTCACCGTGTTACGTTAAAATTTCGTGATACTTATTATTTTATTATTTTTTTTAAATTTTTATATTAATACAACTTTTGAGAGACCTAGTGAGGGCGTAATATTAGAAATAGTTTTAAGTTACGTGATAAATTTAATTACGATCCCAAAACAGCTGAGCGAGAGGCAGTGATGAGAGAGAGAGACCTGGCCAGCTGGGACGAGAGACAAGTGACGAGAGAAGTGGGGACTTTGATCGAAGTGCACGAGGTGCGGGATTTGTTTTCTCTATCCTGTACGGTTTAACGAGATTTTTTTGTTGTGGTGTGCGTCCAAGGCGTTAGAACTTCGCGCCATACGAGAGTTTATAGCGAATTTCTCGAGAAGAAGACGAAAAAAGGACATCACCGGAGAACAAGAAGAACTGAGAAAATAGGACTGGCTGCCCCATCTAATTCTTCGGATTTGTAATTTTATTTCTTTTGTTATTATTATATTTATATATATTAAACTAAGGATAGTAATTTTGTTTTTGTTTGAGTCCGGCTGGAATAGTTTCGTTTGTTTGTTTTAAATGTTTTTTTTTTTTTTTTTTGGTTAATAAAAGTTTATGTATATTTTTTTTTTCAAACAAGTTGTTTTATGTCATTTATTATATTATCCTGGTATTATTATATTTTACCATAGAAAATTTAGGAATATCCATGTAAACTACGTCTCTCAAAGGGTTTAGTGCTTATATCAATATAGAGTCACACTGAGGCCCTGAGTTCGAAGCTACCTCCGGCAGGTATCTTTTTTTTTGTTAATAATTAAATTAATTTTTTTTTATCATTATTTTTTTTTAAGTGACTTAAGGGTCTTTTTAAGAATTTTTAATTAAATTATTTTGTTGATCAAGACGATTAAATAATTATTTCTTTTTTTTTTTGTTAAATTTATTTTATCATTGTTTTAATTTATTTATATTGGTATATGTTTCCTTGGTTTTTTTTTCTATAATTTTTTTCTTTTAGGGTTTCACTGTTTTCCTTAAAATAGTGTGGCGTCCGAACTTATTTTTTTTTTTTTGACAGGAGATATAATTGTATTTTATTCTTGATGGTTTGGTGAAAGTAGAAGGGTTGTGGATTAATTTTTTTTTTTTGAACCTTAGCGTCGCGACTGGGTTATCGGCACAATATTGCCCACTCCCGTCGGGGGACGGAGTGTGGTAGCAACCGGTATATGAGAGACTTCAAGCCTTGTTTTTGAATCTTCTGAAAATATCCTACGTTTATGCAGTTCATTTAGATTTAGTTCATTTAGGTTCATTGCAGTTCATTTAGGTTTATGCTGTTCATTCTGTAAACTTTTTTGAATTTAATACTTCCGGGATTGAATTAATAATGTTTTGGTGTTATGCTTGTTTATAATTATATATTTCCAATGAACCTTTAAAATATGGAATAGATAGCCAAATAGTGATTTTTTTTTTTTAATTTTTAATTTAGAGTACATGTATCCATTATTGCATTATATTTCGTCAATCCAAACCTATAGTACCTCAGAATAACTTTTTTTGGTTCTCTTAACCTAATAAATTAATTAATTGTACTATTTTCTTAAAAAAAGGTAGCCGTGAATTTTTTTTTTTTTTTTTTTTTTTTTTTTTTTTTTTTTTTTTTTTTTTTTTTTTTTTTTTTTTTTTTTTTTTTTTTTTTTTTTTTTTTTGCCCCTCTATTTACTGAACAGTTTATATAGACAGGGGAGCGGAGTAGCTCAGTGGTAAGGCACTAAGTTACAATGCTCCCGGTCCCGGGTTCGAGACCGGCTGTGGCAGACAATTAAGATAATTATTTATTCTGTTATCAGCCGTGGATCGACCCTGTGGGATCGGGAGACCCTCCTGGGGACCACCCAGCCTCTATTAAATGGGTATCCTTAATTCGGGAAAAAAGATCTCGGCCAAATCACCTCCTTGCACAACCGTTGGCCTAGAGACAGTACGGTCCTTAACAAGCACTGAACCCAAGACCCAAGTTGTAGTGGTACAGGTTTTATATAGACAGTATGTGTTATTAAACCAGCGCATATTGCATCGGGTATAGCGGGTTTGTTGGACAAAAATCTATTGATTGTGGATTCTTATAGGCAATGCACTCCATATTATGGATATACGACATAACAAAGTTCAATAATGATTATTTTATAAATGAATTCCCCAGAAAAACAGTTTTAGTAGGATTTTTAAAAATGTTTATGAGTACAAATAATATGAGTAGTGTAAATGACGAAACTTTAGTTTTTTTTTACATCAAACGAGATCAAGTTCAACTATTTTCAACGATTAGTTATTCTATTAAAACAATTTAAAATTCTGCTGAAGACAAGACGCATAACAAAATTTTGAGGGTTGCCTAGCGACACTATCATATTGAACGCCATATATTGAAAACCAAACAAAATAGCCGACTAATGTTCGATAAGTCTCGTCGATAATGTTCATTAGACTTCTCCACATGTAACAGCAAATATAGATTATCAATAACAATTAACATTCTATGGCCCCTTTTCATGAAGGAAACTTATCTCCACCAGATGTGCGTATGTTCAAGAAAATCGTTTAACTACGAAAGTCACTCGCAGATGCAGCCAGACTATAATAATAATAATAAATTCTTTATTTATTCCGGGACATGTCCCTTTAGAATAATATTACATGTAAAATCAGTAGAGCTTTAGAGCCTTAGAGTAGAACAAAAAAGAATATGATATTGAGTAAATAATAGCATAAATAAACAAATAAGAAAAAAAAATGAAATAATGATGATATAACTTTTAAACCTTTAAGGATATAACCTTTAAGGAAAAATAAACTCTTAGAGTTTAGAATAAAAATAAACTTGCAATATTAATACATTAAAAATAAATACAGTAAAAAAGAATAAATTCATATTAATAATAAAAGTAAAAATAATGCATTAATTCATAATTGGGTGCAAATTTTAGTTGAAAATAAGGAATACCTATTTACAAATCTTTTGGAGCTGCATGGACATGAAGTGACTGAATAGACGGGATTTAAAGGTGGGAAGAGTATTGGAGCAACGGATGGAAGAAGGAATGGAATTCCATAGGGATGAGGATCGGATCAGAAAAGACTATACTATAAAATAAAGCTAATACACGAAGCAAAAAAGAATATGGCAAGAAGTACACAACGAAACATGCATCATGATTTTTTTTTTAAAGTTTCTTCAAAGTTATAGCTTTAAATAAAATGGATTGATCACACTTTAGAGGCATGCAATGCCCTCTAACGACTGAATCTTCTTAAATCAAGTGCACTCTTTTAAGGTACATACCACGGCCAGTAAAATCTAATGACTGGCTGTTTTTTTTTTTGCAACGAGAAGAAATGGGCTCGGAACTAGAAATGAATCCTAACTGATGAAGCGATCGGCTCAAAAGAAATTAAATTTTTATATTTCGCCATTGTATTAACTCACATAGGAATGTAAACAAGAGGATAATGGATAAGATTAGATTAGAATATCCATTAGAAAATATGTTGATTTTTTTCCACTAACGATGCACTGTGCGCTACCCCATACTAACCAGAATAGGAATGCCAAGATTCATTTCGCAGGACCGCCGCGAAATAAATGTTAACTGACCCAGATGGGAATCGAGCCCACAACGTAATGGACCGGGCACCCTGGAAGGCTCGCGGAGTCTCGGAGTGAAAGGTAGAGGACCATTTCGCGAATTTTTTTTTTTTTTTTTTTAAGCCTAATAAAGTAGTTAATTGTACTTTCTTTTTTATGAAGAAAAATGATTTTTTATTTTTTTTTTTTTTAGTTTTGCCACTGTTTAGCGAACAGTTTATATCGTCAGTATGTAATGTTAAATCGGCGTTTGGCGTCTTATGCTATCTTTAAACATTCAGGCCACTGTACCATTTGGGATGATTAAACAAACAATGCTATTAGGGATTATATATTTATATATTTTTTTCATCCATATATGAAGATGACAAGCATTTATCTATCGCATAAGCGATACCCCTTCCACCGTTCTCCCTTCATCCCTATCTTGTCCCCATGCTTCCCGATAAGACCACACCACTTGCTCTGCCACTTCTCTCTCGGTTAGCTCAGTAGATAGGGTTAGAAAAAAATGAATACACATATACAATTTAAAATAAGTATTCTGGTTCAAATCTTTCCAAAAGTATCATACAATTTTTTTTTTTTTTTAGGTGTGTTCTCATTCACCGCAATTATATTTGGCAAAAACACGTTTTTACATTACATTACTTAACTTGTTGGTTCCATGAACAATGATTTTTTTTTATCTTTGGTTTAGTACTTGGTAAGGCATCGTTATACCTGCATTAAAAATGTTTCAACCATAAACTCCCAACCAAAAGGTTTTTCTCGCTAGCCGATGAATTTTCCGGTATTCACTTTATAGAGGATGAGTATTCCTAGGGATGGCAAACGGACATCGATGTTTCTGAAACATAGATTTTTTTCATTAAAATCATTGATGTTTGCCATCAATTGTTTTCAGACCTATGTATCGGTAACATCATATTATTTGATTCGTATAAATTAATTATAAAACAAGAATAATGAAATTAAAAAGTTAAGAGAATAAAATATAACAAAATTCCATTAAAATTCGAAATATTAAAATTATTACTAAAAATTTAAAGATAATACTGATCTCATGGAAATTTTCCAACTTGATTACGCAGTAATGAGTAATGATACTTTTACAGTTTTTGAGAAAAAGGAACATTTGTATGAAAAAAAAACCTGTTTTTTTAGCTTAAGCTAAAAATTGATTTTCTTTGATGTTTAGTCGATATTGAGGAAAAATTCGATTATTTCTATATGTTTTCTTTACGCTCGATAGTTATAATTGGTAATATATATATATATATATATATATATATATATATATATATATATATATATATATATATATATATATATAGATATATATGTCTGAATAGATAGTGGAACTTTTTTTTGGTTAAAACTGTTATTGTTTATTCTATGCCTTGCTACCGTGTGAAAAATTGTACTATTATTCATCGTTGCTTACCTTCTTTATTCTTGGTTCACTTTGTTTTATTTATAAAATTACGAATAGAAAACGTTTATTAAAAAAAACGTTAAAAAGTGATTAAACCCAAAAGAAAAAAAAAAATATATTTCTAAGAGCTGAGGATTCTAAAACTCTTTCGTATGGTGTGGCATCACATTATTTTTTTATTTATAGATAATATTGTATTATATTCAAAAAAAAAAAAAAAAAATATATATATATATATATATATATATGTGTGTGTAAAAATGAAGACATTGATATTTTTATTCAAAACCCTGTTATATATATTTTTTTTTATTTATATATAATATTGTATTATATTAAAAAAAAAAAAAATATATATATATATATATATATATATATATATATATATATATATGTATATATATGTGTGTGTGTGTGTGTGTGTGTGTAAAAATGATGACATTGAGGTTTTTATTCAAAACCCTGTTATATAAATACGTGTTTACACTAAACTATGGGTTTGCCTGTATTCGCGAGCATTTTTAATTCGGCTCAAATGGTCATAAATATATGAAACGCATGTCAAAATTCTTTCTTTAGTTTTATTCTGAAAGGAGTTGTGCTTTCAGAAAAAAAAACTAAAAATTTTTGTCATTTTTGGATGCTGGTCCTCCTGTAAGAGGTACTTGAGGCACTTAACATATAATTGTTTCTATTTCATTTTACATTGAATATTACCTTTTATTAACCGCTAAATATTTACCTGCACTATTTTACGTTAAAACAACTTAAACATGACCTATAATAAAGCATGAAATCCATCAAATATTTTTTAGGAAATGAGACTACAGAGGTGGTTGACGATTAAGATGTTCAGTGTTTTCGGTATTTCATTTTTTTTTTTTTTTTTTTTTTTTTAGCTTTCAATTTAATTTTAATGTATGAATGCTGCAACGTTATTTGAATAGCTACTCAGTGCTATTTTATTGTGTGATATATATGTGATAAATAAACTTTGCTCAGTTTAAATACTTGCTTTCTCACCATTCCCTGTTTATCCAAATATTGTTTTTATTCTTTATTTTTTTAATTTAATTAATTTCTTGAACACTTTTTTTTTACTTTATTAAAAATCGACAGTTGATTATTATTGTGTGTAAAATGTTCAATATAATAAATATATGTTTTTAATGGTTTCAGATACAGTTTCAAATCTCGAACTTAAACGTTGTTTCCCGCAAAATTTTCATAATTTTTATAATAATTTTTTTTTTTTTTTTTTTAAACTATCCTACGATTGTTTCCTCCAAACTCTTAGCGTTTTCTAAGACGCTGAACTATACACTTCATGCACCTATCTTTGTTTTGTTTTTTATAAAATCGCGTTATTATTATTATAACAAATACTTTTGATTAGCTCTTTTTTTTCGTGGAAAATGTTAGGTCTAAATAATCATCTTAGCATATAATGAAAGTTTAATTGACTTTTGAATTATAATTCCTACTGGAGTGCTTCATTCATTCATTTTATCTGAATCTTTATCAGCTTTTATTTTTTATCACGGCATTTTCCTCAGAAGACAAAGAAGGGCAAATAATTTATTTACAAATGCCCACTCCTCTAATCTTAATTTAAAAAGGGCACCTGGACCTTATTTACTGTTTCTTCCCCCGTTGAAAGTGGAACGTTAAAAGACCTTTCAAGATTAAATCTTCCTTGATCCAGATGAAAATAATGTTACCTGGTTGTTTTGTTTTTTTTTTTGTTTCCGTTTTTAACACTAAGATTTTTGCCATTGGATTTAATATTTAAGTAAATTTGCTCATTAAGATGTGTCCATATTCCTATAAAAATTAGAATATTCCGTTCAGTCCATTTTTTTTTTTAATTATTTTAAAGAGTTAGCATAAACACTAATCGAAATATTCTCAGCGCCATGTACTCATTCACGTATTCTCTCACCAAAGTACAATAAAAATGTTGTTTAAGCAATCGTAGTACGGCAATTCTGTGTCACTACATATTCTTGTTTTGTCAAGCTGAATTTTTTTTAAAAAAAAGTTTCCATTTAGTTTCCATGAAAGCGTTTAGTTTCCGTTAAATAATATGTGTAAATTATTAAGTTAGTAATTTCTACTTCTGTATCATTACATTACATTATCCTAGAGCGAATCGTAGAGGGTGGCTGGGACTTCACTCCACGTCGCATGTTTTGCGTAGAGCAGTTGGAGTTAAGTGATCGTCAGTGGCTCCCTTAACAAAGGATACAATTCAAGAATGAAAAATTATTTTATTATTATTTTAATTTTCCATATTTTTACTTATTTTAATATCCCACATTTTTACTTATTTTAATATCCCACATTTTTACTTATTTTAATATCCCACATTTTTACTTATTTTAATTTCCCACATTTTTACTTCTTTTAATTTTCCACATTTTTACTTATAATTATATTTTTCGCACATTTGGTTACAGCATTTCAAATATAGCTATTCAAAAGTTTATTTTATTTTTATTGCTTGCAGAAATATAGCACTTGATACGAAAGATATTGTTAATTAATATATTTATTTTTTTGTATTAAACACAATAAACTGAGATCAGTATTATATTTTCTTTAATTAATCGATAACCGTAGTTAGAAGAAATTTTTGTAACTATATTAACTTAAAAAAAAAAAAGCTATGAAGAAGTATTATCTAGAAACACTTTTAAAATAAACGAAAACACCGTTTGACACAATTTATGCGGTATTATAGCATGTTTGATGAAAACATATTTTCAAGAAGAAAAATAAAAAATAAAAAACTTTTTTTATTTTATCACAATTCCAGTTTTTTTTTTCATTACTCACAATGATATATCTAATTTATTACTTCTTGATTTTTATAAACTTATATTCATAATTTTACCTGGTATACATGGATTATAGCTGAAATAAAAAAAAATGTTCATTAAAATGACTTTTATGTATTTTTTTTGCCTCTGATAAAACCACTTCCGTTAATCCTGCTTCAAAACTAATAAAAAAAAATTATTAAATGAAGGGCAATATATAACTTCTAATAGAATCTTAACTTTATTTTATTATGTTTACGTTTCGAAGAAATATTTTCCCACTTTCAGAAAAATTATTCTCAGCTTTTATTTCTCTCCCATTGTCATTTTATAAAAATTTCCAACATCTTAACATAATTCGAACTGTCTAAACCTTGCTAGGACTCTAAGGTTATTTAATATATTCATATAATTCATATAATTCATTTAATATACTTCCTAAGAAATTAGAGGATAGAACATAATAAAAAAAAAAATTATCTGAATCTATAACGCATGATATAACATCAATTAAATAATCTAGGACGGTTTTTTTTCCGCTATAACTTCATGTCAAATCCAGCTTGCAGCTACAATGCTCGCATGGCTTATTTTTAGTTTAATCTTTTTTCTAATACTGTTTGAAAGAATATGTTTTTACTAAAGATAAACTATAGTTATTTAATTGTAGCAATAATGTATTGAGTTCTGAATGGACGCATGCAGTGGATATAAGTGGCCAAAACTGGATGGTTCCGTGAACAATGGTGAGTGAACCCGGCCCTACTACTTCACCCTGCTAGACTCCAGATAGGGACTTCACCGTCAACTTCTTAACAACACTAAATCCTGTTTTCTTGTTAAAAAACAACCGGCATCGGGGAGAGAACTTTTTATACAAAAATATATCTCAAGTTTAAATAGAAATAGCAAGTTGCCGGTAACGTATAGAGCATCTTGAACGGAAATAAAAAAAATATCCTTTCTTGAAGTGCTGCGGCCCCATAATGTTGCTTCCAATAAGTTTTTATTACAGTTAAATTTAGTTATTTTCAAATACATTTCCAATTTCTTTTTATTTTAATATATTTGTGAATAAATGTTGAAAGGTTCTCTATTTCAACGACCGAAATTTACCTGAAAAAGTAAAAAACGTAATAATAAACTTCTTTACATTTTTAGAGAAATTTTCAAACAGCATTAAAAAAAGTATAATTTATTTTAGTATGTATTTTTTTGTTTGCTTATTTTACAAATTAAAATATTTATTTTGTGCACATAATACGTTCGAATTTAAAGGGAAGTTTAAGTATTTGGATGATACAATATTTCGAAGAAATGAAATTCAGAAGTTAATAAAAGCGAGTTTAAAGACTGCAAATGTTATTTCTCCGTCACAAAATTATTAGATTCATATCTACGGTCCAGGAAACTGAAATTTTAAATAAAAATGTAAAATTTGACATATATATATGTGTGTGTGTATTCATACTGTGAGTTGATTAGCTTTGATTAGCCGGAGCCAAGATTTGTCATAATTTAATTACTTCATTTTGGTTTACTATTTCCAGTAATGAACCGTTGCAATAGATAAAGAAAAAAAAATGTCGCCTCCTCAAAATGTGGGTTTTTTTTTAACTTTCATGAAACACGGAATCCGAAAATCGAATTTTAAAAAATCGGTCCTTCCGCCGATTACAGATTTCAATACACCATATAACGCGGCCATTTATGAAGATTGAGCAAAAACAGTATTGAAAACAGTTTTGAAAAACGTAAAGTGTTTTGGAATCATTCTAAGAAAGCCCTTAAACTGTTTTTTTTTTTTTTTTGTTACAATCATTCGAAAGGTGATTAAATTCTCTGCCAAACAAAAAATAGGAGAGATACAGCGTATTGGACTTTGTACATGCTTCATAAAGTATTCTGCACATTGTGTAATAATTTGCAGCGTTTTTGCAATTACATTTCACGTTCTAGACGATAGTAAACCAGTATTGTATGATGAAATTTTTCTATTTATTTTTTTTTTTCAAAGTTTCGATGAAATGTTTCGCTTCAGGTATACCTAAACCGAATAAAAAGCTATCCCGTATTTAAGTAATACCGAAAATACTGTAATTAAACTTATAAAGTATAAATGATGAGCGTTTGATGCTCAATAGCAAATTTTAATATACCATAATATTTAATAAACAATTGAAACGATCCGCGTACACTAAATTCCTAATTATTCTTTATATTTTCTCGTGAGCAGACACTATTTACGATAATTTTTGTTATATGCTACATCCCTACACAATGCAAAGAGATTGCCTGATTGAATGAAATCTATCCATTTCCTTGGCTGATTCCAGATGGACGTCCTGGTGTCTATTCGGATTTCATAGAGATAATGCCGCGTGCATGCTTGCCCATCATTAGCATCACAATATGAAGCATATAATCCGAACAAACGTGCCCCATTTCACTGGCACAGCCTGCTATCTACTAGCTACCTTTGTGTTCTCTAACTCATGCAGTCAAATGCGATGCCGATTGGAAATATCTTACATTTATGTAATAAAAAAATAATAAAAGAGTCCGATTACAGAAACGAATGAGCCTCTCAAATTATAAAAAGATTAATTTGAGAGGATCACTCGTTTACGTAACCAGACGCATTTATTGTTCTTTAACGTTAAATGAGTATTACGCTCAGTGGAGATAGTTTTGTAGAGATATTGAATTAAAAAATAATGACAGTTTTAATTTCTTTAAATATAAGAAAAAAAGCGCCACTCTGTTTATTAATAAAACTGGGAAATATCGTAAATTAAAATAATAATAAAAAGTACCGAAAAGTGATTGGTACTCAAAATTGTAGCTTTCCAGCAATTACCATCTACGTATACCATACGTAACGTTTTTTTCTGGTAAACAGTAATTATACCATCTGAAATGTATATAAAATAAATTTATAAAAACATATAGTTAGATTAATTAAAAAAAAAAAATAAACCAAAATAGCTGTTGGGATATAATTGGAAGATTTCAAAACAAAGCCTCAAGTCTCTCAAAAACCAGTAAATAAGCAACTAGTCATTTGTTTAAAGCTTATATTTAATGAAATAATCTGTATAACAAAACCCTCAGGTGCATCAGACCTTGTCCGTCGTTTTGACTCGCTAAACCTTCATAACTGTTCAGTATTGCGGGTACTGTATAGCCCGCCCTATGTCTATTTTTAAATTGTATCAATAGAATATTTATGAACATCTGATAGTGGACATAGAGAATACCTGCAGACAAATTTATTGTTGGGCATAATTGAATAAAGCTGAATTATTAATGAATTGAGGCTAAATAAATATGTATTATATATTTCCCCTTGCTTAAAAAAAAAAGTTGTAGTCCCGATGATACTTAAAATTAATGAAACAATTGTAAAATAAACCAATCATCACATTTATTTCTGATTTGAATATTTTTCTCTTTTTAAAATTATTTTACATGCCTCTAACTAGGATTTATATGCAAGAGCGATTGTTTACATTTCATTAATTAAATTAGTACTACATATAATTATTGCTAAAACTATCTTTTCTATTTATAAATATTAGAATATACCACATATGGAGACCATGAGCAATTATGAAAAACTATTAAGATTCATATCTTATTTACAAATAAATCAAATAATTATACTGATTAAGATTCAAATCTTATTCGCATAGTAAATCAAATTATTATACTGATTAAGATTCATATCTTATTTAAAAATTAATCAAATAATTATAAGATCAAAAATTATGATTAAAAATGAAGATTTCATATATAAGATTTCAAAATGTTTAATAGGTAGGTTTAACATTAAATTAATGAAATGTAGATAATATAATACTTAAAATGATGGTTCTTATAGTATATTTATTGTTTATAATAAAAAAAAAAATTATAATCACTACGAAGACGATATTAATACAACTATTTGTAGCCGTTAACTCGAAAATTTAATAAAATGTTTAATTAAGTTTTCGAATTCTTCATAAAGTAAGATAAACTACCATTTTCAAAAAAAAAAAAATGTACATAATTTAAAAGTACATTTTAAAATAATTTTTGTTTGACTTGAGTTGATGTTTCAAGCGTTCTGATTATAAAATAAAATATTAGTCTGCAGAGTATAAAATCTATTACTTGTGTATATTTTTTAATTTTTATAACTTAAAAATTTGAAAAATGAAATAGAATATAGGACTTAAACCATAGTTCTTTCTGGGAAGGGAATTGGTTGTTGATTGTGAAATTCGGTGAAAAGTAGGAACCTGGAGATTTCCATGGATTGATTCAGTGCTTCGGCAAGGGAGGTATCCTGAAGAATTTACAATGAGGTATATGCGTCACCCTTGTAGTCTTTAAGATTCCTCAGTGTGGGACATATGTCTTATTCTGGAAAACTGTTTGTGATATATTCCTTATTCATTTTGATACGAAATAACCCGAGAAATTTTTACTATTTTTATATTTGTGAAACATTTTTACGCTAAGGATGAGTATTTGTTTCAACATATTTTACGTCGATAACTTTAATAAGGATAATTTTTCTAATAACGGAAACTATGTTTCTTTTTTAAATAATGTTGTTTCATTGCTTTAAATTAAAGTTATTAGTTAGAGCATACCTATACGTCTGTCATCAGGATTGTTTGGAATAAACGCATTGAACTATGGGGCTCTATCAAATTACCGAATTCTTCCGGGATGCTGAATGTAACTTTCTCCCCTACTCCCTTGGGTGTTTCTTCAATAACTATTTAACTAAACCAACTATTTAAGCACCAACTGGTTCTATCTATCTCTGTGGCGCTACAGACCGATGCGATCCTTGGCCTCCTCAATAAGCCTTTGCCAGTTGGTTCTATCCTCTGCGGCCGCACTCCAATCGCGGGTATTTAGAAGGTATCGGGCGTCCCTAGTGACATCTCCCATCTCAGCCGTGCTCTTCCTCTCCATCTTGTTCGGTAGAGCCTTCCGTCCAACATCTTTCCTGGTATACCTCACTCCTTATTCTCGCAACGTGTCCAGCCCAACATAGCCTTCCCAACTTGATATGCCTCATCACATCAATATCCCCTTACAGATCGTATATCTCCCTGTTCTCTCTCCTTCTCTAGTTCTCGCCTTCCTTGACTGGTCCAAGTATACGACGAAGAATCTTTCCTTCGAAAACAAGTATCTCCTTTTGTTCCATGTTGGGTCCAGGTCTCCGATCCGTAAGTAATGCGGACGGAACCAACTGGTTCTGTCTTCATTTATGACCAGACCTAACGTTTTACTGCATCTTTCAGAGTTATAAATGATTCAAGAACGCAAGTAAAAGGAATATACCGTACGTTTCTATATTAAAAGATTCATATCCATATGCAAGAAGTGGCAACTTTTTATCAAATACCAATAACTTTCAACAGTTTTAACTATTAAAATACATTAATTGGAAAATGTTTGCTTTTACAATTGGTACCGTTCAAAATCTTATTAGTACTACATGGTCATTCAATAAATTGACAAAAGAATTATGGAAATAAATCCTTTGTGGATCTCGCATGTATTTTGAACAATTAAATGTTTCATAAGCATAAAAATTCTTAACAAAAATAAAGACGTCTGTCAACCCTGGAGGTACTAAGAGAAGCTGCGGAAGGAAAAGAAATTTTCATAAGCTGAGAAAATTCATTTCTTATGGTTTGAATTTGAAATTCATATTACACATAATATACTAAGAACTAATAATAACTAAGAACCTTGATAGATTTGTATTAAACCTAAGCTTAAGATGAAGAATATAAGAATGAACCATTAGAATAAAGGAATAAATCATAGCTCTTTCTGAGAAGTGAATTTGTTATTCATGGAGAAATTCGGTGAAGAGTTGTAAAAGCCTGGATATTTCCATGAATTGACTTCGTAAATTGTTATTACTGATCAGTATTAACATTATTCTTCCAAAAATAAACTATCACAATTTTTCTCTCTTTTTTTTTTTTTTGTTTCACTGCTTTTTTTATGTAATATATTTAAATGAAGTTGCATATATATTTTACTCACAGTATTTTAACTAGATATTTCCACAGTGGATATTTTTACACATCCATTCAGTCCGGGGTGTCGGAGGGAAGTGGGAAGCATTTGTTGGTACCATATCCATCCATCATTTGTGTGATCTTCCACTCTTTTCGGCCTATGCAATATCTCTGTTAACATTTTTTTTGGTTTCCATTATCATCCATTCTCTCCATCTGTCCCTCATTTCGGGAACTTTTCGTTCCCTACTTCGTGGGCATACAGTATGTGAATTTCATTTTTCATCTGCTTTCTTCAGGTGTCAATTATCTATTCAAAACTTTATTCTCCCGATAAAAAAACAAAATATTTATTCGTTCAATTATTTATTTATTGATAATAATAATTTCAAACCATGCCTTCCAAATGCATTGGTTTGAAACAGAGGAGATACAGAAATTTCGTGTTTGAATTGTAATTGCTGGTTAGGCTTATAAAATACTAATCAGGATTAACAATTTCATAAGCATAAGATTATTACAAACCTACCGACACACAATGGTCAAAATGACCGATTTGGGTGGACAAAATTATTTTATAAACGATTTATATACTGGATAAACACGTTTCGGACGATCTCTTAAAATAAAATATTGATAGTGGATTCAAACTTATTTTCAGGCTACAAAAATAAAAATTTACTTTCATTCTTCTTCAGTATCTAACTATACGGTGGGAAATGGTTATAATAAATAAATGGAAGGGGAAACATTGAAGTAAACATTTTTATTGATATACGGTAATAGGACATTAAGATAAGTGATAAGAGGAGCAGGTGTGTAATGTTAAATTAGGTCCTTTTAAAAGTGATAACACTTCTGGAGGGAAATCGTAAAGATGGGCCACCGAACAAAAGATGATGCATTAGCTCATGGGTATCAAACAGGCGGCCCGCGGGATAATTTTTTGTGGCCCCAAAATGTTCTGAAATAAAGTGAAAAGAAGACCATTGTAAAGCAACGTGATCGATTATTATTCTGTCCATATTCCTGACTAAGAAATATCCTTTTAACAAGATTTATAAATGTTATGTGCGCTGGGAACGTCTGCATTTGTTCTTTTTTCGCGTGTCCTTGCGAGTATGGTGTTCTGGAACGAATTTGAAAATAGGATTTGCAGATTCTTGCACTTCTTTTCCCAGTTGACCTATTGATAGAAACGCTTTCCGGAAGGCTTCTCCCCCGTGCATCAAAATTGTGCAGATGGAGACATGTGATATCAACCGTACTTCTTTGCGTATGATTAGCATCAAATTTAGAAACACCTGTGAACAACTCACTGGCCAAATATATTTTTCAGACTTAGGCTGATCCAGTCCCGATAGCACTGATTTTAGACTCAAAAGTAATATCAAAGTCCTATTTTTTAACCAAATTTCATTTTGAAAATTGAAATTTTATTTAGTTGCGTAATGTGTGCTTCTAACGTGTTTATAAATTTATAGCAAAATTTTCTAACGGAAAACCATGAAAAGAAAAACCATCATAATTTCCCGAACCACATCTCTCTTGATAGCCTTGATTTTCATCCAGTGTGAAAAGAGGTCCATGTTTTTCGACACATGCCTACTTCCTGGTAAAGAAAAAACCCAGTATTCTATCGAGATGGCTTAAGGTTTTTTTTTTCAGCAATATCATAAAGATATTTAGAAGCAAAAAATACGAAATTTTAGCAGAACACAAAAAACAAAAATATTTAATCTTAACTTATATCTTATGCTTAGATAATAATAAGTTTCTTTAAAAAAAAAAAAAAAAAAAAAAAAAAAAAGCAATTATCATTTTTGGCTATAAATTATATAAATCAAATGCAAAAAAACTTCGGCGTTATTATTGCTCAAGAATGGTAGAAAAAAAACAAAGAATCATTAAATGTTTAAATATTATTTTTGCAAACAAACTAATTGTAATGTAAAAATCACATTTTCTGGCAAAAAATAAGGGATATCAAATTCTTCGAATATTACTGCTTGTTTGTCGACGTATGAGGGCAATTGGGATTAGTTTGCTAAATATATCTTTTATATTCATGTTTTAATAATGATATTGTTGAAAATTCATTTTCCGTTAAAATAATTAATAACGAAAGAGTTGATCCTACTTCTAATTTATTTAATTATTAATTTTTTTAAAAGTTGTCTTCTATTTTCATCAAGAAGAAAATTGAACTTTCCACTAAGGAACGCTTTACGGAATAATTTTGAGTGTTGAATAGAAGTAGTTTATCAAGGAAACTATGTACACCGCAGGTAAATCGAGTGGGCACTAAAACATCTATTTACCGGCGGAGGGTAGCTATAAAACCCAAAGGTCTCAGCTGCTCCCAGCCTCTCCATTAGTTAATAGTCTATCCTTGTCTTTAGATATCATCACTGATCATTGCATCCTCTGTTTACAGGGAGAAACATGAAATATGTTTGCCTGGTTATCTAATAATAATTTATTTAAAAAAATAAAAGAGGTCTCTAGCATATACTTCCTATTAAAACATAAATAATTTTATTAAACAATTTCTACTATATAGGAAAGTTTATATATATATATATATATATATATATATATATATATATATATATATATATATATATATATATATATATATATACAGTGGAGCGTCGATTATCCAAACGTCAGTTATCGGAACGTTCGATTATCGGAACGTTTTATTTTTATTTTTTTTTTTTTTATGTTTGTAATTTTAATTAATTTGATCATGACATTTTATATGCCACATCATTAATTTTGATAAAGCTTTGATTAGATACACTTTGATTATTTTTTTGCATACACGTAAATACATATTTTTGTTCATTTCATTATGTACATGTGACTATGTTAAACAATTTATATGTATTTTATGACACTGGTTTTTTCACTATGCACATACATACTATATTTATATAAATAAACAAACATGTTTTTTTTACAAATTTGTAGTTTTAGATCTTCGTTTTCCTTATTATATATAAAAAAATAAATAAATAAAAATTAAATTATTAAATCCAAATATTTATAACTTAAATTATAATATCTTTTGTTACTATATTAAAGATAGTTTTATTACCTTTAATTTACATTATTCTCTCCCCAACGTTCTGCCATCAGTATAATTTTACTTCGTCAAATCCTAGCTGGTTATAATATATATAAAAAAATATAAATTTTTAATTGGGGAGTAATTTTCCTTACTGTCTCTGTCACATATACTGCACTATCGTTAAAATTGAACCTTGTACTAATCCTAGTTGTCAAAATGCCTCCCCACCCATTCTATTCACACTTGCTATTATTTTTGTTTTAAAATAATGTTACTATTATATTCTATATATTAAAATCAATATGCCTTTTGTTTAATTTTTAGATCATAAATTATCTTATATTTAGTTTGTTAATTATATCCGCATAATGGCTTTTTTGATTGACCGCATCTGTTTTGAAATTAACTACCTTATTTATGTTTTTAGCAATGTGTATTGCATCTAATTTTTTTCTATTTTTTGATTTTTTTTCGGTTTCTTATATTTTGGGATTATCAAAATTAAATTTGTAAAATTGTAAATAGTATATTTTCCGTTATAAAAAAAGAGTGAAAAGAAGACCAATATCATATCTATACTATTATATAAAGCTGAAGAGTTCGTATTTTTGAACGCGATAATTTCAGGAACTACCAGTCCGATTTAAAAAATTATTTTTGCGTTGGATTGACCAACTATTGAGGAAGGTTTTAGATTTATAATCACTCTACTGCCCTTAGGAACGAACGGAGCAGTTACCATAAATAAATTACTGAGAGAAAAAAGGTCCAACTTGCATACGTTTCGTTATCATAAATTCATACCCGTTGGATCAAATTGACTGCACGAACTATTCAATTTTGTTTTGGATGCAGTTGACCGTAGATGATATTTAAGGGGAAGCTGGTATAACATATCTGTCTACATATTTTTATGCTATATACTACTAAATTTTCATACTTTAATAGTTGTTATAGTGTTTTTTCTTTTGTTTTTTTTTACTTAGATGAAGGCCTTCAACTAGGGCCGAAACGTTGGCACACGATAAAAAAATAAGTTCCACTTTTAAGACTAATAAGAAATTGAGAACAGGTGTAGACCCATGTTATATCCGAATCCACGGTATAACGAGTCGCGGTATAATGAGGGTCCACTGTATTCGTTATCAATCATCTAGCGGGACGCAGATCAGTTTCCGGGTGGCCGCGTGTTTGACATGCCTGCCTTAGACGGTTGATTCCTAACAATATCCACTTGCTTACATTTCTTTGTGAGTTAATACAATGGCCAAACTTTAAAAATTAATTATTTAAGGAATAATACTAAATAATAGTAATAATATTGACATATAATATATGTATATAATATTAATAATACATTTCAATTAGGAAGATCCATTTGCTTAAGAACATTGCACTCCTCTTGAGTATGATCAATCAATTTTATTTTAAACCCTTAACTTTGAAGAAGTTTTTAAAGCAATCGTCAAATATCGTTTTGTACTCTTTCCGTATTCTTGTCTATCAGCTTTAATTTGCCGGAGACTTTCATATTTATAGATTTTCTTCAACGAGTGCGCAGCTGGCGGACATATGTTTCCTTTACGAAAATAGCGATCATATAGTTATAGTTTTCGATGATATATGTTTGCTGTTGCATTTGGAGAAGTCTTATGAACAATCAGTCGGCTATTCTGCCTGGCTTACAATAGTAAATTTGACAGTGTCGCTAGGAACTGCCAAAAATTTCGTGATTGGTAGAGAATGCTGAATTGTTTTAATATAATAACTAATCTTTGTAAATAGTTGTACTTGGTTTCGTTTGATAAAAAAAAAAAAAAAAATGTTCTTTACAGTATTCATGGCATTTTTGCTCATAAAATGTTTTAAAAAATCTACTAAAAACTTTTTTTTGTTTCTTTTATTTGTCAAATAATCATATTTAACTCGTTGTTAAAGGAGTATATTCATAATCGGGATGGCATTTCTTATAAGAATCCACAATCTATAGCTCACAACAAACCCACTATACTTGCTTCTCCGTGCGCCGATTATTGAACCCATCAGGATAATACTCTCGGTGTAGAGCCGCCTCCTGAGCTAAGAACAAACACAATATGGCACTGTCAAGCAATTCCACTTATGTCGCACCGACTGAAACTACTATTAGCGGTTAACCAAATTTCTCTCTTGCTGTCCGCTACAGAGCCTTGCTCTTGTTCAATATAGCTCGTATCAGACCGGGGTGCATATGTTCTTATTAATTAGGTCTCTAGAAACTGGAGAAAATCAGAACTTTGTCTACAAATCTTTATAATATTATCTATCTTCATTTATTATTAATTCGACTACGTTTGGAGTCCACATACAAACGAAGTTGGCCAGGACTTAAAATAAAAGCATCCTTATTAAAATAAATTTTCAAAAAGGCCAGTGAGGACTCTACTCGTATATGTCCTTACCCTCTCTATAACAGCGTCTATCGCTGCTTTATTCTCAAGCGCATACTTTTTATATGTTTTGTATTTATTTTTTTTATAGTGCCTTGGTCAAATTACTTTCTTCTCTTAAATATTTAATCATTATTTATTTTAATTGTTCATGGCTTATTTCAGTTTTGTTTTCAGGGGCAGTTTCATTTCATATTTAATTTCACAACTGTTTTGGTCAATTAACAGATTTTTTTTTAGGTAAAGTTTTGTTATAATTCATAAAGAAGTTTTCTATGTATGTATTTACTTGCTATTTTATTGACAAGAAACAAAATTTCATTCTCAAAACACTTCTTTGCCGAGAAAACCTAATTCCGCACCACACTTTTTGGCGAATCAGGAGCCAACTCAACACCAATGACCAAAGAAACCTCGACTTCGCTTTTACGAAATTAAAGCTTAATAAAAGCAGAAGCTTTCCTTGAAGTGGAGTGTCTGTAGCCCATCAGGAAGCTGAGGAAATCATTCACAAGTAAAGGATAATTAAAATAAAACAAAAAACTTTTCGCTATCGGCCCCTCCTCCGAAAGCCCTCATACAATGGATTTAGTTAAGCTGAACTATATTTCTTTGTTGAAATTTTGTCAACGTTACGATGGTGCAATCAGAACTTCATTATCTTCGATAATTTTGATTGATTGATCCCTTCCTATCAAACAAAATACGTGACATAAGATGGTGTGACGTAAGTGCGAACTGGATTTTACAAAGTTTGACTTTGCAGGACTGTAAAATATTTATTTTTGAATCTAGACTTTTCTTCTTTCCTTTTTAATCTTTCTCTAGACCATTATGTTTAAATATTACATTCGAGCAAATGTTTCAACCACGGCCGCATTGATGGGATCGATAATTTAATTTATTAGTGCGCACTTGCCTTTGTCTTGAGGGGTAAGTGCGTAAAAGGTATCTAAAAGACTCATTTTAGCAGTAGCGGTTGTGGGGCAAGTGCGAAATAATTTATTCCCGGAGGATTATTATACTATAGATGTAATAATACAAAAAAATCAGTTGACATCCGCATGATGGTATAGAAGGATTAATCTAGTTAGGTCAATTAGATCAATGTAATCTAATTTATCAATCCCTAATTAATCGAAAAAAGTTAAAACATATCTGAGATTCACATTAAAAACTTTCAGTGACAGTAATGGAAGTTTTACTTTAAAAAAATAAAATAAACACAAAACTTAATTTTCCTATATTTCTGTGTGGCCTATCGGATCATGGCCCGTATAAACCATTTTGTTGCTCTTGATGTCTACAATCACCTCTATTGAGGCCTAATATCAATTGATATTAAGCTAATCATTTTGTAAGTGCTTTATAATACAGAGACTTACAAGAATAGATTTATTGTTTATTTGGAAACTCAATGCATAGTTATAGTTATAGGTGCCCAGACACGGTCAAGCAAGCTTGACTTGTTTTCTCAAGCATTATGATTGAACAAGCCGCTTGATGATTGATTGAATTCGTTTCAAGCAAAACTGATCGCGTATGGCAGTGCCGGCTTGATCAAGCCTGTGTTACCAGATTGCGACATTCTCCCTGAATTTAGGATTTTTTTTTTAGTGCGAGAAAGTTTTGGGGATTTTTTTATTTACTGCTAAATGAATACTTTCACAAGTTTTAACTAATTAGAAACTGATAATTAGAATAGTAAGCGGTAGAACTAATTTTTTATTAAGTAACAACGTTGTAGCCTTTCATCAGAGCAGTGTGTAGTGTCTAGATCGACAGATAATTACGGACTGGTGAATAATTACCATTTATCATTATCTAATCCTAAAGGGATAACTTTGGTTACATTAATACAAAAATAAGAATTAATCAGGGATATTACTTCCTGACTTTAATGTTCCTAGGCCATTTTTCAGAGGCCTCGAATGATTATAAAGGATTGCAACATCACGTTTTTTTTTAACATGTGGCTCCAAATACAACATTTTTACCATTACAGATTTTTGTTATAAAAAAAAAAAAAAAAAATTGAAATACCTAGATTGTTTAGTGCAAAATTTTCCCAGATCACTTCACGTGTACGACGAATGTTTCCTGGATATGATTTTGCGGACCTAAAGGGTCCATTCTTCTTTGGTGAAAGATTTGATAAGACTTATCCCAGGGGGAGGGGGAGAGGAAGGGTGATGAGATAAAGTATTTAAATTATTTTATTGGAAATTCTAAACGACAGTTTTCAGATTAAAAATAAGTTTTTGGGAAGAAATAATTTCTCATTTCTTATAAATGTATATTTCGTGAGAAACTTTTAACGATTGTTGTCGTTAAAACTTTTAATAATTTTTGCTAAAAGTTTCTCACGAAATATTGAAAGTTCTGTTGTTAGATGAAAATTGCCACTATTGTCCCTCTAGGGTCAACGAGAAGTAACGTTCAGGGGGAGGTCCGTCTGCATTTAAATATTTTGATGAAGCGCGGCACGATATGCCTCTTAATTATAAAAATCTTGGTAGCGAATCAAGGAAACCCTATTAGGTTTTCTCTATTGACCCTCCCTCATGTGGAATATATATATATATATATATATATATATATATATATATATATATTTTATTTTTTTAATTTCGTTTTCTGCCTGGAAAACATTTGTTTAATGAATCCTACGCAATCGCATTCATAAAATGATTCATCCTTAAGCCTACTTCTCCAAAAATCTACCTTTCCTGTTAACTGCTTTTAGATAAAGAATTATGAGCGAGATGCAACCAGTAATTTAAACAAATCAAGAATTCCGGACTCCGAAGATTCCCTTCCCTCTGTTGTAATTAGTTCTTGGCTTTAACTAACTCGTCTGCAATTAAAAACTTCTGTTGATCCACCGTCTATTAAGTGGTAGCCTTTCTGTGAGAGCCATTCCGAAAACACCCTCCCCGCCCCCCACTCAATGGCTAACTTCATTTCCGAAGTTCTTTTGTTCCGCAGTGTAGCGCTGTCTGATCTTTCATCCTTCCCTTGCCGGAGCTATGGAGTCGAGATAATCCACTGTTTAATGACTGGTTCCTTAATCTTAACTGCTTCCAACTTTTATTACGTCGTTTTAATAAATCTTATCGATGGTTGTAGTTGTTTTGTGATAGCGAAACTCGACGACTACATTTTACCATTTTTATGATATCCTGACATCATTTTTTTTTTTCTAAAACCTAACTATGAAATAATCAGGCCCAGTGTGTTGTGGGTAGTATTTATTTTCTGAATTGACTCTGGTGTCAGGAGACCCATCTCAGATACAACTCCACCATTAAGTGGATGTATGATCCTTGTATGAGCTGGGAAAAATTATATGGTTGAGTCTGATGACGTTCAGTCGAGAATCAGTCCCTATCATGTGAATTTCTATTAGGAATTTGTTTACAATTTTTAATTTTCACTTACCTATATGTGAAATACATCGCCGCAAGGGAAAGTATTGCGATCATGAAAAATTTCAAATCCGAGTTTCCAACGCATTTTATAAATTTATAAAAAATTTAATATCCTTTTAATGTCCTCTGAGCCCATTTAACTTTGTCTTGAAAAATGGTGTGTGTGTGTGTGGTAAGTCTAGCCCAAAAACGAAAATTTGTACGAAACTTACATTTGGTATTTAATGTGGGCTTAGGCCTGGGATATTACAGCAAATTTTTTGACAAAATCGACGTCCCGTCAGTGCCACTTTATGTCATGGAATTTATGCATTTTTATAATTTTCTCGAAAAAGGCTCTAATTTTCAAAATGGCTTCCTCTGAAATACCTATGATTTTTTTTTATTTGAAATAATTAACCGTCTCTCTTTGTTAGCAGTGATAACAAATGGATTCATATAAACTATGAAAGAATTTGATAATTAACTAAATGGAAAAATATTTTTCCAGGGTGAAAACAAACTTCCGGAAATAAGACTAGTAGTATAGACGCATAATATAATGTTGGAAAGCTGGAGATTTAAAAAAAAATAATATCTAAAGACGTATAGAATAATGGAGTGTGAGGAAAAAACATTAAATTAACTGATTGCTGCAGTTAATAATTTATACCTTTATGTTATTTAAATTTTTTCGTGGAAACTAGATATAATATTCCTTATATTTATTGGAAAATAAATAGGAACTAGTAAAATTATTAAATTACTTTTATAATTAATTTCTAATCAAAGTCCGAATCAGATTTTTTTTCCTACATTTTATTAAAATAGTTTTCGTATTATTGAAGGCTATGTATTTGTCTTCAATAATTTTAAGGATTATATAGATAAAATGACGGTCGCGGTTTTTTATTTATTTTTAGATATGTCGTTTTTACGACAAAGAAAAATGCCTAATAATACTGTATTATATATTTCACATATAATTGCATTTATTATTTATTAATTTGCTTCCGCTTCATTATTCGGTTAATTATTTATCTATAAATTTTTTTCTTTATTACTATTTATTTATTAGTAGCTGAATTTGGTATAAATATAAATGAAAATTTGATAGATAGATAGATAGTTTATTGGCTAATACATACATCACTTTATCCATGTAATCTGGTCCATTTGGTGTTAGTGTTATTAGCATCGGTTAACACAATCTTAACGTAAATATACATATGCTTCTATATAAATAAATATATTATATATATATATATATATATATATATATATATATATATATATATATATATATATATAAATAAATTTCCATTTTTTGACAAACTTAACTTTTTACGATATAATATTTTACAATATCATGATAATATATGACAATAATAATATATATCAATAATAAGCTAACAAAAATTTTCACAACAGGCACAGTTTATCGAGAGCTTGATCTGCAAAAAAAAAAATATTTCAAGAACTGTACTGTGATATAAATATAGAATAACAATAACAGTAACAATACCCGTATGAATATCCTTACTTTTCCACTAATATCAAACGACAAACTAGGTAAGAGTGTAATATGTTTCTTAGAAATTCTTGTTATACAATATTTTTTGTAGAAACTTTTAACAGAAAAAAAAAAAAAAAAAAAGATGCTATTTAATTTATCCATACTATCAATACTTAGACTATTTTCTAATGATATTTGCTCGCTGTTTTGAACTATATAGTTGCTCAGGTAATTATATCTGTCAGTAGTAAAAGTGGGACAATATAACAATAAATGTTCTAAATTATGTTTAATAAGTTTTTGACACCACCTGCATAATTCATCTGCTTTTATGATAAGAGTAGTGTTCTTATGAAAAATTTTCAACTTCTCAGTATCTGAAATTCTTAACTGGCTGACGAGTTTCAATTTGTTTATGTTTACATTATAAGTTAAATATTCCTGTGGTTGACTGCTAAAGCTACAAATAGTTCGATAAAGTGGATTATATTTGGATTTAAGTGCCCTATCAATGTCTAAAGAATAGAGATGGTTCTTCACTTTTTTGATTATTATATCCTTATTATTAAGTAGCCATGTTGGTTTTAGCTGTTTGAAGAAGTAGTCTTCAATATAATTTTTGATATTATTTTTCTGATTTGTGAAATCCAGTTAAAAATGTTGTCACTCTTAATTGTATCTAGGTGAAGGAGTCGAACAAAACATTTACGTAGCAATCGATTCTCAGGCATTTATAATAGTTTAATACAAAAGTTGATAATTTTCTTCAAGACAGTTAACTTTAAGGGGATTCGTCCAGATTCTAGGCGTGCGATGTAATTTGGAGTATTAATAGGCCAAAAGTACTAATACTTTAAAAATTTCGTCTGGATCGACTCTAAGCCTTCCAGATAATTTGGGCTCCAAACTTGAGCTCCGTAAAGTAGTGTCGATGATACAATGGAGTCAAATAGAGTCATTCTTGCTTCCCATGAATCACTTTTGACTCGACTGAGCATTTCTCTCACCTTTGCGCCTGCTACGAGTGACCTCTGGGTGAGGTTTTTGAAGGCTTTGGCAAATTTTCCAGATGACGAGAAAGGTACTCCCAGTAAGTATAGGATTTCTTATATTCGAGTTCTTTGTCGTGCCAGAAAAGGGGTTTCAGTTTTTTCATCCGTGGTGATTTATGAAACACAAGCGTTATTGATTTATTCGGATTAAGTACAAGGGAGTTTTGGCTGCAGTAAATTTCTAATAATTTTAATTTTTTATTGGCACTGTGCCACGTAGGGCTAAGCATAACAATGTCGTCTGCTAAAAGCAACACAATTATATCATTTGAACTATGGATTGGTATTCCAGTGGCACCGTTATTTTCAAAGAAAGATATTATGTCTGCAATAAAACAGATGAAGAGGATCGGGCATAAACTTTATCCTTGAAATAAGCCAGAACCGATGTGAATGTCATCTGAGAGCTCATGGCCAATCTTAATGCACATTGAAGCATTGTCATACAACCCTTTTAAAATTCTTATAATTTTCCCACTATTGTCGAAATAATAAATATTTTGCCAGAGGAGCTCTTGATTTATAGAGTCAAATGCCTTCCTAAAATCGACAAATATTGCATAAACATAGCTTCCCTTTTTATGAAGATTCATACTCACAAGGGCTGTTAGTGAGATGTGGTCAACGCATCCCCTACCCTCCCTGAAGCCATCCTGTTCCTCGGGAAAAAGATGTTCACTTTCAGCCCAGGTTAGAATTCTACGAGCCAGGATAGCTGTAAATAGCTTTGCTATACTATTTATTAACGATATTCCCCGTTAATTATCCATATCTTTTTTATCTCCTTTTTTATTTATTTAATTAAGTTTCGATTTTGGCCACGCACTTGGGTTTTTTTCCGTATCCATTATGTTATTGAATAAATTCAGTAAATAATTTTCCCATTCTGGGGTTAAATTTTTGAGAGCCTCATATGTGATTTTATCGAATCCGGGTGCTTAATTATTTTTTGTTCGTTTAATGCAAAGCTGCAGTTCTTACAATGAAAAGGGCTGATCCAAAAAGGGATGGGTGACAGAAAAGAACAGATTCTCCGACTTTAATTTTTGCCCATGCAGGGCTTTGTAGTGTATCCTTCATGGGTGGATGTCTATTCAATTACTATGGAGGGTTGCGGGCCTGAGTGATTTTACCGTTTTCCAAAATTCAGCACTGCTCTTTACATTTTGCAGCTTTTTGATGATATTTTCCCGGAATTGGTATTTTTTTAAACAGTAATATTGCCTTGTATTGTTATAAATGGAAATTATTTATGCATAAATTATGAAAATAGAAATAATGTTAAATTAATGAAAACAAAAAAAAAAATGATATGAAAAATACAATAGAATACATAAAAAATATTGAGCTTAAATAAGTAAGTTTATATAGAAGTCACATAAGCCAAAATAATACTTATAAAAACAGCTTTCATCAAGGCAACTTTTCAGGAAGTCTAAAGGACATTAAAAACATGTTTATTTTATTGCTATAAATGTTTTAATGTTAATATTAATTTTAATTGATAGTAATGTTTTATTATTATTCAGTACTTCTTTGTTCATTATTATTTTTTCTTAGATTAGATCAATCGGAAGAAAATTTCAATTTTTATTAGTTGGTATATTTTTAATCCGTGTTTTATGTATTAATGCGTGGCTGGTCTGTGTTTATCATTTACCAACTTACAATTAGTTCGTTCTGTGTACAATGCTATTTAGACTTCCTGTTGCACATGCCTCTAAACTATATTTATTTGTCCTACTTTCTCTTTTCTAGGGCTATCTTTGTAATATAATTCTGTATAATAGTTTCTGGTTTTATCACATGGAAAGTCAATTTGTCAAGATAGTATTAATTAAAAATGGTGGAATATATATCATATAGCTTTACCGATCAGTCTAAAATATGCTCTTTGGCTTTTGTACAATCTTGATACATTTTTTATTTATTCTTTGTAAAAGCTCAGAGTGTGAAAGAAAATAAATTACTCGAAGGTATTTCGGGGTTTTACTGGGCCTGTTTCGATATATATATATGTATATATATATATATATATATATATATATATATATATATATATATATATATATATATATATATGTATATATATATATATATATATATATATATATATATATATATATATATATATATATATATGTCAATCTTTTAAGTGAATCGGCTTTTGCTTATACTTAGTATCTGAGATTATTAATTTATAACTGTTTTACAATTTAATCAACTTTAATTGTATTATCTCGAATTTTTTATAAATACCTTCACTAGCATTTCAAGTGGCAAAACCAGATCCGTAAAAAAAAAAAATGTATTCACATCAATTTATAAAATATATATATATATATATATATATATATATATATATATATATATATATATATATATATCGTTTAGATTGAGTAATATATTTACGTATGTGTATATATATATATATATATATATATATATATATATATATATATATATATATATATATATATATATATATATATGTCAATCTTTTAAGTGAATCGACTTCTGTTTTACAATTTAATCAACTTTAATTGTATTATCTCGAATTTTTTATAAATACCTTCACTAGCATTTCAAGTGGCAAAACCAGATCCGTAAGAAAAAAAATGTATTCACATCAATTTATAAATTATTTATTACTAAGATAATATGTATACTAAGGCAATATTTGTATCAAATATATATATATATATATATATATATATATATATATATATATATATATATACACATATATACACATACGTAAATATATTACTCAATCTAAACGATACAGATCTATTCTCAGCCTTATAAATGATATTAATGAAGAGGGTACTATATTGCAATGTGTAAACAACCTAATAATTCGATTAGATTTCTGTTCGGAATGAGGAAATTCGTTTACATGAAAACTTTTTTCTCAGATTCATGCTCTTTTTCCAAATTATTTTTCTCATTATATCTAAATAAGGGCATTTTAATTTTATTAACCCAATACCGTTCTGTTATTATTTTTGTCACAATCAAATATCCATAAACATTCTGTATTAAAAAAAATATTTTATGCTATAAGAAATGTTTTTAAATAAAGCAATATGTGCTACTTAATACAAATATCTTCATAGTGTATAGCAACAATTAACTGCAGTTGATTATAAGTCAATCCATAAATTCATAATAATTCGAGAAAAAAAAACATGAATCTAAGAAAAATGTTTCATGTAAACGAATTTCCTCATTCCTAACAGAATTATTAGTTTGTTTACTTACACAGTGTCTCTCTTCATTAACATCATTTATAAGGCTGAGAATAGATTTGGGTGTTGTTTAGATTGATTAATATATTTACGTATTACGTATAATATATATATATATATATATATATATATATATATATATATATATATATATATATATATATATATATATATATATATATATAAATTGAATTGGAACTTATAAATTAAGAAGGTGGATAGATAATAAATTCACAAAGTTAAAAAAATAAACTATGCACTACTTTAGTTATCTAGTTTGATACACAACTTAATCTAGTGATTGGCAGATTTCGTGAGGATAAGGATAGTTTGACTAGTTTTAGGGGAATGAGATTTTTTTTTTTTTTTTTTGTAGCTTTACAATTAATTTTTACAAGGAAAGTTTGCAACTATCCTGAATAAAATAAAAACTAAAAAGCGTGACGCGGCATTCCTATTAAAATATTCAGCTATTTTTAACCTGGTTGAATATAGCATTCATATGTTGTGATAGTGGGCATAGATATTCATGGGGATAATTTGGACTAGAATAGAATTCTGTTTATATTTTAAATGTTATCTAATCTTGCCTAGTATTATTTAATCGTTTCTATAATAAAAAAATGAATTATTTAAATTTTTATGAATACTAAGGAAGTAAATACATATAATGGCAATTCGTTTCACTCTATGATCCACTTTATTTACCCCGTTGGTTCAATTTTATCTGCATTACTTATTTGTTCACTGATTTTCCTCCATGAAATTTTATAACAAATTAAGGGATTATTAATTTTAGAGTAAGGGAGGATTCGAGTAGAAAGTACGTAAAGATTTATCTAAAAGAGTTATTAGAAAAATTAGTAAGTAAGTAATAAAGAAGTAAAGAATAAAATGCAAAAACGATCTTGGTATCGAAGCCTATATAAATCAACTGTTGTCTGTCCAATGTCTCTTAATTGACAGATATTTAATCTTATTGGTTTATATTAATCTTGAATGTGAAATATGAAATGTTTGTAAAACAGCACAACTATGTTGCGAAGAAATTTAGAGAAACAATATAGGCTCCATTAGGAGCTTACCGCGTTACAAACTACCCCAAAAAAAAGTTGGACCTAAGACTTTAGCATTATGTATTAATTTTTGGATTGGGATAGTGTTATTATAAACAAGCAGTGATCAGAAACGGGTCGAATTCGATTGGTTATATGAAATTTTATCCGATCCCTGTCGGTTCAGCTTGGTCGAGGAATATACGGGAGAGTAACATACTGATTACTTATAAGAAATGGCAATGTCTATCCGAAGAAAAAAATTAAAAACAGAATATTCCAACGTTTGAAATAAGGTGACTATGAAAAAAAGGTGTTTCTGTGAATGCCATCGTTAACAAAGACTCCAAATTCAGACTGAATGAAGCTCGCAGCCCAGGTAAGGCAGTCCATTTTTTCATTTTTTTGGAACCATGTATATAAGGTGGAGGTGGAAGGAGTCAGCAGTCTGTACACAAAGGGATGACAAATAGCCTCGGAAGGGAGTAGCTGTGAAACCAGACTGTTTCTTATCACGATTTTCCCTTTCTTCTTATCACTGATCCTCCTTTATTCTCTTTATGATGACTGCACAATTATTCTGAAGCATTCTCCCCAAGCAGCCAAAAGCAACTTACTTAGCTTTCAGCTCTCCCTCCTCACTATTGTGTCACTCTAGTTCCTGATTTCGTAGAAAACTAACCGGATTTATGTTTTTCATTCTTGTTTTTGAAGACGTTATATTACAAAAATATATATATTATCACTCTATAGCACGATTGTATGAATTCATCGCTTTGGTAATTAAGGTTTATGGAAAACATGTTCCATCCAACTGCGTGTCAGCTGGAAAACAGGGATTCGCACTAAGTTTACAATTTGTTTACAATGTGCGATACTTCCATTAACCCAACTTAAATTGCAATGCTATTGGCTTGCAAAAAACAATAGGTGATAATTCCACTAGGCTTAATGCTACTGGAATACCAGAGGATTTAGGATCACTTTATTTAACTGGAAAAATTTTTAAATTTGTCTTATGACCTAACAGTGTCATATATGTGATCTGTATAAGCGAGAAGGGCAGATCAATGCACAGGGAGGCCAAAAGGATCGAAGAAAAAAATCGATTACATTAATATAATTACAACAAAGTCATGAAATTTTGTCTATCATTTTTTTTCTGGAAGTAAATTTGATTCACAAAAAAAAAAAAAAAAAAAAAAAACCTGTACCACTACAACCTACTAAGGGTCTTGGGTTCAGTACTTGGCAAGGACCGTACTGTTTTTAAGCAAACGGTTGTGCAAGGAGGTGATTTGGCCGAGATCACGCTGAACCGCCAGCTGGGTGAACCCAGTTTATAGAGGCTGGGTGAGCCCCAGGAGTGTCTCCCGATTCCACAGGGTGGATCCGAGGCTGATAACAGAATAAATAATTATCTCCCACAGCCGGTCTCGAACCCTGTTCCGGGAGCATAGTAACACGGCGCTTTACTACTGAGCTACTCCGCTCCAAATGTGATTCACAGAGTCACAAAAGCGTAGGTAAAAGAATGTACGATTTTTTTTTTTTTTTTTTTTTTTTTTTTTTTTTTTTAATAATTATTTGGTTTACAAAAAACAATTGGTAATTTAAACACCCCGACTTTGAGTAAAATCGGACGAACTGTTTTCGAATATAGGTGTGTCATGGAAAGTACGTAACCACACCTGTAAGCAAAAGTAGTGTATTTAATTTGATAAAATGTATATGGGACCATCTAGGTAGCAACCCGCTCAATTTGTCTACAGCAGAATGACAGGCAGACAAGCACAATTCTGTCTTAGAAAATTTTTCGATTCTGAGGATACAAATTTTTTTCACTAACTGCATGAATTTGTATTCTTCCCACAAGTCTTCCCACCTTCGGTTGTGAGGATGAAAAAATACTGAGAAAGAGTAATATGGAAATAAAATATTTTATTCTCCATCACACGCTATTGCATACCGCAAATTTAATTAAAACAAACTAGCTGACTAATTCAATCCTATTAAACTAAATAATTTTAATTATAATAATGTATTTTAATTAAATTAGTAATTCATTCCACACTAAGAGATGCCATGTATTGAGATTACTTTTCTTAATTGATAAATAATTTAGTGTAACGTTATGGGCTTAATTATTATTACTATTTCTTTCGTTGTCAAAGGAAATATTTTTTTCAAAGTTCAATTAATTATTCATTTATGTGATGAACGATAATTTGTATATAAAGTGCTGTATAAAAGTCTTTGAACAAATCCATATTTAAAAAATGTTAATTTGGGGAAGAAGAATAAAATCAAGATTTTTTTAAGCAAATTTATTTAAAAATATCTCCAAAATACCATTGTGGTATAAAATATTTAATAACTATATAGAATAAGCCAAAAATTAATATATACAATTATAGTGTGCCCACCCCATTTCCCTTTGGCGCCCAGAAATCTGAAATGAACTGAAGAGTACCAGAAGAAAGTTTTATGGACCGGACTAAATGCATATAAAGAAGTGGGTATGAGGTATTATAAAAAAATAAAGAAAATAAAAACGACTTAAGAAAACTCAAAATCAGTTCTATAATAGTGCATTCAAATGGCAGTTTTTAAAGAAGTAAATTGATATTAGAACTTTTTATTTTATTCAGTCGCTGAACACAAATGGGAATTTCTCTCCTTCATTTCCCTGAAAAACAATACTACTGTATAACATCTCTTAAATTTTACCCCCACCACCACCCGGTCTACTAACTCATCGAGGTTTCGACACGTGACTTCTCTTGTCAAATTTTTCTTCTTTCAAATTTATATTAGATCCCTTGGCTGGGCATTCCAAATAGTGGAGCGAAAAATTAATATTATAAATACTCGAAATTTAAATAAATATGTGAAGATGTAAAAAATATAATTCAAACAATGGAAGAATACAAACCCGATTGGTATATTTTTGGAATAGTTCACATATGTATATAGAAACTTCCCCGTAAAACATTAATTGTAAATTTAAATATTACTACCAATCGATAAATAATTAATTGTAAGTTTTATGGAGATTGTTTTTTTTTTTTTTTTTTTATGGATTGACTTATAATCAATTGCAGTTAATTGTTACTATACAATAGGAAGGTGTTTTCATTATTTAACACATATTGTTTTATTTTAATACAGTTCTTATTGCATAAAAGATTTTTTAATACAGAATGCTTATGGATATTTTATTGTTTGATAAAAAATTAATAGAACGGTATTGGGTTCATAAAATTAAAATGCTCTTATTTAGATGTAATGAGAAAAATAATTTGGAAAAAAAAAACATGAGTCTAAGAAAAATATTTCATATAAACGAATTTCCTCATTCCTAACAGAAAGCGAATCGAATTATTTGGTTGTTTACACATCGAAATATAGTTTCCCTCTTCATTAACACCATTTATAAGGCTGAGAATTGATCTGGTTATTGTAAATATATTTACATACATACACATAAGTATATATATATATATATATATATATATATATATATATATATATATATATATATATATATATATATATATCCTTATAATAGGGTGGGAAAACGGCTGTCAGACGCTCTCAACATTATTCTGACAACGTCAGATATGATTATTGTTAAGTAGTGGGGGATATGTTTGGACTACCGTCTGTCCCTTGCAGGACTTAATATTTGTTATTAAGCTCTACATCAATTTCAAACTTTATGTTACATATGTTTGCACATAATAAATTAACTTTTTACTCAACATTCGTATTGGCGTCAGTCCTCCACAGCAGTGGCAAATCGATTGTCAAACAACTTGTCAAATGTTTGTGAAGTTTGAAATGTGAAAGTACAAATGAACAAATGAGGCATCCACACACATAGAACGATCCGTTTTGACGGATCGTTGGCCAAATGTTTGTGAAAATATGTGGTTTAAAAAAAAAATTATATTAAAAATATGTAATTAGGAGAAGTATTATTTTATTAGAATATTATAAATATACATACAGAAATATTATTTTATTAGGAGCTGAGGACAAACATTTTTATTTTTTAATTCCATAACTATTTTCTCTATGAGAGAATAGAACTTTATCGGGCTGTATAGGACTTCAATGGAAGTCTTAAGCAAAAAAAAAAAAAAAAAAAAAAAAAAAAGAGCTTTATCTCTATAGTATCGAATAAAAGAGATTGATTGTCCTATGTTTTATTTATACTTTCCTACCGCTACCTGGAGTATCCCATTAATTTTTTATATAACAACAATATTTTGTGAACTTCAAAGATCGAGAGGTTGAATTACGAAAATTTGCTTATTTTTAAGAATTGGTTGAGAAATATTGAACTAATAATGCAGAAAAAAGCAAGAATTAAAACAATAAATCCATCCAGTTAACAGCCAAAATCCATCAATTTATGAATCATTGATAATTTAATTATCAAAATTAAGTTAACAAAAATTATATAATCCAATATTTAGGTAAAAAAGAGGAACCGGTTGGGCAAACAGTTGGTCACGAAATGGCAAATCCCTTTGATGTTTGAAAGAAAAACGCAAGCATCGGCCTTACTTTCACCAATGCACAAACATTCACAAATACTCCGATCCGCACCAGTAGCAAAGGATTTGCCAAGGTGTGGACCCGGAGTTATAAATTACACGCCAACCTGATCGACACCCGAATGCACAGATTTGCGAACTGGTCTCTCAGCCGAGTCTTAGCGAAGGTATTTCCATTAGTCACTCAATTTTCTTCATTAAACTCCATTCAAGACTGGATTCTGAAAATTCCTCGGGAGAAGCGTGAGCCCAACTTGTTCCTCAAGGTTTGCGGCTAAGCTCCACGAACCGCTGGACCACACGATGCTAGGAAGTTTAATTGTTACATTGAAGTGAGAATGAAGCTATAATTTAATAAATCAGTAACAAAGTTTTCAATTTGAGGCCAGCTTGAACCAGTTTTAAGAGAATACTAGCTGAACTGTTCATATTAAAATTTTTGAATTTTGATTATCCATTTTAATTTTTCCATTTTTTTACCAATTTTTTTTTTTATTCTCTTACAATTTTGAAATTGCCGATAATTTAGAATAACTCTACGATATCAGTTCCGTGTTTACAGGAAGAAATAAGCCGATGGTTAAAAGCTTTTTCGTGACAACTCTAAAAAATGTTTCAATACAATATTGAAAATCAAATTGCCCCTCATTGAATCGTATTAAATATCAATTTAAAAGTTCTTAGTTCACGTTAAATCTAATTCGGATAAATGATTTGAGATGAGACTTGATGAAAAAAACAATGTATATTAACTGTTCTTTTAAATATGTCAGCAAAAAGTCCAACAATTGCCACAAAAACTACAAAATCCCACCTGTATACTACCATATACCGAAATAAATTACGATGCTTAAGTACCTTAAAAATTAGTTTTGATCTTCTATGTTTGTTTATATAGATAGCTTGTTTTTAATTGTATAATCTTACCTATATAGCTATGTCCAAACTGCTCGACTTTCAGTTCGACTTTACAAACGGATAAGGTAACGTGTAGCATGCGACTTCGAATCGAAAGTCGAACATTGCAGATTGAAGAGATCTACTCTTATGTCCACACTGTTCCAATTTCGATTGGACATCGCATGTCCAAATAACCAACCCTCGCCGTATGGTCTGTGTAATTGGTAAGTCTAGCTCAAAAGCGAAAATTTGTATGAAACTGAAATTACGTATTTATGGAATATGCCTGGGATGTTACCACAACTTTTTCGCCAAAATCGACTTTCCGGAAGTGCCACTTTATATCATCGATTTTACACATGTTTACAATTTTCTCTAAAAAGGCTCTAAAGATTTTGATCAATCTCAGTATATCAATGTTAATATGAGCTAGATCTTATCCTCATTTAAATAGTCTGACAGGGCTTAGTTGCCGAATTTTTGAAATGGCTTTCTTTAAAGTACCTTGCATTTTGTTTATTTGAAATAATTAACTCAACGTTAGTAGAGATAAAACATGGATATATAAACGATGAAAGTATTTAATAGTTAACTGAAGGAGAAAAAAGGAGATATATTTTCCCACGTTGAAAACAAATTTCCAGAAATAAGAGTAGCAATATAGATGTATTGTAATATATGGTTGGAAAGTTCAATATTTTAGAAAAATTAATATTTAACTTGTAAAGCCGTGGATGGTAGTGGAGTAGTGAAGGTATTGGCGATAAATGCATATATATATATATATATATATATATATATATATATATATATATATATATATATATATATATATATATATATATATATATACCTAAGTGATTGTTATAGTTATTAATTTCTACTTTTAAATTATTTAATGGAAAATAAATGTTTCCATGAAAAGAAAATGGAATTTCAATGAAACTTAACTAAAATATTTAATCAGTTGACATCCGCATGATGGTATAGAAGGGTCAATCTAATTAGGGATTGATAAATTATTTGCCACTTCTATAAATTTATTTTATTGAAAAACAAATTTCATTTAAATGAAAAAAAATCATAAATTCATCAAAGACTCAGGAGTTAAATTAATACATCACGTTGAAAACAGCCTCAAATTAAATATATATGAAGCACTTGAAATAATAAAATCCTTCAAATCCAATCTAGATTTTTGCTTAAATGACCAGATAAATATCTCCAATTGTCCAATCTTAAATTTATTCCCATCTATAACAGAAAAAACAATTACTCACCCTCATTACTGGAAAAACCCCGACCCTTAAACCGTTTACCAAAAAACATCCTACCTACCTTTCGTTCATTGTTAGTTCAATGCGAGAAGGAACCAGTACAAACTATTCTGTTTGATATAACCCTTGTGAGTACCAACATGTATTTGATTACTTGTCTTAATTAAATTCATAATTCATAAATGTTTTATAATACTGATTTATATTAATCCAATTTAATATGTATAACAATACCAAACTATATTTTGAATTGCTTATTTTTGAATTTTTTTGTGTTTTTAGAACTGAGGATGAATGTATAACATTCGAAATTAGTTTTCAATAAAACAAATTTATAGAAGTGGCAAATAATTTATCAATCCCTAATTAGAAAACATAAAATTTGTTTTCAGCTTGACAAACATTTATAGTGGATCAGAATTATAGTGAGCATGTATTACAATTGTTTAAAAAACTATTTTATTGTACTTTTGCGAGAGAAGACTTGAAGAAGTGCATACTGCTGAAGATATTTCAAGTAGTGTTTGTGTGAATTCCTTAAAATTATTTTTGAAAATGGATAATTATTATAGGGTATTTGGTGAAGGTTGTGTGATGCGCGCTCCGCACTAAGCTTTTTAAAATCAATATTTTATGTTTGAATTCTAATTGAAACTGATATATTTAATGTTCTACATTTAAATTTATTCAGTATAATGTCATTACCGTCTTGGTTCTTTTTGACATATTTTTCTTTTGTAGTTCCATTGGTACCAGAAAAAAAAATATAATAGAGTAAAAATAAAGCGGATGAGATCATTCTTACTCGAAGTATTAAGCCTATAAAAGGAAGAAAAACCTTCAATAATAAGACGAGTGTTGAGTACATTCTTAGGAACACTTTGAACCATTAAGAAGTGAGATGTTTAAGCATTATAGGCTGGACTTCATAGAAAATTTTGTCGGGAACTAATGTATCTGAGTGGAGCTTTTAAGGCCGGCATCCCAAGTCTGCTGAAAAGAAAATGTATTTATAATTCATTCAATGGGACATTTTATTTAGCAAAATTTTAAAAAGGATTTAAAGTTCCACGATGGCTCTTCTTATTATATTTCGTTTTTATTCTGTAATTTATTTAAATGATGATAATGATATTTATATTACACTTCAATAACGAACAGTGACGAAAAGTTTGCCCAACGGGTTCCTCAATTTCACCTGAATATTGGATTTTATAATTGTTGTTACTTTAAAGCTGATATATAAATAATCAGCGATTCATTACTTGATAACTTTTGGTTACCAATTGGATTTTTTTTTTTTTTTATTCGTACTTTTTATTAATCCAATGTTTGTAAACCATTTCCTATAAATCAGCTAATATCCCTCTGCCACTCCATCGGCCCACCGTAGTCTCTGACTGTCGATTTTCCTCTTGACATAAAGGTTTTATTCTAGAATTTTCTTTTTGGCCTCATCGCCTTCCATTCTAGCAACATGCCCACCCAGCGAAGCCTTCCAACCTTTATATATCCGACGAAATTTGTATATCTGACTATTTATGCATTTGTTCTCTCTCACCAAGCATTATCACTGAAAACTAAAATTCTTCTAAGGATCCAGCTTTCGGATCTTATGAGTTAAATTTACCCTTTGCAGATTAAAAACTGATTCAAACTACTAGAAAAATACTACTAGAAAAATCATTGCATTTAACACTTTGATTCCCAATTATCATCCGAGGTGTGCTAAGAGAAGATGGTCATTTAACTTAGAACTGTCATTGGAGTGCTGCGAACGGTTTCTTCACAATTGAAAGTGATATCCGATTAAGAGAACGAAGTTGGTTCATTTCCAGTTCCAATTAACGCTTCCCCAACTTCAGTACAAGGCACACACGTACTACTGAACAGTGCCTTAACATCTCATTAAGACATTAAGTCGCATGCAGCACTCACCTAAGGCCCACCTTCACTATCTCAGAATCAAGTTTTGAGGTATAGCCTAACCAGCAGTTGTCCCGAGGATACGGTGCCTTTCTTGTTGTTGCGATCAACTTTAAGAGGATAGGGTACATTCAAAGAACGTTCTTTAAATTCGTATTATAGCTTAATAATTATTATTATTATAGCTTAATAATTATTATTATTATAGCTTAATAATTAATGGGCATAGTGCTCACGAACTTAGTATCATTCAGGAACCTAGCGAGTATAACCCTCTGAATGGCACTACAAGGTCTTGTATAGCTCTTTTACTTGTATTTATAAAAAGTTACTTTTTTTTAGAACGGTTTAGGATTTCTACAATATCTTAATCAAGAATTAATATACGTCATACAATGGAAATAAATAATATTATTAAATCCCGATTCGATGAACCATATGCATTGCATTAACCTCGAGCATCGGCACACTGAGTACAAGGCTTCCCAGGAACCTTTCGGAGATTTTTTTTTTTTTATCACTAACAGACGAGATAAGACGAGAGGAACTGTATGTCGAGGCGAAGGAGGGGGAGGGGTGGATAAAAGCACTCGTGGCGACTAAGTGATGGGCCAAATACTATTGTCAACTATCGGTCAGGCATTGAAGAGAAATGGCTGCTTGTCAGGTGATAAGCCGTTATCAGCGATGTATTGGCCCTTGGTAAAGGGCTGCCCAGTTGTGCAGGACATTTGTCTTCTATTGTATTCCCCCTTCACTCTGGGCCCATTCATCTAATTTTTCCTTTATCAAACAGTTCCTTTTCTTCTAATTCTTCCCATATTGGTCCCATATTTACCGCTGTAGGTTGGCTTCCGTTACCCTGGATCACGATGATGAGAAGTTATAAAAAAGTATTTAAACGTTGTGTTAGCCATACTAATCGCAGGTTTGTGATCTTGTCGGCACTGGAGTTTATAACAGGTTTTATGTAAGCATGGATGCAGGATAATCTTCACGGTTCGGACGTTCAATAAGAAGAAACGGCAGAGGTGTAGATTAGTCCGTAAACTTTAAAACACAACCCAAAAGATTGCAATATTTAGCTCCATCCGTTATTGGATTTAAAAGTAGCTACATACTTTATGCGACCTCGTTCTTATATTTTAGCTTTCCATTGTTTTTTAGTCAACGGTATATCAAATAGTTAATTTTTTTTTTTAGCAAGATACTAGCGATTTTGACACTGTACAACTTTCGATTCGAAATGACGAACGAAGGAGGGAGCATGCGATGTTGAATAGAAAGTTGAACAATTTAGAAAGATGAAAGTTACGTCCAGACTGTTCGCATTTTGATTCGACATTGCATGTAAAGTCGAAGAGTGTGACATAGCTATAGTTATGAATATGATGCTATGATAAATTATTTAAATAAGCGGTTCTGTTCTATTATAAAGTAAATAGATAAGTTTTTTATTTTATTTTTTTTTTTTTTTTTTTTTTTTTTTTTTTTTTTTTTTTTTTTTTTTTTTTTTTTTTTATGGTGGAGATATTTTAGACGTGGGTACGAATTAGTTATTGAACTTTTTTCAAAAAGTTTCAGTTTAACTGTTTTACAAGAACTTTTGCAATTAAAGTAAAAGCATAAAAGTTCTACATAAAAGGATTTTCTGATAAAATGTTCCACAAGACCTTGTATCATCAAATTTTTTTTTTATAAAAGTTCTGTTAATAGAAGTTCCTAATAGAACATTTTAAATATAAGTTTTCACATACTTATATGGCAAAGCTTGAGAGAGATCTTGGGGGAGGGGGAGGGGAGCCTCGAGAGGCAGCAGTATTGTTGAAAAAATTATTTTACCGAACAACTAATGAATAAAATCCGAAATAAATGAACATATAGAAAAACAATTACCATTTTATTTTTTATTTCAATAGAAAACTTGCTTCAATTTTAATTAAATCACCTGCAGAATGTTTATTTAAAGATATAACATTTTAAAATAAGAATACTTACGTAAGTATTTTGCACATTTATTTGGGAAATTTTAAGAATGAGAACTTCTATAATAATCTCACTAAATAGTTCTAACGAGAACTTTTATAATATAGAACTTGTAGATAAAAGTTCTTACGATAAAGTTCTTAAAGAATTTTTATTATAAAAGTTTTTAAAGAATTTTTATTATAAAAGTTCTTACGATAAAGTTCTTAAAGAATTTTTATTATAAAAGTTCTTACGATAAAGTTCTCTAAGAAGAAGAATAACTATTGTGGGACTAGGTCCCTTAACACAATTGAGAAAATAAAACACTGGCCATAAGACTGCAAAATAAAAATAAATTCATTGTTACAATATTTTGAATAAAATAAATAAGGAAACAATAAAAATTCTTGTCTCGAAAAATATAATTAATATGAACAAAAAAAAAATTTTAAAAAAAGAAAAGAAAAAGAGAGAAAATTGAAAAATGCAAAAGTAATGAGTTGATTTGCTATGTAAGCTCTGACCAAAACATTCTCGTAAGAACTTATAATAAAAGTTTTAACATAAATGTTCTTGCATGAACTGTTTAAAAAAATTCATCGGGGCAACGAGTCCAGAGTCCTAGAGCGACTGCCAGTTATCTGTTTTCTTTGTTGACCGCACCCCCTAGCCAATTTTTTTTTTTTTTTTGGTTAGAATTAACCTAGTTTTTACTATGGTAAAACAAAGAAACACTTAATTTTATATCGCATTTTAGCGCCATGGTAGTAAGTAATAAGGGTTTGGCTGGAAAATCTAATCATAAGTTTAAATTTAAAATTTGGGAATATATAGATTTATACATTCTATTAGTTAATTTATTTTTAGGCATATTGCTTCGAATAGCAGTAATACATAAATGAGTAAAAATTAATTAATTCAATCTAAATTAAGGGCCAATATGTTTTTCAGATGAGTCCATTGGTGACAATTATTTGAACACTGAAATGAGACTTTTTATTTATTTTTTTTATTTTTACTATTCACTTAATTGACTTTTTCTCTTTATGATGAGCGTCTTGTTTAATTATTCCTTCCTCTCTTATAATAATTTGATTTCTAAAACAAAAAAAAAAAAGTATATTTATATACTCGCATATACAACTCGGTCAAAATTATTTCGTAGTGAAATCGGGAGATAAATCCCGTAAATCTACCATAGGCCGTCAAAATTTCAGAAAGACAAGGGCCGGTGGGGGACAATCTTTTTTTTTTTTTTTTTTTTCAATGAAACAAAACCTGAATGGGGATGATGGATGAGGTGTGAGGAATGTAGGACCGTTTTCAAACGAGGGCTATTTACCCTGCTTTTCACTGATGCCGAGACAAAGGGCCTCTGATTGATAACTGCTAAGATGTATTAACTTGAGCTTACGTCATCGCCAGCCGTTTCATCATCTAAACAGTGAAGAAACCTCCGATAGCGCTGGAGCCGGGTTCGTTCCAGGTGGAAAATCACTCGTCTCATCTCTCGTCAACAGGTATAAATAGAACCACCTTATTCCGAATGAGAATACGAAGAATTGGCAGTTCAATTAAAAAATAATTTTTTTTATTTTTTTACAAACCAGTTCAAGCTACTAGAATAACCCGTTTTATTTTTATTTTTTGCCTCAGTATTCATTTGAGGACAATATGTTTTATTATTTTTTCTGTCTACACTTATACATTTAAAATTCTCATTTCTGTAATATTTTATTCTATAATAATTAAATACAAAAAAAAAAATCACTATCGTAAGTTCAGTGAAAATGTTAAGTAACGTACGAAAAGTTATGTCAGATTTTTGATCCTTTTCAAAATTCTGTAAAAAAAAAACAAACGGTAACTAGTGACATTTTGCCACTCTTTTTTTTATTAAATTCCATTTCGTAAAAGCAGAAAAGATTACAACTGGAGAAAATTACTGAAAATTATGTGGCATGCAGGTGCCTTATACGCTATTCTCCGATGAGGATAATGGCATATAAAGGGATCAAAAATGAAACATAAAACAATTTTTTTATTTTTTAAGTAATTCATTTGTAATTTGTGAACAAAATTATAAACTCTGGTATTCAAAACAATTAATATTTTGTGTTCGGCCGTCACGACCTCAATGAAGTTGCAAGTCTCGTTTTCAAAAAAAAAAAAAAAAAAAAAAAGTATTGCTACATACTGAATTATCATTAGCTGTAAAAATCATAATGCGCATGCTTCATGCAAATATTTACGTCTGATTTTTTTTTTTTTTTTTTTTTTTTTTTTTTTTTTTATCTGGCAACTATATGAAATTTGTTTTTTTCCTCACTCAAATCACACAAGTATGTATTACATCCTTCTGTCAGGATTTGAAATTAAAGTTAAATAGTTCACCCCGTATTTTCAACATAGTATGCAATGTATATCATTAATATAGTTACAATGGACCTGCAATTTTTTACAAAATAAATGATAATCCGAAGGCTTTTCTTTTGTCTGTTAAGCTTGTGAAATAATAATTATTATTTTTAAACAATAATCGTACAACCAAAAAAATTTTTTTTTTATCCGGTTTTTAATTTACTTCATAATTCACAGGATAGTATCAGTAGACATGCATTATAAAGTATATATATATATTTTTTTTGCAATTTCTATTTAGGACCTAAAAATGTATCATTCGTCCAACACTCAAACAAAGAAACTGTTAAAGCTGTTAAAAGTTAACACTAAAATACCATACCATTGCTGGCCGAGTACGAATGCAGAGGCTCGCCCCCCACCCACACTGCAGGCCAATCAGGAGCTGCACCTACTGCCCCGGTCTGATCCCCTGATTTTTTCTGTCCACTTTATAGATCTTCCTCGTTAACGAACTTTACCCTCCAATCATGAGTAGAATTTCTTTGCGATATTTGCTCTGAATTCGTTACCGTTTCTACAATGGGAGGGTGTAATCAGAGGCTGCGACACAATCGGACAAAAAGCGGAGCCGGCTTATTTGCTCTTGTACTTATGGATGGGTACAAAAGCTTAAACCTTATCAGCCGCTCAACTTCCTCGGACAATTATTAATATTATTTTTAAATATTATATAGGATTATATATTTACTTACCTAAATAATCATAACTTCCGGTAGTTCGATTTCAGCGAAATAGTTGTTGTAACATCCCCCAGGCATATGAGACAAATAGGGAGGTTTTCCAATAATTTTTTTATTACTTCAGATAGCACTGTAATTATTATTTATTTTTTTTATTGATTTTTAATAGCATCTCCGATACTGTTGTCAAGGTATACCATCGTGATTGTTTCTAGAACGGAAGTAAATCAAAATATTCAATTAAATGCATTATTATTTTTATTATTATTAAATTATTAGAAAGTGTATGAGATAAATTAATTTTAGCCTATTTATGTAGCAAATGAATTAGAGACACATTGAATGAAATGCAATTTTTATAATGTATAAAATGTGAGGTAGTGAGGTATTTATGTTTATTTATTGTTTACTGATTAGGCATTAACTTTAGAGCCTCCATATGTACACTGCACCAAATCCCATGAAAACTGAAGAACTACAATAGAAATTCATTAAATATTTAACTTATTTCCTCTGACATATGAGCAGCAGAGGGAATAAGGTTCACCAAACACAAAGCACATTTTTTTACATAACATCTCAGTCATAGGATATTAATGGAGGTTTCTCTCAGCATCGGTTGCAATTCGGTTTGGAGGGAACTGATAAAGTTTCCCAACTGTTTTCCTCAGCTTTTGAAGGAGGTAATTTTCCTTGGCGCTCATTTTTGAAGAATGCGAGAGAGTGAGGTACATCGCCAAGTGACAAGCAAATAATTTAACTAATTGTCAACGTAATTATTCTATGACGAATTTCTTTTTCTTATCTGAAAATACTGAGCTTTTTTGCATTCATAATTAATTTCGATAGCGATAGGTTAGGTTTATTTGATGCTAAAATTAATGTTAAAAATTAAAGCGATGGGACGTGTGAGGGAGTGAGAATTTTTATGTTTAGAGCATGTTTACATATGCAATTGTTATAAACATGAAAGCTAAGCCCTGATAAAATATCTTAAGGCCATGATTTATCAAAATCAATGAAAAAATATCTGCCAGATGTTTTAAAATGGCCTAATTTTTTCATGGGGCTGAGGCCCTTTTTTCGATGAATGACCCATATACTTTAAATTAATTTCAGTTTCGTACAACTTCTCGTTTTTGAGCTAGACTTAGCAAACACACAAGCGCATATCATTTTACGGTACTTCGTTATTTGGACTCAGAGGGGCTTTGACACGTGTATTTCCTTTGAAAATGTTTTCACAATCGCAATACTTTCCCTTACTATATATTTCTTATACAGGTAAGTGAAAGTAATAACAGTACTCTATTCTGAGTACATACAATGTACAAATAACGCTCAACCAAAATTCGGTAGTTAACCGTTGTTGCTTATTCATCTATTAAACCATTAAATTTATATTATAGACTTCTTTTTTTTTCTGCTCTTGCATATCGACTATTTTTATGTTACCTATCGTTACTTTTATTAGGATAAGTAAAAAAAAAAACAAAAACAGTTTCAAGTGTTAAAATTAAGTTTATTTTTTTCTTACATCTCTTTTAATTCTAATGTTGTCATTGGTATCTTTTTAATCCTAATACTATACTGAATCATTTAGTAAGCGTAGTGCCTCTCCTTTAAGGCTCAGTACTTGTTTGGCATTCTTTCAATCAAAGTGAAGTTGAGGTATGAAATTCAAGTAATTCTGCGACATTACTGAAAAAGGAACTTTTCAGTCTCCGAAACCATGCGTTTGATACAAGAAGTTGAAGAGAGATCTAACCCTAATGAGCGGACAGTGAGGAGATGGTTTGCCAAATTTGAAAGTGGCGATCCAAGCTTGGAAAGGCAGCCGGGCTCAGGGCGACCATCTGTTGTGGATAGCGAGGCTCTACGACACGCAATTGAAGATGATCCCACAAAAAGTACTCTTCTAGTACTAGCTATCCTCCGATCTTGGCAGCTATCCTTCGAACTTGGTTTGTCACAATCAAGTGTTGTCAATTACACCAATTAGGAAAATAGAAGAGAGCATGTAGAGAAGTTCCACATGAGCTTACCTTGCAGTAAACCTTGCTGAAATGGATGCCATCAAACTTCTACTGAACCCACTCCATAGCCCTTATAATGCGCCTTCGGACTTTTATCTTTTCCGAACAATGGCTCACTTTCTTGAGGAAAAAATATTTTAAACATTGGAGGAGTTAATAATTAGAGTAGAAGACTTTTTCCAGTCGAAAGCCAAATAGTGGTACCGGCAGTGAATCATACATGGCTTCATGATGGTAACTAACCATAGAATATAATAGACTATATTTCGAAAGTAAGAAGACATTTTATGAAAGAAAAAACAAACTTCATTTTAACCATTGAAACGGTCATTGTTTTTTACTCGCCCTAATAGTTTATATCGAGATATCTTGGAGTGATTGCTATGTGATATTTTCTTTTTCTATCCAGACGATGCCTGTATTGGCGAAACGTTGACTGTTCAGTTATTTACTGGTATTTGAGAGGTTCGAGGCTTTATTATTGGAATCTTCTAATTATATCCTATCTATAATCTTTATTACAATAGAAGATGAGTGGCCATTAATTGTGGTTGAATTAATAATTACACCGATGCCTTGAAGGCATAGCATTTAAGTTTGTATCTGGCTGTAGTTGTATAAGCAAACAATGATTTTTGGTTTTCAATACGGGGGTTGGGTAAAGTAAGCTATAATTAAATGAAGGGATCAAAGGGCAGGAGAGGACCATCGAAGCATTCATTGACTAAGTGACTTGTTAACTCTTCGATTAGAACAGTGAGTCGAGTCTCACAAAAGGAACAAACGGAACATTACATTACAGCTTTAAATTGACCGACAACATCTGTTTGAAAGGTTGAGGAACGGCTGGAGAAATACCAGACCAGAGTCCAGTAGCAATTAGCATTCCACCGCGACCCTTTGAAAGGCTTTCCGACCCCACTTTCTTTTCACCGCCTGCTGCAACATATGAGAGAAAATTTAATTAAATTTGGAACAGTAAGTTGGGAGTAGGGCAAGTTGGGAGTAGGGCATAAACAGGCAACTTCTTTCTCAGTACAGGAATTGGAGCGGCCCATCCTGGCCACCAACACTCATCTAATATCGTAGCCCTTTGAATCGGGAAGGGATATAAGGCTCCGGTAATTAGCGGGTTTCTGAGAGCTGGAGGGAGTTTCTGAAGGGCTGACCTGTATATCGCTCCCTGAAGGGCTGACCAGTATATCGCTCCATTGTCATCAAATCAAAGGGATCCATCCGACCCCACGCATCGCTTCAAGAGAAATGCTCCACAGAATATCCAATCCCTTCCAATCCTATAATATATAACTGTTCCTATTCACTCTATTAATTTGATCTTTTCCAAGCAAAATCTGAACGAAACTGAATCGATTTTATCTCTCTTCGTATTTATAATGTTTAAACATCATTATTTGTCTTCACATAGGAATGATTAACATTATTTGTATATAAATCTTATCTACTAATTATTGTCTGGTCATTAAATATTGTTTATTCTAATTTTAAGCTCTTTGCCAAGATTAATTAATTATCAAACTTTAATACTAACAAATTAACAAGGAATAAAATGAAAGTATATTCACAAATACTAACAGAATTAAAAAAAAGATAGCCCACAATAAATATAACCATACTGAGTTGTAGAAAACAAATTATATAACACAAATCAACCGACCGTGAGTATAGAAATCAGTCCGTCGACCAATATATTTGCGAGATTTTGAAAAATGTTTGTTTCCATTACATAAATAACTGCATTTGAATCACGGAAAGGCCTAGACCTCAACTGAAAAGGATCCTTTGGGTGTGTGTTTATCTCTTGAACAAGCGTAGTGAGCGGAAGTTGACAGCTGTGATCTAATTAAAGCAGAAATAATTGAAATTACAATTAGGTCCCAACCTCAACTAATAAGGATCCGTTGGTTTTGAGCGTTTGTTGTAGGCATGCGCAGCTCAAAGTACAATCAAGTCTTTAAAATATAGGCCTCCGTCATGTTGGGGGTCACGATTCTAGAGTTTAACCGAATAAAGGAAATTGCTAATTATAATAAAATAATATATTTTAAAATAACGGTATCATAGATATATCGTAGTAAAATACTAATTTATAGGATGTTAAGATATCGTTAGAATATTCCGGTTTTTTAAATCCGATATATCGATTTATCGCGTTTCGATATTCCAGCCCTAGTGAGGATTGGATTCAAGTCCCTCTTCCAGATGAAGTCCTAGGCAGCGGAATATTATACAAGGATACAATAGAACAAGATGCCGTTTGTTTACCAAGAAAGATAAAGGTGATTTAGTAATTTATCCTATAAGTAGCCTAGGGAAGTGAATCTAGGAATTACCATTATTTTATGGAAAATTTTGAGAATATCAAATTTTATTCAAATAAATGATTACACATATTTAAGAAAAATAAAAATAAAATGTAATTCTAACACATTCCATGAAGGGTATGGTGATTCATAAGTTAATAATATTTATTCCCCAACGGTCATGTGGTTATTATCACGCTCCACTACCAGTTTATGTTTCTTTTTGTAGTTTGTGCGTGACCCATGGCTGATGGAAGATAAATTTGCTCACAATAGCCAGATTCAAATCTGAGCTATGTCACTCAAAATAATGATTAAATACTAGTATTGAATATTTCACCAGTTGAGGTATCGTCAGAATAACACTTTTGAATTTTATTTTTTAATAAAATTATCAACTTTTTTTAAAAATATTATTTCATTAAATATTTTAAAATATGGAAGAATCATTATTAATTTTATTTTGGCTATTATTATGGTGTAAGATTTCTTTCTTACTCTTCTGTTTTATTAAAAGATTTCCCACATTATTTTTTCAACGTTTCGGGGGGATTAGGCCATCTTCAGGACAATCTCTGAATTACAGAACAGCATTAATTATTAGTATTCACATATTTTTTATTTTTTTTAAAACATGATATTTATTTTTTAAAACAATTATCCAAGAACAATTAATTTGTGTATTTTTGTACCTTATGTATATCATGCCTTCTAGCACTGTATTACAAATATCCTTCTCCACTCTTTTTATCATTATTATATCCACAACCTACAATTTATTTCGTCATAATTATAAATATAGTGCTCTGTTTCATGCAATCTGTTTTCTAAATTCTGTTTTTCAGGTGGGGGTTCCGAAAACCGCAATTACTCAATTTATTTATGTAATGTATACTGTATCTGTATCGGTTCCAGAAGGGAACTGATCAGTCAAACTGTATTATTGATTTTTCTTAACTTAAAAAGCTAGAGACCACAGACCCTCCCCCCCCCCCCCCCCACTGCTATGGCCTCTAGGTTGGGAAATTATAAATACCATTGGAGATCCATTCCAAGGGTGTCGCGTTTACCAAATCACTTAACTAAACTATATGATTGCATGCGGGCTAAATATAATAATAGATTTTGACATAAGTTCTGACTTTATTTAGGAGAATTTATTAGTTAAAATGCTGTTTCAATTATGCTCAACTTAAATTCACTTCATTATAAAAAATATAAACCCTTTGACTCTAACAAATGTATTTGAGAATACTGGGTCTAACTTGCTTATTTAAATAGAACTATGGTGCCACAAAATATACAAAGTGAATGTAATGTACTATGACTTATCTGGTGTTGTCTTCGTCGTCTCGGGTACTTTCCGCCTTGCCGCTTGATGGTCTGGCTTCCTCTCCTCGACTGTGGTATCAAACTCTATCTGCCAGGCTCATATGACACTGTCTGAAATGAACTGCTCAGTGGGTCTTCCAGCTTCTTCCTTCTTGAAAAATCTATTTTTCATACATTTGGACCCCACTCTACCTTTGGACCTTCCTATTGGTTGATCTTTTAAGAATTTTGGCTGGGAGGCGTGTCCCTTCCCCTTTGAAAAATTTTCCTACTGTCCCTTGTCCTTGGCGGCAGGTTTTATTGTACCTTGCCAGCCGGCCACTGGATTATTTTTATGGTGCTTTTACTTGGCCCTATCTTGGGTCTCTCGTGTCTACCTTCTCAGGTATAGGCCTCAATGATCCCGTGCACGATGTTTCTTTGTTCGAAAATGAACCTATTTATATTAATATTGACTAAACTACGTGGCATCTACTTAAATTGTCCATTATTTAATTACTATTATTTAATCGGAAATATTTCCTTCCATCCCTGTATTCTCAATACGTAGAAATAGTCACTATTTAAAATTTATAAAAAGATTAGGATTCTTTATCTATTTCAATACCGCAATGGACTTTCTAGAAAATACACTTCGTTCTAATCTCTATTGTTCTTATACTATCCCCTTCCCCAAGACCTCTCTAAGTATTATTTAAACCTACTGATTCAATTTGATCGTTTTTATTGAGTAAAATTATTCATTGATGTGTAGTAATGTATTTGTTAATCTTGATACTTTAATTATATTGTATTTAGTACCTTGATTATATCCGCGTAATGGCTGTTTAAATGTTTTGTATCTGTTTTGAAATTGTGTTCTTCATGTTCTTGGTGATTTGTATAATTTGTACCATTCTTTTATTTTTTTGTTAATTTTACCTTATCCAGATTGTTGTATTTTAAAAATCAAAATTATGATCGCATGCTACACTGTGTTGCGCCAAGGCGGTTATATTAATGTTTTATTTTTGTTCTCGCAATTATTTTTATGATCCAAAATTCTAGTTTTCAACTTTTTAGAAGTTTCGCCAATATTCATAAAACTGCCCAAAATAAAATAATCAATAAATGCTATAGGAAGATTTTGAAATCGGTCATTTCTAAGTTGTTGAATTAGTCATTATATTTTATATTATAAAGTTTGTAGGTCTTCGAGATGTTTTCGAGATTTTAAATGCATTTAAAAAACTAGTTGGTTGAAAATTCGTTTTAAAACAGAAATACTTAGGAAACTGTCAATGAATTATATATTTGGATTTTTGTTGTTAATTAATGAAGAATATAATACATAAAAACGAATAATTATAGGATGAATGAGATCGTCTTTAATTAAAGTGCTTAACGTAAGTAATTCGGAGTAATATTTTATCTATTTCCGTTTCTATATTTTGATAATTCAATAGTCGATGATAAATTAAAATTACTTTCCGGCATATTTTTAAGGAATAGGACTGAAATAAAAACTTGTTCTTTAAGGAGAAATATCTTATCCATTAATCAAAGTTAAGTGATACCCAACACTTTGGGATATTAGAAATTTATTAAATTGTTTTATGTTTTATAAATTGACTGGATCAGAGGAACTTTTTGTAAAAATAATGTATTATATATATGAATAAGAAATTGTGATAAATTATCATGTTTTGTACTAGATGCTGAAGAGGAAGACAAAGTATCCACGAAACGTATAAAAATAAATAGGAAAAACGAGTTTTTAATTGACCTCGAGGCAAATTGATTGAAGATATACATATAATATGAAAGGTCGAAAATTGAAAATAATTAATTAAATAGATTCTGGTGAATTGAAATTACTTTTTGGCATATTTTTAAGGAATAGGGTGATGTAAAAACCTGTTCTTTGAGGAGAAATCTCTCATCCATCTCAGCAGTTCTCGCGGTCATCATCATTTACCTCTTCCGATAGTGAAGGAGCTCTGGAGAATCTGAACGAGTGCGGCTGGAGAGGAAGGTATCGGCATCTAAAAGCCCCTTTTCTTCGGCCACTCTTACGCTGGGACAGATTGGTCCAGGCCAATCCTCCAGCAGGCTCCAGGTCACGATTCCCACAGCCACTCACCTCGCGCCCTCCCCCCTCCCCTTTCCTACTTTATTGTTGATTGGAAATTCCGCTGGGGATAATCCCTTTTAACTACCCCGCCAGTAAGCCGGATGTATGCCCATTAGAGGGGTGTAAACCCTTCCAATATACCTGTCATTATGTAGCAGATTTAACTTCCTCATTTTCATGTTAGTATATGCAAGAACTCTTGAATTTGTATTATCACAAGATTAAACTGATTACGAAGGGACTCATTTATGAGTCAACAATGGCCAAACAAAGTAAAAATCTTGAAAGTTACCAAACTAATTCGAACCATAAACCAGCAAGAATCTAGAGGGCTGGGGTTATTCCGGATAACGAAAATTCCCGGATAAGAGATGGTCAGTAAATATGGTATGATCAGTGAATAACTAATTCTTAATAAAATAATGCATAGAGGGAGATGTAATTGAAACATTTTCCAGAAACTTAATTGGATCTGCTCATTAGTTGACAAATGTATGCAAGGTTTACCTAAGATGACATAATCTGTGTTTTTTTTTAGTTTATATGATTTTTTTTTCATATATTGTTGTGTATCTAACAATATAAGCAGGCGAGATACAAATAATCGAAACTTAAAAGTTTTTTACGGATAAATAAAAAAATAATTAAAAAGTGAGTGTTGGAAGGCTTTTATTTTTTTAATAAAGTTATCTTTAATTTTTTTAATTACGGATTCATCAGAAGAAAAACCTTTATCAAGATATATCTATAAAATGTTCCCCTGAATTTAAGCAGTTATAATTTTACTCGTAATTGTATATAACGGGTATATATTTTTATTTATTTATTTATTTTTAATAATCTAAATCTTCCAGATATCATCTTGAGTAGTAACTATTCAAACAATAACAATTATTTTTTTCCTGTAAAGTATCTCGCATAATTTGTTGTGCTTTAAGTGATCAGTTAACGGTTATAGATGATTCTAACTAAACTAAAAATTAAATCACTCAAATAAGTTGTTTTGATGAAAGTATAAAATAATTATTTCGTAACTAAAAAAAATAAGAAACTCATTAAATGCTGCTATTAAAGTTTTTTATTTTTTTTTTTTTTTTTTTTATGGTTTTCCATAACGCAACCTTCCTATACCACGACGATTTATTTCCAAACAAATACCGCCAGGTGACTTATCAAAACGTTTAAATATATATATTTGCGTATTATATTTATTATAATGAAACAATATTTTTTAAATTAAATTAACAAACAATAGAGCCTAATAATTAGGTTAACATGTACATGTTTAATTAACTTAATGTACTAACAGAACACAAGGCAAACAACTATTTCAGTTTTTTTTTGTTTTTTTTAATATCAATTAGGCTCGATTTTATTTGTAGCAATTTCACTTAATATTTATTACTTACAAATATTTATAATCCTCTTAAGCAAGTTTCACATTTTTTTTTTTTTTAATTTTAAAAGAATTACCTTTATTTCTGTAGTAATATTTTGCTCTTCGGAGTGTTTTCGCTGCGGTAAGAAACTTGGTTGGATGCAACAGAAGATTGTGTTATGGCAACAAGTGAGTCTCAGTAATTTGGCAAGGGTTGGGAAAATGGAGACCCCCTTCTTAATTGGACATCCGATCATAGAACTCTCATCTCCCTTCAGTGCTCCAGAGAATTAAAAATTTACTCGCATTAAATTTAACCTCTGAAATATTATTAATTTAATTTTAATCAAATACCAATGGGATCCCATAATTTCCCTCTTTTTCCGTATTACTTATTTTTAATTATTTTCAAATAATTAATACAGAATGAATGTTAAAGTCAATTCAAATCAGAAAAAGTGTTTTTGTAATTGTATTCCTAATTACGACGTGTTTGCTTGATAAAATGAAATTCGTTATGTCGCGCCCATCCTAGAATAGTTTGACAACTCAAAAAAGTAATTTGTGGAAAAAGGCGTTTGATTTTTTGCATCCCTGGATTTTCACTACTGCTTTCTTAATCGTCCAAACACCTAGTTAAGCATTATTTATTTTTTTTAATTTGGATATTATTTTTTTTGCCAATTATTTTTTTTTTCTCAAGTTTAATTGTATGACTTAAATACATTTCTTTAAAGCGAAATTTTAACTTGTCACGTTATTCCTTGATATTTCATCAGCTTCTTTTTATTTGTCGCAGTGTGCTGAATAAAAATTCTTTTAAAATTAGCCTCTGAGACGGCGGAAAAATATATTGCGTCCCAATACACGCAAAACACAAAAGTATATGTGATCTTATGTTAACGTTTCACACACAATGGATTCACACACACACACACACATATATATGTATATATATATATATATATATATATATATATATATATATATATATATACATATATATACGATAGTAATTTAAAAATGTATTCATCCTATTATTCATGTGATTCATTTACGTAAAATTGATAATGGGGATTATATAACTTATTATATATGTAAAAAACAAAGGAGAAATAAGTTCTTAACACAGAACAAAATGATCGTGTATTGAGAACATAAAATTTAATACATTGTGCTGTTTTCTTTCAGTCTTAATTTTCACTTTATGATTTTGATAATACCACTCATTATCACAAAATTTCACACTTATTAATTTTACATTAAGGAATCAAAGAATGATAGGATGAATAATTTTTTTAATTAATACCGCAAATACTGTCGTAGATAATAATAATGATTAGAATTGAATACAGAAATTTCATGAGAAAACAAAATTCTCACCACGAAAAAATAACGTTATAAATCAGCAACGTTATAAAATTACAAAAAGTAGCAAAAATGTTGCTTTAAGGAAAATAGGGGAGAAAAAGTATACGTTGGGCTTGGGCTAACATCGAACACTTTCGTATATCCCGCATCATTGCGGTTTTTGCCAAACTGAAGTGGACCCAATACCTAAGTACATATACATAATAGAGATTTATGTGTTTGTAGCGTTTCTTTCTAATATTACGCATCGATGTTACAAGACATTGTAACATTTAAATTGCAAGAATTTATTTTACATAATTATGCCGTGTTGTGTCATGGATTTACGGTGATATGTATAATTAATGTTTTGATTTGGCTTTTGCCTGAAGGCCCTGTGTTATTATGTTTTTGAAAAGATGTTCGGGGCTTCGGCCAAGTTTTCGATGTATAAAACTTATATATGTAAGCGTATATTACTAAATTTTGTTCTTAAATTTATTTACGTTCTCTATATGCTGATTTACTTTTATTTTACTTTACTTTCTTCAAATTTGAATAAATAATTGATATTATTCACGTTGTTTATCAATTTGTTGTTCTGTCCAATGTAACCCCGATCCCATGACCTTAAACCCACTATTGAGAATAGTGCCTGCATATTTTAATTGTTACACATTCAGCACATCAAAGAAGAATACCCATTAACATGTCGTGGTCGAGATAAGGGTTTCAGCTAATAAAATATAATTTTCTTGGTTTTTAAATGTATAAATCAAAGGTGGTTAATCGTTCAAAAAATGGCCAATTTCTTCCCGTTTTTATGGAATAGGCCATTTAAAAGCTGTTTTAACTTCCCTGCTGTTTATTGGAACATTCGAATAGATGGCGCATTAAGTAACATAAACGCCTAAAATCAGGCAATATCAATTGAACTGCCATATACCATTGTTATGCAAATACGACTTTAATTAATAGAGTAAATTATGTATATATATATATATATATATATATATATATATATATATATATATATATAATACAATAGTCAGAATTGATCATCCACAACAAGAGGGTAAAATATGCAACATATAAAAGAAAGAAACACTTTATCATGTATTGCTTAAATGCCTTATGTATAATAATTTAAGATTTAGACTTTGCCAACGAAGGGAAAACTTTAATGGGCTTGGAATAACCAAACCACAATATGAGAAAATTGTATTCGTTCATTGCTGGGATTCTAAATTATAGAGAGTTGTTTGGGTTTATCAGATTAAACGATATCCTTGTCTCACTGTGAATGACTGTATAATATTATAATTTTTGGTTTTATATTTATATTATTTTTAGTAGTATGAGTATTAGCCTAGTTTGCAATTATAAAATTTTTAATTTAGTGTTTAACGCTATTATGCCATTTGGTTGAAAAAAAAAAGAAAGAAGAGACTATTCACATTGATAATTAGTTTTTATCGCTGTTACTAATAATAGTCTTTAGCTAATTATATTATTTTAATAAGTTGACTTTTGGCCTTGTTTTTATTATTTATGTCATAGGTTTTCAATTTGTATTTTTAAATTTAATTACTATGAAAAATTGGAAGATTCCAAAACACAAAGCCTCAATTAGGGATTGATAAATTATTTGCCACTTCTATGAATTTGTTTAATTGAAAAATAGTTTCGAATGCTATACATTCATCCTCAGTTCTAAAAACAAACAAATAATTCAAAAATAAGCAATTCAAAATATAGTTGGTATTATTATACATATTAAATTAGATTAATATAAATCAGTATTATAAAACATTTATGAATTATGAATTTAATTAAGACAAGAAATCAAATACATTTTGGTACTCACCAAGGTTTAAATGGATTATATCAAACAGAATAGTTTGTACTGGTTTCTTCTAGCATTGTAATAACAATGAACGAGACATAGGCAGAATGCTTTTAGGTAAACGTTTAAGGGTCAGGGTTTTCCCAGTAATGCCGGTGAGTAATTGTTTTTTCTGTTATTGATGGAGATAAATTTAAGATTGGACTATTGGAGATAGTTATTTGGTCATTTAAGCAAAAATCTGGATTGGATTTGAAGGATTTTATTATTTCAAGTGCTTCATATATATTTAATTTTAGACTGTTTTCAACGTGATGTATTAATTTAACTCCTGAGTCTTTGATGAATTTATGATGTCAACTGACAAAGCCTGAAGTCTCTAAAATGCCGTAACCAACGTTTCGCCAATTCAGGCATCATCAGGACATACACCAAAAATCAGACCTATGAAGATCAAACACAACAAATCTCACGTCAACCGTCCAGAAAGACGTATCAAACAGAGACAGCACATCACTCCAAGACATCCAATCACATACTGAAGGCAAAGGGAGATAGTGCCTATGTTTGATGCGTCTTTCTGGACGGTTGGTGTGAGACGTGCTGTGTTTGGTCTTCATAGATGTGATTTTAGGTGTATGCCTTGATGATGCCTGAATTGGCGAAACGTTGATTGGTCAGTTGGTTTGCCGGTATTTTAGAGACTTGAAGCTTTGCGTTTTGAAATCTTTCAATTGATTATAGTAATAATTTTACGTCTTTTGTCGAATTTTTGCTCTTTTATATTTAAACTTAATATTAAAACATAATATAGTATAAATTGTTTTGTTTGTTTATTTCTTATCTAGGTATATGTCTAATATGCATGCTATTGATTGTTGTAGATCTTAATTGTTGTTTCTGGTCTGTAGTATGTTATTCAGTGTAGCGTAGAATTAATATTTGAAAAGAAAATAATGGGAATAAAAGATGAAATGTAATGATAATCGTGTCGATGATAGTTTAGAGATAGACTCTGCTTATATAGGGCTCTTACTTGGAAGCAAATTTAAATAAATATATTCATATACATCATAGATTTATGTTTAAAATAGCAATTATATTGCCGTATTGTAGGAAATAGTTTTTGCCAAACGGGGCTTATGTTTTATTCACGTGAAAGGGTCATTAACAAAGGAACGGGGGGCATGAATCACGGATCCCGCTGGCGCAAGGTACTCCTTTTTTTTTTTTCTTTTTTTTATTTATTTTCTATCCACGAGGTGAGGGGTTGGTTGCAATGCAGATAGTGGTCAATCATTTTGAATAATGTGTTTGTTCCCAGGAGCCAGATGTGGAAGTGTAGCCCTAAACCCAGGCAGATTACCTGTATTTAAATCATCTTTTTTTTTTTTCTTTTTTTTTTCCTTTTCTAGCTACCCCGATGTTGGCGACTATTACAGGCACTGTAATTGCTTCGCTGACTTATAACTTCGTTAAGCCCACTGGATTTATACTTAACGCAGATCCTGTTCTGGATTAGACGGGTGGTATTAGTTCTCAATAATGTTCGCCCTTCGACGCGTATTATCAATACTGCCGAAATTATCCACAGTATATAGTTTAATGGAGCCTAAAATATGCCATGGTATAAGATTATATAGATATAGACGTCGGTTTTTGAAAAAGGCGTAAGCGCCATTTAGCAAACTTTACAGTAAACACATTTTTCTCCAAATAACAATTTTTTTTTTTTCAAATTTATTCTTTATTGTCTATTGTAGGAGTTTATTAAGGTGGCAAAACCTTTAAAATTACAATATATTTTTAAGACTTCTAGCACTGGTTAAGGCCAGAGTGACTACTGAGAGTCGTTAGTATTTGGTGCTTACGTCATCAATAGTCGATTTTTAGACCATTTCTAATTTTTTATTTTTTCGATTCATTTATACAGGCGGTGTTTAGGCCACATAATAAGTTGAAACCTAAATTTCGAATTTTTGGCGCTTAAGCCTGCTATGTTTCTGGCAAACTGCTTTTCTAAAGCAGGTGGGGGTTCCAGAAACCACATTTACATAATTTACTTATCTAATATGCTATGTATTTGCATCGGTTCCAGAAGAGAACCGATCAATCAAACGATATTTTAACATAAAAGGCTAGAGACCACAGACCCCCCTTTGCTATGGTCACTAACTTGGGATATTATAAATACCATTGGATAACCTTTCCAAGGGTGTCGTGTTCACCATTTCACTTAATTAACTAGATGATGGCATGCAGGGTAAATAGAATGGTAGATTTTGTTACAGATCTTACTTTATTTATGTTACGTTATTAATTATCCTATTGGCTTATTAATTTCTAATCTAAATTACTCTCATTGTAAAAATCTACAGACTGTAACATATGTAGTTGAGAATACTGGGAGAACTCTTGCTTATTTAAAATATTATTCGGATGCCAAACAATATTATACATTGAAGTACACAATGAATCAAAGGACTTATCTTATGGTTGTTCTATGGTCTAGGTCTCTCTCTCCAGTCTCGATGTGCCGCTCAGCTGTACCCTCTGCGAACCCCAGTCTTCTGCCTCTAGCTCGAACCTCCTTCTTCCCAGAACTCTCCACTTCAACTCTTGACCCGAACTCCCCACTTCAACTCCTGACCCGAACTCTCTCGAACTATCTTTTTTCCTATACCGTTTCCCCTACTTCTTCTTGAACAGATGAATTTTGTTCTCCAGTCTCCTTTTGGGACATTCTATTGGCTGTCGCTGTAAGAATATTTTCAAAGGACTTGTAACCTTGGGCGGCAGATTTTATTACACCGTGTCGACCTGGCCTATCTCTAGGTTTATGGTGCTCTTACTTTCGCTTATCTTAAGCCGGCCTATTGGCGGTCTTGAACAGCACCCTCCAAGTACAACGGCCGACCTTGAAAATATTCCTTTGTCCGTAACAGAAACTAGTTAATATTGATATTACTGAACCGGGTGGCATCTCTTTAATTTATTCCTTATTTAATTACTATTATGAATATTAATTATTTCCTTCAATCCCAGTTTCCTCAATACATAACAAGCCTTTTTCGAGAAAAAAAAAATCGATATATACTGTCATCAGAAATATATACTCTGATTTAAATAAAACAAAGCACTTTTAGGGTGACTATTACATAAGACACATACTTACATCGTTTTGTATCTTATTCATTATTATATCGTCATTGCCTCCTGTGTGACTAAAAATCAGTAATGCGATTTTGATTTTCTCAGAAACAAGATTTGATCTGTTATGTGCTGGTGAAAAGCACTCACGTGCTATAAAATCGTAACATGCTTTAAATTGACCAAAAATAATCCTCCCATTGTTGGTGTTTATTGCACGCATATGCTGCTACCACTATAAATCAGCCATGTGACACTTCCAAGACAATGAATGAATGAAAATAAATTGTATTCTGGGACTTTTAGTCCCCTTAGAATAAACGAAAAGTTCAGTACTTGTGTTATTTGTCTAGTTTGCATACAGTGAATAATTAGGAAAAGTTAAATGAATAAAATGAAATAAAGGAGATTTTAATATTTGCAGACATTTAAATAATAATTAAATATATATGTACACTTATTTACACTAACAAACAATAGACATACTAAGCATGAGACTATAAACAGTTAAGATGAACATATATGTATAACTATTGTACTTATATAAATGCAGAAGATTCATAGTTCAGGAGGTGGAGAAATAATTTGAGGCTTGAAGGAGTTTAAGAATGAGGATTTAGGAATGGAGTTGGGTAAGAAGTTCCAAAATGAAGTAGCGCGAAAGATAAAGGATATTTTGAAGGAGTATTTTCTATGAAAGGATATATACAAGTTTGTAGGTTAGGATCTGGTTTTAAGAGTGTACAGAGGAACACGGGGTGAGCAAATTAAGAATATAAGGAGGCTTTTTGGTTTTGAAGATTCGGAAAAGATAAATACCCAGGAAATATTATACAATCTTCACATAAATGGTGTTACAGTTATTGACCTACCATGTTGAAATGTTTATAATTATTATATAAAGTTATATTTTACAACATTGCTTATTATTCAGTTTTCCGTTTGCCCTGTAAAATCGGGGAGTTTCGAGGCGGCAATGAGGACAAGTAGGTTTTTCCTAAAATAAACACTTATCTTTCTTTTTTTGATTCTTACTATTTACCTGTTATAGAAGCTGTCCAATTAAGAATTTTAAATCAGCTTTCTTCCTTTTTCACAGAGAAAGTGAAGAAACTGATTTTGAATTCATTTTAGAATTGAAGAAAAATTATATTTAAGCTGTTCGGCGTAAGTTGAGCCCCGGATAGTCCGTTGTGCCGCATGATGTAAATAATCAATATGCCTCACATTCTCCTAATTTTAAATTCTATAAAACATCTGTTACTCAAAACGTCCCAGTCATTTCGCGTGGGCTGACCCCAAATCGTACGATCCGTACCTCGAAGTGACTGGAGCTTTCTTTGAAATTTTATTTATCTATGTATGCTTAACATATTTTTTCATGAGCATTGGTCTGATAAATTTTTTGTCAGTAGCATTGAATGTAAAAACCAAAAAAAAACTTTTTCCGATGCGATAATGAAAGTATAAACTGTATAAATAACATTTATTAAACCTTACTTGTCTCTAGTTTGACAAGAACCCTGGTTAAACGGTTTAAGCTCGCGACTTTGTGGTTACTGCAGGAATACTGCCCGCATTATAGGTCGGTTTCGGGGCTTTCGGGTAAACATTAAAAGGAGTTCGGAATTAGATTCATATTTAAATAAAAAAAAAAAAAATTATTTTTTTTGATATATCTGGTAAAATAGTGTTCAACATTTTACCAGATATATCAAAAATATTCGGTGTTGCTTGGGATGCAACATTATAACAGATCATTCTTTTTTTTAGTTTTAGTTTTACTAAAAAAAAAAAAATGAAAAATAAAAAAAATTAATTTCTTAAACACCCTTTTTTGCATTTACTTATAAATTTATAATTTATAAAATCTCATAATTTACTTAATAAACTTTTGGTTAAATTTTAGTTATTTTTATTTTCTCTCTTTTTTTTTTTTTTGAAAATGGAAATAATCAAAACAAAATTGCTGTTTCTTAGGGATATTCTCACGTTCTTTCCTTTTTCAGAATAAAACTATTAGTTACCTTTACATGTTATTTAACAAATACGCTATGTATTCAACTGGTATTCCTGGTTTTTAATTAGGAGATTCACCTATTTTTATATATATTTTTTTTTATTTAGGGATCATCTCTCTATTTCTAAATATAATGTGCAATTTAATTGGTTAATTGGGGTTTAATAATTAATGTCAACTTTTACGCGCTCAAAAATATTGGTGAAGAAAAAAAATCTCTCGTTGGACGTCCTGGTACGAGTTAGAAATAGAGATGGGCAGAAAGTACTCTTGAGTAACGAGAATTCGAGTAAAATACTCGGTACTCCTTACTCAGAGTACTTTTTGCCCGTCTGTAGTTCGAAACAAAGAATATGAGCTGTCCTTGGAAGAATTTACATTTATTACGATTCTTTTCATATACGTATATTATGTACTTAATACGTAATAATACTTATATATAAACTATTGGTACGTACATGATTTTTTGGAATTTAGGCTTCTCTGGGCTAAACATTTCGTTCTTCGGTCCGAACACGTGACAATTTTTTTATTTATTTTTTGTATTTTATAACTAAGGGTATGTTGTGTCCTTTATGAATACAGTAGTATCCCTGTTAACCGGCCTCGCATTGACCGCAAGGATTAACCGGTCTTGAGAGAAAAAAAAACAGACAAAAGAGAAAATGAAGCGCTTCCTGGCTTTCTGGAAGGCGGCGAGGGTTCCGTTGTTAACTGGAGCTAGATATTATTAGGATTCGTAGACCCTAGTACCCATGGACCAAGGGGTGATAGAGTCTACTTTCTCTGAAATCATGGGGGAAACTTGTTGCTGATCCGCACGTATAGAAGATAAACATGAAGAAAACGAATCCATTCAAGATCTTACAATTACTACCTGAAGAAATTGAGAATTGGATGGCGTACAGTAACGAAGATCTTGAAAATAAATTTTTGACCGATGAAGAAATCACATCATAACACACAGGACACAGAGGACAATGGAGAAGATAAGAGTGGGTCCTGAAGAGCTGGAAAAAGTGTTATCTTGGAGAAGCCAGAAATTGAATGGAGGTGGCACTGGTGCACATTGAATAAAAACGTGATTCAACTTCTGCATAAGGCCAAATCATAAAAGAATGGAGAGATTTAAAAAAAAAAAAAAAAAAAAAAATTACCGACTTTTTCAAATAAAACAACTTCACCGTCAAATTCAATTTGTACATAGTGCATACTAAGTATTTTTCTTTGTTTTCAAATACATAATAAAATTTGTACATACCTATTTGTTCTATATTTCTGTGAATATTTCATTATTTAAAATACCTACACCTCGGATTAACCGGCCAGTGTCGAAGTCCCCAGGTGGCCGGTTAACAGAGGTTCTACAGTACCACGAATGCATAGACACAAACGAAAAAAAAAATCATGATTATAAACATACTTATTTACAACGCTTCACCAAATTATTTTTCATCATCGATTTTCACAGACCAAAATTCTTTATAAAAATCCTCAATATGTCTCATTATGTCTCTTAAGCTACCCTTAAAGCTTTTACAATCTCATTTTCAATATCACCGAATTTTCAAAATGGCTTTCTCTGAAGTACTTTTAATTTTGTTTATTTGAAATAATTGATCATATCTCATTGTTATTAATAAAATATAATCTATGAAATAATTTGGTAATAAACTAACAGAGAAATATTTTCCCAGGTTAAAAATGAATTTCGGGAAATAAGAGTATAATAATAGACCGTTGGAAAGCTCAAGATTTTACAAAACTTAATATCTAACGTATAAAGTTGTAGGAAGTAATGGGGTGGATGAGGCAATCGGCATAATCTTGAGTGATTGTTGTAGTTAATAATTTCTACTTTTCTATTGTTTAATGGAAACTAAATGGATAATTTTAAAATTTCACTAGCCTTACTTGAGCAGAAATTAATTTCTACTCAAAGTAGGGTGGTAAATGAAAGTTGCGTGATGCACGCACTGCACCAGATTTTTTACCTTCCTTCCCAATCAGTGGCGGCTCGTTGATAAAATTAGTGGGGGTGCTGCTACAGAAAATGTTTAGCCTTTTTTTTAAAATTGTGTAAATGGAAACAAACTTGTATAGAAAGAAAATTTAATCATAAATTTCTGAAAATCCTAAAAGAACACAATCAACATTTTTTAATTATTATAACATAAATTGTTACAGTTCAAGCTCAATTAATTTATGTAACTCTTCGCCGGTGGAACTGTGAAGCGCACAGTTCCATACAAAGATTTTTGGTATATTTTTGATAAACTGTAGTCTGGCAACTGTCATTAAGCTTGATTCTATATTGTACAAGTATAAAGAAAGTATTAATGAAAAAAGGACTCATTATATTGAATATTAAGAATAATATCAAGAGGAAATGGAGGTGCTGCAGTTCCACAGTTCGGATAAGCGAGCCGCCACTGTCCCCAATCTATTGTACTACCAAGTGTCGGAAAAGAAGATGGCCCGTGGACTTTCTATCATAAATCTGTCTTTACAGTGCAACTAATGGGTAGTTTCTCCATTAGATATTTTATATTTATCAGACACCGCTTATACCAATCTTATTCTTAATACAGCCGTAAATATTTAGCGTTACCGCGTTAAATGGATACTCGTATAACAAAGATGATTTGTATTTCTTTCGTATATCCATTATGATCAAGTGATGGCTCATCTGTTATGATACACCTGAGAACGGACTCACACTGTCCGGCTCACCATCATTAGTCAGCCTGTTTGCTCTAACACCTGTAATTAAATACCTGATATCGGGCGAGACATCCTCAAGCTAATGGTCACTAATTGTTATTTAAACGCAGCTATCGTCTTCGCTCTAATCGCTTTTCGACGCAATCCGATAGCCGGTGTTATTTTCCTATTCTCGTTTGACAGGTGTTTGGCCGCTTTTAATAAAGATTTTAGAGCCGTGGGGGCCGTTTGGATATGAGCGGCATCTGAAATAATTTCCTCTTCGGTCATAAAATGCGGTTTAATTGTATATTTTACTGCTCCTATCCCATCATCCCTTCGTAAAATTTGAATTGCCTCCGCCATAGAAATTCAGGTACCAATCATTTTTTATTACCGATTCAAGTCTCAACTCGTCCCATGGTCGTGGGCTAGTGGATACCTATTTTGTTTTATTTTATAAAATATTAAATTAAATTGATGAACGGATATGGTCATAAAATCGACGGTTTTTATTACGCCACGCAGTTGGCCAAACAGCGACTTAAGCACTAAAATATTCGAATTTTTAATATTTAAATTGAAATATTTCGTATCCAAACTAGCCTCGATTGTTTACACTAATTATTCAATAAGACAAGTCAAAATGAAATAAATAAATCCTTCAATTTTCTCTTCTTATTTGTTTATTCATCAGTGATTCCAAATTTTCTCTGCTAAAATGGAAGCTACAGATGTCATGTAAGTATGAAAAAATTAATTTTGTCTGTATATTAAAGTAAGTTATAGCTTATGGATGTTATAGCTATTGTTATTATAGTTATAGCTATTGTTAGCTATAGTTATAGCTATTGGATGTCTTGTGGCTGTTATATTTATATTATAAATGTATTGCCTAATTTTTAATTCAAAAAACAATCTGCGAAAACGAAAACTGTGTCATTTTTTATACAGGGAGTTCCGGTCAAGCGAAATACTAGGGCCTATTCATACTCATGCATTTTATATATATTTTTTAATATTACATAATAATAAAAAAAAAACATAAATTTAAATAGATTTTGTAAGGCTGAAATTAATTCACCAAATGTTTATATTTCATACGTAATGTTTCGGCTAGTCATCATCAGGCATGTCTGGAAAAACCCTTATTTTATAGTTTATTCAAAAACATAGCAAACTATAATAGAATATTGAATATATTACATTTATCTTACACCACACATATATATATATATATATATATATATATATATATATATATATATAAATTAGGATCCATCAAAACTCTTCTTAATTTAATGTGTATAAGTATTCATCATGTGATTAATATTACGAAACTTGCAAATACAAAATTCGGTGCCATCTCTGGCTTGATTGTTTGTTAATGTAAAACCCCGAAGAGGAAGGTAATGTTATGTTTATCATTTTATATGTCTATTGTAGTAATTTCTAATATGCAACTGTTAACAATTTTATAACTGTTAAATTAAAATCGAAATAAAATCAATTATTCATTATTTAGAACAAATATACTTGTGATTTTTTTTATATATCTATAATCAAGTTATTTATCCTTATACGTTAAAATTTAATTTAGTTATTATGTTGGCATAAGTGTTATTAAAACGATAATAAATAATAATTACAGACTCTATTTATATTTTCTGCTAAATATATGCAATGGATTCAAGTATTTTTCGTATATTATCATTTTCTGTTGCTATTATCTTAGTACCATTAAAATCGAAATTGCATTTGCTTTAATAATTAAATTGTAATTTAATTTAGTTTATATTCTACTAATATGCTTATTGATATTTGTATAGTTATTTATTTTTTGGAAATATTGAACCCATCGTACTTCAGTATCCTTTAATCTCTCAAATCTTTCAATACTACTTTTCGGACTAGCACGCACAATGTACAATATACTACAATATATATATATATATATATATATATATATATATATATATATATATATATATATATATATATATATAAAATACCTTGTTATAGCTCTAACTATAACATTTTACTTTAATCATTTCTATTTATCTCATTAAATTTTAAATTCCATCCACTTGTACATACAAACTTACTTATTTTATTATTTCCTTTATTTGAATTTTAAACAATATTTACTATTAAACTATCACTTTTTATTGATTGTAATTACGTTTTCTGTTTTTTTGGTCCATTCTTCTCTAATCCTTTGCTTCTTTGTTGTTCCTTCTTACGTGTCTGCAGTTTATATATATTTTTTTTTTGCTCATATTTAAAAAAAAAAATATCCTAATTGTATCTTTTTCTCCTAATATGCATGAAATAGTTATGTTGATTTATTCTATATGACATTTTATGTAATTAGTGAATAATTAATCTTTACTTGTTAGTATCTTTTCTAAAATATTTAGATTTCCAACGGTATATTATACATCTATATTAATGCTCTTATTTCCGGAAATTCGTTTTCAACCTGGTAACATATTTCTCCTTCAGTTAATTATCGAATTATTTGATAGTTTATATTTATCCTTTTTTGTATTACTACTAACAAGGTGAAACGGTTAATTATTTCAAATAAAGGTACTTTAGAGAAAGCCATGTTAAAAATTCGGCATTTAAGCCCTATCAGACTATTTCAATGATGATAATACCCAGCTGACATTAAAGAGTATTTAATTGTGAAATGAGTTTGATAAAAGTTCTTTGAGCCTTTTTAGAGAAAATTGTAAATATTTGTGAAAACCGGTTATGTAAAGTGGCACTTCCGGTCAGTCGATTTTGGCGAAAGAGTTATTGCAAGATCACAGGCATGTACCTAACTCAAATACGCAGTTTCAGTTTCGTTCAACTTATCGGTTATGAGCTATACTTAAGTACTATAATATTTCATATATAGGTGAGTAACTTCAGTTTAATCGATATGTTATGCTCGTATTTCTTTCACTATTTTTTTTTTTAACAATATATATATATATTCAATAAAAATAAAATAAACACAACAGAAGATAAAAGAAAAAAAATGGTTTATAAATGGAGTCACTGCAGTAATTTAAAAACAAAATGTTGGTAAATATGCTTTCATCCGTAGACGAAGTTAAACTTTGCTCCTTCCGTCCCAACTCTCTTAATTTGTTAATTTATGAATACCCCTCCCGAAGGCTCTCATCACAATTTCACTTCTCTAAATTCTATTTAAAATGTTAATTATGGCATGAAGAAATGATCTCCACCTTTGACTCACACAATCTAAACTCGCAGAAGTATAAATAAATATATATATATATATATATATATATATATATATATATATATATATATATAAAACACTTTTATTTAAAAGGAAAAAACTCACTTTTGAATGTTTTATTGGTCCTAAAATTGTTCATGACGGATTTTCTCCGTATGATTCGGAATTAGTAAACTTTAACCGGTTATACGGAATCGGGTAAAGAAAGCTCTCTCGCAACTTGTAGACTTTTCTCATTCAATCAACAACTGATTGTTGAAGGGTTATTATTCTTAAGTTGTAGACATCCAAAACGCAATCAACAGATTTTGAAATTTAATATAAAAGATAGCTTACGAAATGATTTATTGAATTTAATCAATTCTCGATAAGGAAATATCAAGGGGGAAGGGTTGGATTATTGAGAACAGTTGAGGACATGAAACAATGAAAATAGGTCTGGACTTTAACTTAATAATAATCATAATAAAATTAGCCTGCATTTTAACTTAACTTTAACTAAACTGGACTCCTTAACATTGGGCCAAATGGAACGAGCCGTTTTCGAAATATATTGCATTTCCACGTCAATTGTCGCCTTTTCCATTTCAATTGTAACCCTTTCCAAATTAATTGTCATCTTTTCCATTTAAATTGTAGCTTTCCCCCCTTCAATTGTAACCCAACCGGACATCTATTAATTCTATTTTATTATGAACAAATAATTATTTTAATTACAATAATGACTTTTGAAATAATTTTTGCATATTCTTCCGACATTTTTTCGTTTATTAGATGATTGTTACTAAGTGCTCATTTCAAGTAGTTTATATTTTGAGAAAAAAAAAATGATGGTTTATGTATTTTTAATTTTTTTTTGGAGGGGGGGGGGGCGGGAGGAGGAGAAGTGGATTTCGTCGATTTGATGATCGTTCGTCAAATTACTTTCGAAATTTTGTTCGGCCACGAGCATATGTTATTTAATATTTCGATTTACAAGCGTATTTCGATTTACTGATACTGTTGAAGCTTTCTTTGATATATAGATCGCTTATTAGGTTTTATAGGATTCTGATTCTATTTTACTAATTTTATTTTTTATCGAGCCCGATCATTTCGAATTATCGTTATATTAGACATTTTTTTTAGTATATTTTCCTTGAAAACCTAATAAACAATAAATAAACTAATAAATGAGCAGGTTCGATAAAATATCCAATTCGAAAAACAGAATCAGAACCCTCGAAAATCTAATAAACGGTCCTTATATCAAAGAAAAGTTCAAGAACAGTAAATAAAAATGCGCATGCGGGATCAAAAATCCTATAGTGAATTCCAAAATATAGTCCTTGAAAACCTTATAAACGATACCTATACCGAATAAATGTCAGCTGTAATAGTAATTCGAAATTCGCAAGCTCGATAACAAATTCAATTAAAAAAATGGGATCGGAACCCTCAAAACCAAATAAACGATCCCTGTATCATACAAAACTTCAACAGCAACTGACAATTGAAATGCGCATGTGCGATCGAAAATCCAATAGTAAATGGGTAAATAACGCTCCTGAAAACCTTAAAAACGATAGCTATACCGAAGAATTTTGAAAATTAGTAATTAAATAGAAATTCTCGTGGCCAAACGAAATTTCGATAGTAAATTCGACATTAGCAACTTCGAAAACCTAATGAACGATCACCGAATGGGGGGGGAGGTTTGATTTTATTCATATTAAACTACTTGCAATTAACACTTAATATTAATTATCTAATAAACGAAAAACAGTCGGAAGAATATTGGCAAAATTATTTCAAAAGTCATTCTAATTAAAATAATTATTTTTGAATAATAAAATAGAATTAATTCATGCCCGTTTGGGTTTCAATTGAAATGGAAAAAGTTACAATTGAAATGAAATAAATTACAATTTAAATGGAAAAGGAGACAATTGATTTGAAAAAGGTTACAATTGACTTTGAAATCCTTTTCATGTCTCAAGGAAAATACGTTTACGCATGCGGAAGCGAATGTAGTGGATAGAAATTTAATGATATCCCATATCAATTATGGGACCATCTAGATAGGATTCCGCAAAATTCCTGAAAATTTCATCAAAATTTTATTTACAGTAGTATGTATTATTTCCGTCACATTGATTTGACTACAGACAGACAGATCAAATTTGTTCTTCGATGTCTAAAAGGTAAAACGCGAGTAGGAATTTTTTATTGAGGATATTTTTTTTTAATTTCTGCATGAATGCCACACTTCCCTGCCCTCGGAGGTGAGGAAGAAAAAAAAATTGTTTATCCATTTTCCGTTTTTCTAAGCTAAAAAAAAAAATAAAAATTAAATTTTGCGAAAATACTGTATTTATACGAATATAGATGGAGTCCATGTTTTTCTTCTGGAAGGAAGCTTATAAAGCGTCGAGCTTTATAGGCCTTTGGGTTAAAATTCAATACTGGATGGTTTGAGATTCCACGCTGAGCACATTTATGGACAAGGTTCCATCAGCAAGAGGAAGAACCTTCCCGTGACGTGAATATCTTGATCAGAACTTGCTGAAATGCGCCTAGGCCTGGCATTGAAGACCTTTGTCCAAGAAATATGTGTGGATTTTGGATAAATAAGCATTTTTTTATAGGATAGTTGTTGACAAATTTGAATATTCGTGTTATCGAGAAAAAAAAAATTCTAATTTTATTTATTTATTTTTTGCTCCTAATTAGTGGACCAAAGAAGGAAATGGCAAAAATATTTTTAGTTTCAAAATGATTACATATAAATCAAATACGTATATGAATAGGATTTTATTTCATTAGATCTGTCCTGTTTCTGAAATACTTAACGAAATCTACAAAATAAAGTGTGTAAAACCATTAAAATACACTTTATTATTAGAATAGCTGGCCCAGTTTTTTTTTCATATTGTGTTACGGTGGGCGAACACTAGATTCCTAACTGCACTAGTTCAATGCCTACCTGGGTCTCACTTAGCTTCTATAAAGTGGGTACCTGCTCCTTCATTGAGTTGAGATATTAAGCGTCTATGCTGACCACGTCACTTGTGTAGTCATTGCCCTAAAAATTGTCCTTCCTTACCAAGCTACATACGAAGTATGAGTATTTTTTCTTTGATCCCTTTTAGTGCTTTTTAAAATGTATTAAAAAAAAAAAAAGTGTTAATTAAATCTATTTCATTCTGCAAGGATTAGAGTTTTATTTTATATCCAGTTCATGCATATTTTTGTTCAACTAAATGTCTTAGATATTCTTTATTTTGCGGAGTCGTCTTGGAATCGACGCAATTTTGCAATTTCATGATAAAAGTACTAAAGCAATACAAAAGCCGTTTGTGAATGTAATGAATTGGAAAGGGAAGACTCAGTTTTTACAATATTATAAAAAAAAAAAAAAAAAAAAATCATCTTTCGAAAAAAGAATTTCATACATTATGTCGAATCGACAGAGCTGGACAAGCGATTAGGCAATATTATAGGGTGGGATCTGACGATTTGAGAACGGCATAAAGAAATTCCAATCAAGCTGTTGATTCCAAATAAAACTAACGCGATAAAATCCGTTCATTTTTCCAACCGTTGCCATATTTACAGCACCCCAAATGGAAATAACGAAAAAGAGGAAGGGGGAGAATTAAAACCATTTACTTAAAAGTAATTATTACATCTAAAGGATTAAAGGAATTTAAAAAGGCGGTTTAACTTTTTTTTTTCTCGTAGCAGATTTTAATTAACTAAGCAGGGTCACTCACTGGGCATTTAACTTGATCCTGACGCTCTACTTTGTGCTGATAGATCCCGTTTTTGTCGATGAGCAGCCGTATAAATTTTTTTTTTCTCCTATTCAGTACTTTTTATAAACACTTCATCGAGTTATCAAGAATCCTTCTGACATTATCAATGCTGATACATTAACATAATACCGTATTTGTTGCCCATAAGGAACTTTATAACAATTGAATTCAGGAACAAACCTGTACGTTTGAAATTATGATGCCATTTCTTGAATATATTAAACTTAGCCTCAGTATTAAATTAAGAAAATATTCATCTGGAAAAATTAAAACGATATAAAGAAAAAGATGTATTTTCAGTCAAAAATGGGACGTTGCATTACAAATTTATGGATCTCGTTTGGTAAAAAAAAAAAAAAAAAATGAAAGAGAAAAAAAAGTGGAAGAAAATAATTTCAGAAAAAACAGTTGTCACAAATATTTTTTAGTGTAAAAGATCTGAAGATGAGTGTTTCCCCGAAACGTAAACTATGGAAAATATAGGAGAGAATAAATTATGAATATGGAAATTTAATATCTTTAGTCATTAACAATAAATAACTTATCTTTAATTTTAAACAAAGAATAAATAGATTTATTCAGCATGAGCTATAATTATAAATAAAAGAAAACATTTTCATTAATATTCCAAGATTATCAAATTTTCACATGTGACCATATTAAAGTCGCAACTTGTTCCTGGAGCAATCCATTTCTTAATCCGTGTTTTTAGTTAGGTTTATAGTATTTGATGAAAATTTTATGTTTTTAGATATTATATACTAAAATCATTATATATATATATATATATATATATATATATATATATATATATATATATATATATATATATATATATATATATATATGTAATCATTATATAAAATCACTATTAATATATCCCAGTCTAATATAAATCTAAGGAGTCTAATAAACTTTTAATGCAATATTTTTCACAAATATTTGTTGAAGTATATTTTATATAAGGGTTAATTTGCATACTAATTAAGGTCAATAATCGGCTAATTTCATTGTAAATAGTGCACTGTTCGAGGTATCCCACTTCGATGTTCTAACACATTCGTGTTCATCAAGGTTTCGTGCTCGTTCCTATCATATCCTCTGTTAATACTGTTGATTTTACCTTCCTAAGCTCACACCACATAGAGCACCTGTGTACTTTACATAGTTCTCTCATTCTCTCATCCTTTACATGTCTATAGTTAAGTTATATATAATTCTGTCAATACCAAATAAAATTATATAACAAGGACCTGTTGCACCTGTTTCTTCATCCGATCCTTTGATCCATAATTCACTCTTTTATTATTTTTCTTTCCAGTCGTCAACAGTATTCATAAATATATAAGTATGTATACGTAAAACACACAAACAAAAATTTACTTACTTTAACAATACTGAGAAAATCTTAGATATTCTTATGGGATTTAAAGGAGCATCCACGTCTATAAATGCATAAAGTGTAATTATTTTTGGCAGGAATTCATGAGTGTTCTGTATGCTTCACCATTTTAAGATTTTTTTTTTTTTAAGTATACGAACAATTTCATTTTTATCGGAAGTAAAAGAGTTTGCGAATCATTATCTTTGTATAGGCGGTCCTGCTTCTTACGTCAAGTTCCGTTCCTTGGAAAGCAACCTAAGTCGAGCCCTGAACCAAAAAAAAATGTTTATAGATACATAAAGGTATATTTTGTGGCCTAAAAGCTAAAACTATAGTTAATCAATAAAATCTTTTTTACCTACAGTACGGGAAACCTCCTTGGTTCGAATTATTGTCAAAGCTGTTGAGGAAGCAAATTTTCTATTTCGTTAAGATGTTTCTAATTGTATATAATTATTGTTTGAACTGTAGTTCTCGATAAACCTATTTTTTTTTCCAATTTAAATTTTCGATAAACCTCCGTCATTTTATTTTTCACTTCCAGCGTGCCGTTTCCACGAAGCACTGCTTGGCGCACCAAGAGCGCCTTAGCCAACTCGGCCACCCCGGCCCCCTATAAATATATATATAGTGTTATGTATTGAGGATACTGGGATTGAAGGAAATAATTAAGATTCATAATAGTAATTAAATAAGGAATAAATTAAAGAGATGCCACCCGGTTCAGTAATATCAACATTAACCAGTTTCTTTTTCGGACAAAGGAATATTTACAATTACAATACCTGGAACGGAGGGGTGTGCAGTTCAAGACCGCCAATAGGCCGCTTAAGATAAGCGAAAGTAAGAGCACCATAAAACTAGAGATAGGCCAGGTCGACAAAGTGTAATAAACACGCCGACCAAGGTCAATATGGAACAATAGAGAAAATATTCTTAGATCGTCAGCCAATAAGATATCCCAAAAGGAGAGTGTAGCGGAAAGAGTATAAGAGACGGGGGAAGGAGTTCTGGAGGAAGATTGAAGTGGAGAGTTCTGGTGAGAAGATTGAAGTGGGTAGTTCAGGGAAGAAGGAGGTTCGAGCTAGAGGCAGAAGACTGAGGTTCGCAGAGGGTACAGCTGAGCAGCACATCGAGACAGGAGAGAGAGACCTAGACCATAGAGCAAAAATAAGATAAGTGCCTGTCCTTTGATTCATTGTGTACATCAATGTATAATATTATGTGGCATCCGAGAAATATTTTAAATAAGCAAGAGTTTTCCCAGCATTCTCAAATACATACATTACAGTCAGTAGATTTTTACAATGATACTAATTTAGATTAGAAAGAAATAAACCAATAGTTTAATGAATAACGTAACATCAATAAAGTAAGATCTGTAACACAGTCTACCATTCTATTTACCCTGATGCCATCAAATAGTTAATTAAGTGAAATGGTGAACACGACACCCTTCGAAAGGTTCTTCAATGGTATTTATAATATCCCAAGCTATTGACCAAAGCAGGGGGGGGGGGGGTCTGCGGTCTCTAGCCTTTTATGTTAAAATATAGTTTTATTGATCGGCTCTCTTCTGGAACCGATGCAAATAGAGATTAAATTAAATAAGTAAATGTGGTTTCTGGAACCCCCACCTGCCTTAGAAAAGCAGTTTGCCAGAAACATAGCAATATATATATATATATATATATATATATATATATATATATATATATATATATATATATATATATGTGTATTTAACTTATAATACAAACATATATTATGTAAATGATTCCGGATGATTCTTTTTCCAGAAATTACGACTATAAAAAATGAAAATCGATGAAATAAAATTTTCAAATCTTTTCTTATTTTTTTTTTATAAATGTTATTTTTACAAATTTCGTTCAGGCATTTTCTGCTCCTTAGTCCCACAGAGCGGGAAAAAATAAATCCATGTGCGCTCTCTCATTTGATAGATGAAATATTATATATGCCCAACACCGCCCAACTTTTTCTGGAATCCCAAGTCTAATTTTAGTACGGAGTTGTATGTAGTGGTGTTTTTATTTTTGTTCTACCTTTTTTTTTTTTCTGTGTGTTGAGTTTAAATTATTGGATTTATGGCATCCTGTTTCCAGAATCAACTTTTGTTGATTTTGTGTTGAGAAAATTACAGAGTTGCCGGTGTGGGTGAGTCAGTCGAGAGAGCCACCCACTTCAGTAGAAAAGTATTACCTCACAAATCCTCTGAAAGAGGAACACCACGATTTCGCGGAATTTTGTTCCTTTTTACTCAGAATCAAGCTTGGTATAATAAAAAAATAAAAAAAAGTCTTGTATATGTATTGTATATAAATTAAATCGAATTATTAGTTAAATTTCTCAAATTAGACAATTTTTGTTCTGTGGCGTGTTGTACCCATTAACCCCGGCTGTATGAGCATACAATGGCATGTAAATTGCAGACTAAGCGTATGAGAAATAAAGATATTATTTAAAATACAATCAGGATTGACAATTTACGGAATTTGTGATGTTTTAAGAAAGATAAAGAAGATGCTTCAAGGAAAGAAATGGATAAGAAATTTTTAAAGGAAACAGTTGGAAATGAAGTTGTTTAACTTTTATTTCCTTTTTATTGCTGTTATTAATAGCATTTATAAAAAAAACAGGATTATCACTTTCCTAATTCGAAATAAATGTCAAGGAGTTGTTTCCATGATATCAGCTAAGTGCTATGGTTGCGAACATTCTGTTATTTTTCAACAGTTATTTAATTTAGATTTTAAATTAACATAAATTTAAAGTTGTTAACTTCGACCTCTAACTTTTGTATTCGTTGGATTTAAAAAATAATTTCCTTGCCCCTATTTAAAAGATAACAACTTAGATGTAAGTTGCTATTTAACAATAATATAATCTTCTAAGTGGAAAATTTCTGACATAAATAGTCCGTTTTAAGTTAACCAGATAAATTGTGTAATTATAATACGTATTTTATATTATCTTGCTAAAGCAGAGTTATAAAACTACTACTACTAATCAGATTACGCAATAAAAGTTTAAGAACAATTCAAATAAATTTATAAAAACAAGAAGATTTATGCTCAATTCAACAAAATTTTATTTATATAATTAAATTTTACATTACAGTTTAAACAAATATATAAATTGGGCATATGCTAATGGAACGATATATGGTACGTTAGTCTAAAAGCATAGGCTGCATAGTAAAGTTTTTTTTATAGAATTTATTCACCTCTGCTTTTTTATCAATAAACTTATCATATTTTTTGTATGTAAAAGGTCTTTTTATAATTAGGTTGATTTAGATTTACTTGATAGCTCTAGAAGACGTCCTAGGTGAAGAATCTTATGTAATAATTCATATATCATTTCAGAAATGAGATTCGTCTCAGATATTCCCCAGTATACAAAGCATTGGTTCTCTTACTTGGAGCGAATGAGTGAATATCTTAAAAATATTAAGGACTATCTTGGAAAAAAAAAGCTTATCGGATAAAATTAGGAAAATATGTTCATTATTGTTTTGTTTTTTTCTTATCATTTATGGACATTATACTTGCATTATGTTACAGTTCTATGTATTTTTTTAGTTGCAGTAGTGTACGTAATCTTATATTCGGTAAAGCTTCGGGGAACACTTTCTGCCTCTCGCTGGAAGTCTGACTGCAACTCTTGCTCGTGGTTGAATTCCTTTATATTTTTGTTTACAGGCTTGAATAAAATATAATGATCAATCAATCCACCCGATATTTTATAAAAAATATGATTAAATGACGTTTATTTTCCGACCTCAACAGTTGAAGTATTTCGAGATACCCTTACTTAAAATGTATACATACATATATAAACAGTAACGATTTATCTGGAAAAATTGAAGCTATAAAATACGACGTTGCTTAGGTTTTGCCGATAACATTTATTTAATGGATTCCTATCACAGAATGAGAAAGAAAAGTATTTTTCGAATCTGTTTCAGTGTTCCTGTTTTGAATTGGACGGAATGGTGCAGGATGTTTGCTAGGTTGTGGTTTTTGTGGGTTCTAATCAAAGCTTGTTTACGGGTTTCTGTTTGCCTCCACTTAATAAAACCATAATGCATGGATTGGCCGATAGCCAGAAGGCAGGGCCCTGGGCAAGAATGCCCCCTCCATGTTTTAAAGTGATTAACTGCGCTTCTTGTTCATTCTGAATGTATGTTTGGATTCCCTTCGCGTCTAGCATCCTTTTGTTGTTTGTTATCATTGAAAATTATGTTGGAAATATTTTGATAAAATTTTCAATTGTATTTCTTCGGTGTTTTTGTTTTAAAGTATAAGGTTGCCCAAAAATAATTGCGTAGGGTATAAATAGTGATGATAATTATTATTGGCTTAACGAACCTGGAGATTCGATGCCGATATCACTAATCACCGCCCGCAATGCTCCCTCCACCGACACTGATTTGTCCCCAGGAGCGGATTTGTTGTATGCCACCCCCAGGCGTAGCAGATAATGCCGCCCCCTCCAGTCGCTACTATCTCCAAAATCAATTATTATTGCTTCAATGCCAAAAACTATATAGAGATAATTTTTATATTTATGCATGCTTAATTGCGCTGTTTTTTATACTCACAAATTCGTTTGAATCTAAATATATAATTCCTTTCAGATTTTTCTGCTCCCCTAAAATTGGTGCCCTAGGCAAGTGCCTAGTCTGCCTGTGAGTAAATATGCTACTCGTCCCCGTCAAGACCCAAATCCACCAAAATCGGCCTTCTCAATATTCTGTCATCTACGTTTTGGTCTAACCCTGGGACTTTTACCCGTTGATTCTACGCTAATCAACTTTTTTGAAATTCGCTCATAATTTAATTCCTAATTCAAATGACATGATGCTGTTAGAGTGGACTCTCGTCCATTGGCACCGTTTCGTAATCCGAACCACCCCTTGAAAAAAAAAAAAAAATTGGGAAGTTTTGATCTAAAGTACATACACATACATTAAATTAGACCATGTGCATTATAAACACCTTACGTGCCGGTAGGTTAAAAAAATCTATTTAAAAACTAAGCTGTACAACTTTGGAAGCGTATTCAATTTCTCAATTTCTTTATCCTTGGATATTAATTTTCTTTTCATTAAATTGGTCTTCAGTGCCAAATTGCATTGTTAATACAATGAGTAGTTCATACTGTTTAAAAGTATGCTTAAAAAGATGCTTTCAATTTCCAAACAAAACGCAAATTTCAAACTATTTCTAAAGAAAATAATTAATTTACAATTTCTGAACAATGCTTAACTATTGTAAAAAAATTATGGATGTATAACTCTTGTTTTAAAATTAATTTGTTATTACTGAAATTATTTTTTTCCCGTTCGGTTATCCGCATGTTTCGAGCCCCCTTGGTTTTAATTATTTATTTTAAGCGAGAATCGACTGTACTTTAATTATATATAGGTTCGGGATTAATAAATTATTTGCCACTTCTATAATATTGTTTTCATTGATAACTAGTTTCAAATGTTATACATTCATCTTCATTTCTAAAAACACCCAAAAATTCAAAAAATAAACAATTTAAAATACAGTTTGGTATTATTATACAAATTAAATTAAATGTAATATAAATTAGTATTATGAAACATTTGTGAATTATGAATTTAATTAAGACAAGAGATCAAAAACGTGTCGGTCCTCACCAAGGTTTAAGTAGATTATATCAAACAGAAAAGGTTACATTGGCTTGTTCTCGCACTGAACTAGTAATGGAAATGACTATAATGGAAGAAAGGTGAGGTGTTTGTAGGTAAATAGTACGGTTTAGGGGACGGGGTTTTTCAGTACTACCGGTGAGTAATTGTTATGGATGGGAATAAATCCAAGATTGGACTATTGGAGATATTTATTTGGCCATTTAAGCAAAATTCTGGATTGGATTTGAAGGATTTTATTATTTGAAGTGCTTCATATATATTCAATTAGAGACTGTTTTCTACGTGATGTAATGATTTGACTCCTGAGTCAAAATAATTTATCAATCCTGAATTAGACTGATCCTTCTATACTATCATGCGTACGGCAACTAATAGATTAATAGGTTTCGTGCTCCACAATTTCGTATCGTGTCACCACCTCAATTTTCCAATTAATTCATCTTTCTTCAAGCCAAATTTTCTATGCAATAATCATTTTCCTAGCCTTTGTTTCCTCTTGCATTGCGTTTTTTCTTGATTTTTCAGACCCCAAATATTCAAACTTCAATACACATTCGAATATGATCCCTATCTATATAATTTATATATATATATATATATATATATAGAGAGAGAGAGAGAGAGAGAGAGAGAGAGAGAGAGAGAGAGAGAGAGAACATAACTATATATATATATATATATATATATATATATATATATATATATATATATATATATATATATATATATATATAGATATAATATGAATATCAATATAAAATCCACTGTCACTTTATTTCTTTCATCCGTATTCATTTTGATGCCTACTTGTTTACTGGTTTCCGTCAACGTTCTAAAATTTAGTTTTATCTTTTGCGCATTTTCATCTATGTTCACCTACAGACCTAAACAGATCTAAATCATCTACATATCCAAACCTGGGTATTTCACAACCCTCCGCCAAGCCGGGTATCAATTACCACTCTAAAGTTGGGTCCACACCATGTAACAAATCTCGTTATAGAACTGGTTTTGCATAAGTTATATAAGTTTTTTAAGTTATATAACGCGGTTGTATATGTTAAATAACAGATTATGTACGAACCGGCTAGTATCTGTAAGATCAAAGGAAGTTATCGTTCACCCCTCTCCGCTAACAGTCTGGTCATTTAAACATTGTAACAATATATCTATTAGAGTTATAAAATATATAGCTATAATCTACCTATATATTGTACTCGTTAGCATTAAAAAAAACAACGTAAACTCTGAATAAATTATTTCTATTTTTTATAATTGGTCATTAGCTACTTACTTTAACATTGTCCTTCACAAATTCTATGAGGCCCTCACAAATTTCAGGAACAATCTTCAAAATGCTCTGTTTAGATATTTTGAATAGGTAGCTTAAACTTGATTATGATTCCCCAGAAGCTAAAAATGTCGCTCCTTGCCATGTTGTAACTTTGCTATAAAGTAAAATTGCTCATAGTTATATAAGTTATATAACGAATTGTTAGAAACTTGTACAACGAAATTGTTATAAAATAAGTCTTTTTTATATAGTGTGGACCTAGCTTAATGTCATATTCTAGTTCTAAATTAAATAAGACTGGATGAAATGAGAGTTTGGGGCTTCAAACAAACTTAATTAATATGTTCAAATGTTTATTCATGTAACCACTATCTAAACCGTGACTAAGTAGTAACGAGTATACCAATATAAGTTTCAATATCAAATGTTAGAAGTAACTATTCATATTTTGATAAAATGTTTCTCTTGACTTTCGCTTATACTACAATCCCGACAATTTGACCGACTCTGGTAGCCATATCCTTTATTACTGCAAGATAGTCGCTGACGGTTGATTTGTCAATCGAAAGTTCCATTACAAGTTTTTAGACATTCTTCAACCAAGGCCCGGTAATGGTCTTGATAAAAAAAAAAGTCCTTCCACGAATTTTTTTTGTCCTTACGTTCGAAACCTCAATTAATTTCCTGAATCTTCGTCATACCGGTACAGCCGCTTGAAATATATCCAGAATTCATAAACGGTTTTTGGAAATCACACTTGCTTACCTCATTAAAGAGGGAATTATAAGTAACTGAAAGCTTCTACGCTTATAAAATATTTCTACAGAGGTATAGAGAAGGGTAGATCATCAAACGCCAACAGCTCACAAAGCAGGGGATTAAACTTAAGGAAATCTGAAATACCGAATTATTTTGTGAGCAACCGTGTAATTTATTATTATAGACCTTCATACATATTTGATCTTTATGAAGAGTTAAATAGACCGAGGGAATTCTCGAAATTCACTCTAAGGGGAAGAAGTAAAATATATTGCTAGGAAATAAGGCGTTAATGGTCGGAAGCCGAGGGAAATGTCATGGTGAGAGCAACAGTCAACTAAAAAAAGAAAAAGAAAATACAAACTAGAAATTCAAGAGGGGGAATAAATGCCTCTGCTGTTGCCAAATATAAGTCTGCCTTATATTCTTAACGCTTATTCCTTTCTTAAAGGTTCTTGTATATCGACATTTTACTCAATTGTAGCGTTTGGTGAATGGGACAATTAATAAATTTGTAATTTGTTAATTATTTTACAATTATTTCTAATTTCTAATCTTGATTTATGAAGTTATTTATAAGAAATAACCGCTTTATATGCATTTATTTGATGATCGATAGGATTTTTTTCACGTTACGGATTTATTTATTTTTATAGAAAAAAAAATTGAGGTAAATATAAAAAATAACGCAACCTAGCACAGCTTCCAGCCCATCCTATTAATTTAACTTTAAAATGATATTGCAACACAGCGGCATGTTGATCTCAATGTTCAATCCTCAATACTGACGATGGTATTGTCGTGAGATGTACTATTTTTATTTGTTTAGTCTGCATTCGCTAATTGTATTATGAATCACATCTGATGTAACCACTCACAAGTTATTCCTGAAGGCTTGGATTCAGTAGTGCGAGTTAGCTTTGTAGTGTATTCCTGATGATCCCTGGAATTGACTTAACGTTGATCGCTCCGGTATCATCTGCGGCTTTATAGACTTAAGGTTTTGGTTCGACGTCATCCAATAATAACCCAATAAGCTCCTTGAAAACCCAATAATAACCTTGAAATAGAAGGGCTTAGCAAAGCCGAAGATTCGATGCCAATACTAACAACAATTGCTACGAACATGCCTCTGTCCAACAACCCCAATGAGAAACCACTACCCTCCCTCCTATGTTGCGTTCTTCCATTAGGACGTTTTCCGCTTGGCCCATCGCTAATTGAGGAGCTTTCTATCAAAAGTTGACACTTTAAAATTATTCATTTTATTTCAAATCTTAGATTTTCCCCTGTCAAATAGGTGTAAAAAAAATCAACATTTTCAATAAAAATTTCCCGTATCTCCACGAGATGCCCCTCCCCTAATATTTGTGTTGTATTAATATCACAAAAGGGAATTTATTGGCTTTTGATAGAAAACTCCTCAATTTCCCTTTTTGGTACAACTTTACAAGAGGGGCTCGTTATCACTGGTTCTTCCCGAACTTACCCGAAGGTCGCCGGATTAGCAAACTCTAGCGCCATTTATGCTAACCAACTGTTTTGTATTTATATTTAACATTAGTATACATTGAAATTATTACTGCCTTAATTATATATTATTTAAAATTGTTAGTGCTGTCGACTTCCGGTGAGCTGTGGAAGCATTAGTAATAATTTAAAGGAATGGTAATTTAAATTACGGAAGGACCCGACCTCAACTGAAAAGGAACTTTTGGGAGTTTGTTTATCTCTTGAGCGAGCGTAGCGAGCAGAAGTCGACTGCTGTGATCTAGGTAGAACAGTAATAATTGAAATTACGGTAAGACCCCGGCCTCAACTGAAAAGGATCCGTTGCTGTTTTATTTATTTCTTGGGCGAACGCAATGAGCGGAAGTCCAGAGCACTAATCATTTTAAATAATATCTAATTGAAGCAGTAATTATAATTAGTTTTAATAATTCCAATGAAGACGAATGTTACAATTGAATGTGAAACAGTTAGTTAGCGCAAATGGTGCTAGAGTATGCTAGTCTGGCGACCTTCGGGTATGTTCGGGAGGAACCAGTGATAACGCGCTCCTCTTCTGAAGGTGTGGCATCTTTTTTTTCATTATAAATAATGGAGAAATAAAAAATAAAATTAAAAAATCAGTGTTTATTATTGAAAATCAAGAAATAAAAACAGAAAAAAAATATCTGAAAACATTAATAATATGTAATAAAATAAATTTAGGCTAATTTAAATAACTAATTACATTTACAAATAAATAAATTCATAATGTTTTAAATAAGTTTTTTATTCGAAAAATCAAATCTGCTTGTAACAGTGAATACTGATAATTCTCGAATTAAAAAATAAATAAATAAATGAAAGCATATGGAATTGAAAGGCTTTTTGCTTTGTTATAAACCTTTTTTATCTGTTATTCAGCATAGCTCTTTAAGCCTAATCCTACAAAGAAATAACAGAGGAGCCTTCCAAGTCAGAAGCCCAGATATCCGCAAGAGTTATCGGAAAGGTGATGTAATACTGGAAGAAGGGACCCATACCCACTTATTTACTGCAATCTCATAAGAGATCAAGCTAAGCTTGTCGGTCGTGTTACTGGAAACTTAAGTCGACAATATAGAGGATCAGCTGAGACCTAGGATCCAACCCTCGGATACCTTCAGCGAAATCCGAAGGAATATAGGGCAACTGCCCCGTCTTATTGTTTGCCTCCTCTCCCCACTTTCAAGTTAATAAAAGAAATAGGAAGTGATTTCTCCTCCATAGCCTCAAGCGGAACGGATAGTCCCGGGGTTAAGTAAAATTAAGTATTCTATCAAATCTTATCTTCCAAGTTCTTTTGCTTTTCTCGTACTACTTATTAGGGAAAGAGACATTCTGTTTCAACAAGTGTACAAGAAGAAGCTATTAAATTTGTTCAAGTCCTAAGTATTTAGTAAATGAATGAACACTTTCCTTGTCACAGCCTTTAACCCGTACAATTTTACTTTATACTGGGAATAAAAAATATAAATTTCATTTCAAGCTATTATCTAAATATGGGAAGCTTAATGTTTATTAAATCCAAATTTACAAATTACTTGTTGTTTAGATTGAACTAAATATATTCAACAGTGACCAATAGTCGTCCATTAGAAGCCAAAATCATTTATAAAATATGTATATACATTTAAATGTATTTACATATGAATCCGGCATGCCCCCTCCCTCCCCCCCCCCCTTTGAGCATATATAAAACCCTACTATTTCAGTTCCTCTTCACAATTCAATCGGACGCTTGTTGATCATGTATTATATATATTTCATATCATTTTTAATTTTTTTTTCTATGTATATTACACGAATTTCTTTGTTTTATATGCAATTCTATTTTTTTAATTTTTCATCTACGAGTTCATTTTTTCAAAACTATAAATTACTATTTATGATGTTTATTTTCCATCTAAGTTTTCGTATATAGATTTTTTCTTTTCATACTACATGATTATGGGTTCGTAATAGTTGTCATATAGCTATATGTTATTATTAATAATCAAAGAAGTGAAGTATATCAGTGGTGGATCACTGGACTCCTAAGTCCTGGGCCTAATTTATTTTCTATTGCATCAGTCGTGGATTGATTCTGGGGGGCACAGGATCAGGGGAACCTCCTGGGGCACACCCAGGCCCTATAAAGTGGGTGCTTGATCCTTTATTACGTTGAGAGATAAACCTGGCGGTTGACCTTGGATGCTGACCATCACTACCTGGATCCAATTTCATAATAAGTAATACTATTAGTCTTGATGTTAGTACTTTTTACAATTTCGTTTCATAATAACAAAGTACAAACTACAAGTTATAAAATTGGTAATACAAGAAAAAGTCAGTGAGGACTTGAGGGGAAAATACATCGAGTTAAGCAGCGAGACGGTTTTTCAACCAAACTGTAATATCAAAAAGTATGCGTCTGTATAAAGCTAATTTAAATTATTATGGAAGATAAAAAAAAAAAGGAACTCTGTCACGAAAATGAACGGCTTATTTTGTGTCTGTTTAACATCACTAATTTGTTTTCAAGTCCCTAATTTGTCATATATAATTATTGTTAAATTATTATTAAAAGGAACTCTGTCATGAAAATGAACGGCTTATTTTGTGTCTGTTTAACATCACTAATTTGTTTTCAAGTCCCTAATTTGTCATATATAATTATTATAACTCAAAATTTTCGATATATTTATTTTTTCATAAAATTTATAAATTTTTCAAATCTATATTACTTTGTTTATTTAAATTTTATGTTTTCTGCTTATTTTTATTTAATGTTACATTAAAATTTCTAGTTCCAGTTATGGCTTTCACTTGTATCTATATTTCCGTTTATTAATAGAATGATGTCTTTATCTATATTTACACCCTCAAAACTGGCTAGATCTTTAGGCTTGTTCGATCACTTTATCGGTTATTTGTTACAAAAATGTTCATTATTCTGCTCCTACAAACAATTTAATAATTATAGATTTGCTTGTTTTGGTTGTACGGCTAATTTTTCTTAAGTTTGTCGAGCACTAATTGGCCCACAGATTCCTTACATTATAATAAAAGTAATAAATAGTACTAGTTCAAAAATACAAGAGTACAAATTACAAGAACTAATAATTTTTGTTTCATAATGGAGATAACCACATTAGTAGTATTAGTCATTTTATACAAGCTAGGAAGTACAAAAGTAGAGGTTAAAATGTGGGGAGGTTTATTTTTAGAGGTTGCAGATTACTTATTGTCATTAGATAATAATAATAATTTTATTCATTTTTTTTTTTTTTAATTTACAGTTTTGTAAATGCTTTTAACTTTTGGTGGGCCACGAATTGAATTTAGTTAAGATCTTCCTCCGCGCATTGACCGGTCGGTCCTTGCAATATGTAATATGAAATAAACACAGCATACATATATTATATATATAATAAAATAAATGACTTATTACTTAAAGAATACTACTGAGTTAAAAAAAAAAAAAAAAAAAATTCAGTTAATATATAAAGTTTTTCCGTGCATTCGATATTATATAAAATTATTATTGATGATTTTGTTATCATTGAATAAAATGAGCTTGGTACGCCTGTGTTGAAACCGTCTTATACATTCTGCAGTAGTCATTAGATTCTAAAAAGAGTAAGAATGAAGAAAATTGTAAAGAGCGTATGTGTGTTCAATCACGCATTTTAGAAAATAAAAATATATTATTTGGAGTATTTCATAAAGCCTCACCAAAAAAGACAAAATACAATTGTGGAGAGACGTTTGTGAATATGGCTAATATATCAGCGTTGTACTGACTATTAAACAATGGAACTACATATGGAAGGGATGTTTGTTGGCCTAACGTCAGAAGATTGACGATGATAAGTGAATCAGTTACTGTTGATTTTACAATCGTAAATTTACCTATTGACTGTTTTTGATTCGGCTCTTCAAGCGTATACTTTTGGGCAGGCGAGTTCGCAGAATTTTTGTTTTTGGAGAGAGGATTTCCATTTCTTTGGGGGGGGGAGGGGGGAAGGGATTTAATGAGAATGTAAGTAACCATTAAGTATCTATAATCGCCAAATAGGGCTTAAATTTTAAGGGTAAGAATGAAAATTGGATCAAAATTTATCACTCATAATACAAAACTTATTTCCAAAAATTTCGAAAAGGGGAGATTTTGAAGAAAAATTTCGAGAGGGGGGATACGTCACCCTGATCCCTCTCCTTACGCACACCACTGCTTTTGAGAACAATAATACAGGAAAAATAACCGAAAATAAAAAAATTATCACAGTCCTCTGATTGTATGGATTGAATAATATAGGTACATTTGAAAAAAAGAGAATAATTAAGGGAAAATAGTAAAATCTGAGCCTAAACGACCGATTTCTTCGGTTCAAATACGTTAATCTGCTCAGGGAACACCGTAATTGAAGCTTACGGACTATGGATTGAATTCTGACAACTAAGGAGAGTCGAAAATATACAAAAATTAATTTTTTTAAAACCAACGAAATATGAAAAAAAAAATCAAATTAGAGTTGTAATTTTGAGGAATAAAATTATCTTTGAAAAATTACATTTTGTGAAATCTTTTATTTTTTTTTTTGAATTAAAAAAAAACTGGAACATCAATTACCTAATCCATATGCTTTCTATAAAATAATAAAATATCCCTCCCCCCCAAAAAAAAATAAAAAACGAAAACCGGTTATTTGAATAACCATTTATTATGATGCATACAATACAAAACCGGTCGGTTATACCGATGAAAAAAAACCTGAATAACCTATAACTTATTTTTTCTGATAACCGCCACCTCTGGTTTCTCAAGCTCGGATCGGTCAAATGAATTTTCGTGGTGTTCATTTTTTTTTCTTTTTGCATCCCTGTCTCTCAATTATGCGAAAGGTTGTGTCTTATATTGAGTTACAAGTGAACTGAGACTTGTATTAATAATACAAATAAGCCCTAATACGTAACAAAGATTTGTATTATTAGCCACTGTTTTCGAAACAGAAGCACTTGTACCATCCAATATTTTGCTTGTACTTTCGATTTTACTGCTTTTACTTTGTTATTATGAAACGGAATTGTAACAAGTAAAAACTGCAAGGCTAATATTATTATAGGCGAAAGGCTTGAGAGATAACCGTCGTGTTGCATAAAAATTCACTATCTAGATTTTTTTTTAAAGCATTTTGATTGGTTTAATAGTGTTAATTAATTCTTTTAATAGTGTGAACTAATTAGTAAGTTGATTATTATTTCAATCAATTACAAAAATAGCTTAAAAATATTAATTTGTTTTTTCATTTACGTATTGTTAATTTTTGCCACGAAAACAGGGTTTCTTAACCATTGTGCAATGGTCCGTTTTAAGCCTCTTGCTGCGGTAACTCTTATAAAATAAACAACGGAATCAGAACCCTCGATTACATAATAAACGATTCCTTTATCGAGGAAAAGTTCAACAATAGCAGTAAATCGAAATGCGTTGCGTGATGAAAAATCCGATATTAAATTCGGAATTAGCGCCCTTGAATGACCTCTTTTCTCCATTTTTGGGCAAAATCGGACGAGCCGTTTACGAAATATAGATGTGGCAAAGAAAATACGTTTACGCATGCATAAGCGAAAGTAGTGGATGGAATTTGATAAAATTGATATGGGACCATCTACCCGCCCAATTCTTGGGTACATTTCGCAGTATCACTATATTTCCATTTAATGTATCCACAGTCTCATTTGTAAACGTTGTTATAAGTATACCAATTTATTTATTTTTTTATTTATTTATTTTAATTTTTTTTAATTTTTTTTTTTTAGCAAACGGCAGACACTAATGAAATAGTAAATATTTTTATTCAAACTCAGATTAAATATAGAACAAACATAGCGCTTTTCCTGCCTCTCTGAAATTAAATAAATATGTAAATATAATTATTTAAAAATTAAGTTCATTCGAGTTACGTTCACGCTTTCTCACCAACACTTTAACAACCATTGAAGATTAATTTTAATCTAACATGTTTAGTTTTTCCTTTCGAATTCTTTAGCATTGTGATTGGAAGAATTTAACATAAATTCTAACATTGCAAAATAGTTACTTATGTATTTTCCGTATTGAAAAAGAATATAGATGAAAAAATATTTGACTACAATATGCTGTAATACAGAGTTGAATTGGTCCAACTATTGAACCAGAGACCCTGAGGAACACCTGCCGGATGCAGATATTAAGTGCATTTTCTCTGGCCTTTTTGCCGTTTCAATATTACACAACTTATTTCATATACTTCCATCCACCTGTAACTCGGAAATTCAAACTAATAGAGGAATTAGTGTCATTATTTATTAAATTCTATACATTTTCCTCGTGGTTGTTTGACAATTAATCAAATCAAATACTAATAATAATAATAGTTATAAAATAAAATTATAATTCATTATATTAAATTATTGTAATAAATTTTTGGACATTATTCTGATGTTTTGAAACTACTTTAAAATTATTAATGCTGAATTTCTTATTTCGGAACGTTTAAACTAATTTCAACCATGTTAATTAACAGTGCCATAATTTGACATTTTATCCATTGCTTTCTGGACATTTATATACAGTGCTATAGATTTATCAAAAATAGAAATTATAAATGGTAATTCCAATATATAATATAATGATAATATCTAAAGGTATTAGACTAATTTGTAGATCTGAAGTTAAAAATAATATAAAATAAAATAATATAAGTAAAATAATATGATGGCGACCTATTTAAATTATTCGAAATATATAATTTGAGAAACAAATATTTTGGTGTATAGATGTACACCCTTTATTTTAAACTCTTCATTTTAGATGAAATATGCTAATAGTGAATCGAATAAAAATTTAATTATATTCAATTGTTATTATCTAACCTACTCTTTACTAATAAATGATAATTTTTTAAACAATATAAAAATGCGTTAAAGACTAACTGATATAAAACTTATAATATTGCAGGTACATTTCCAGATAATTTTCATTTATCGGTACTTATTATAAATCCAGTCCAGAATTACTGAATCATCCTGAATGAAATAGATTCATTGCTTTCAGTCTAATTTAGTAGCTATTTAAGTATTGTTAAATGCGAAATTCATAACGCGATTATATAATATAATTGATATGACTGCATAAATGTATACTGTTAATTTATGTATATTTATATAATGTATACTTTTAAGTAGTTTCAACTGCAATTGCATTTAGAAATCATTATTTACTCGTTAAGGACTTGAGGTTCTAATTATGATTATTGTTTCTAATGATTTTATAAAATTGTTTTTGAAACTATTATTTTCTTTTAAATACCGTATCGATAGTTTTTAAATATATCGAAATAGTAGTTCGATATATCAATAAAAAATATCGATATTCCGATATATCGGGTCTCGATGTTTTTAATCTTTCATAAGAGAAGGGGAAGAGGGTTTACTTACAGTTTTAATTGCTTCAAAAATTAAATATTTATGTATTACTTATAAAAAAATATTAATTTATTATCACTTGTCAATTAAAAAAATCTTATTACTAGGTGATCAAGTAAAATTAATTAACTTAAACATAAAAATTAATTAAATAGAAAGGAAGAAAATCAATATTGAATGAACTTCTTGACTTTGAATTTCACAAATTTGACTTGCTATAAACACGTAATAATTGAGCCAAACGTTTCCTATTTTTAGTCAGAAGTTGACACATTTCCTTTATGCTCTCATAGATTCGGCTAATTAAAAGAAGTATTTTATCATTATTTATTAATGAAATAATTATTACTTAAAATTAGTATTTTATCATGTTTTTTATTATTAAAATTTTATTTTAATATAATTATCTTTGAAAATAAAAGTCAAATTGCTTGTTGATACAGATATTTCTTTGAATGAGATTTGAATGGAATCCTTTGTTTGTTTTAATGACAGGTGTTTCGCTCTTTTTCATTCATGTTATTTTTCCCACCGACCTCCTGTTTTTTTTATACTGAATATGAGGTTTCCTGTTATAAACGATTTCGCTAATCTATTTCTGATACCCAAAATCCTTTCTACCTAAAAGTTAAAACCTTACGCGGGTTTCCAGATCCATTTTGTAGAAAGACTGATAGAAATTTCTATTGTATTATAAGAGAGCACATTTAATTATTGTATTTATTCATTTATTTGTAAATTTCATTTAATAGAATTGTTTTTTAAATCTTGAAATCTTACTAGAAAAAATTATAGGTGTATCACAAGCAAATGACGGGGTCGAATGTCCTACTCAATTGTACAAAGAAATTGTAACCATCAAATCCCAAACCGTTTTGATAGTTACAATCGAATAACGATATATCATTTTCATGCTACGATAAAGTAAAATCTGACCACGGATTCGTATTCCACGTTAAATTTCAAACTAGGAATCGATGTTTAACAATGAAAATTTAAATGTTGGAAAAAGGAAATCAATTTAAAGTAAAATAATAATTATGCCTTGTCAATATTTGGAAATTTTCACATGGCTAGAACTTTCCACCAACAGAGGTACAAAACTCCAACTTTAACAATAGTTGCCACAAAAAACACTCTTTAGGAATTGTGCTTTCTCACTGAAATAGTTTAACTACATGTGGAATGATGGCAACTTTAGTTTTAAAAACTATAGATAATTTTTTTTTTTTTTTTCAATACGAGATATGCAGGTCTTCAAACAGTTTATTAAAAAAATAATGCTATAAAATTTAAATAATTATAAGTACTCAAGACAGAATCAAGGGCGTTAAACAACACGGAAAAACATTTAAATAAACATTTTCCTCTTTAAAAAAAAAAATAGATGGAATGAACATTTTTATCTTAACAATACTGGACGCCCTACTCAACAGGTCAAAGAAATTGTAGTGATCAAATGCTGAGTGCATTTAATACAATCAGTTTGTAAGAATAAAAAACTTTTGTTTCTCACTTTTTAAACATCAATTTTTTTTTTTTTTTGCGAAGGCCTTTCAAAGTTCTCAGTTCATCTTCAGTACCTTTCACAAAATAAGATAATGCCGATTCCGTTCCATTGCTATTGATATTCAGTTTTTAAAGAGGAAAATTTTTATTTAAATCTTTTTTCCGTGTTTTTTTAACGCCCTTAATTCTGTCCTGAGTACTTATAATTATTTTAATTTTATAGTATTATCGTTTAATAAACTGTTTGAAGACCTTACACATCTCGTATTAAAAAAAAAAAAAATAATTATCCATAGTTTTCAAAACTGAACTTGCCATCATTCCACATGTAGTCAAACTATGTCAGTGAGAAAGTACAATTCCTGAAGTGCTTCTTAGGGCAACCATTGTTGAAGTTGGAGCTTTATACCGGAGATTGGTGGAATATTCTGGCCAAGTGAAAATTCCCAGATATTGAGAAGACATATTATATTTTTAAGAAGAAGAAGACATAGACGTTATTATATTTTAAATTGGTTTCCCTTTTGTACCAGTTAAATCTTCTATATTTAACATTGTTTCCTACTGGGGAAATTTAACGTTAGAATACGATTCCGAGATTTTACTTTATCCGAGCAGAAAAACGATATATCATTGTTTTTCTATTTAAAAAAATACAAAAAAAAACAACGTTGTTCTTGAAGAAAAAGAAAAATGTCCATTTTCTCCCGGATAAAAAACATTTTGGGATGCGATAGTTACAATTTCTTTGTGCAATTGGGTAGGGCATTCGACCCCATGAATATTTTAATTTGCTTCTGATACACCTTGAATAATTTTTTCTAGTAAGATTTCAAGATTAAAAAAAATCTATTAAATGAAAATTTACAAATAAATGAATAAATAAAATAATTAAATCTGCTCTCCTAGACTATAATAGAAATTTCTGTCAGTCTTTCTACAAAATAGATCTGGAAACCCGCGTAAGGATTTAGCTTGAACTTTTAGGTAAAAAGGATTTTGGGTCTCAGAAATCAATTAGCGAAATCGTTTATAACAGGAAACCTCATATTTAGTATAAAAAAACAGGGGGTCGGTGGGAAAATAACATGAATGAAAAAGAGCGAAACACCTGTCATTAAAACAAACAAAGGATTCCATTCAAATCTCATTTAAATAAATCTTTGTATCAATAAGCAATTTGACTTTTATTTTCAAAGATAATTATATTTAAATAAAATTGTAATAATAAAAAAATATGATAAAATACTAATTTTAAGTAATAATTATTTAATTAATAAATAATGATAAAATACTTCTTTAAATTAGCAGAAGGGAGGAAAAAAAAAAAAAAAAACAGGTCGGTGGGAAAATAACGCGAATGAAAAATAGCGAAACACGTGTCTCACAATTTCTTTGTGTCATCTGCTTGTGAAATACCCTGCACGCTTATTAAAAATTGATATATATATATGCTTTAGACGAAATTGTCAACTAATGATATTGTGAACGGGAAGGTGTAAAAGTTTTATTTTTCAAAGAGCTCGTGCCTCTTTGAAGGCGGAGTAGCATATTTATATGGCCTGTTATAATATTAAATACAATTTTCTTCGTGTACTTTTTTTACTCGCGTTTGGGAAATCGCGGATGACATACCCCGTTGAAAATAGTTGCTGTAGCGGTGTAAATCCGCAGTGATAGTATAATTTGCTTGTAGGGTGACACTTAGCCTCCTCATTAAAAAGAGAGAAGGGCCCTCCAGTCCCATACTCCAGCACTTGTCCCCTGTACCATGCATAGTCGAGGGCTACTGGAAAAATTCTGTTCGCATCAAAAGATGATACACAGACTAAAACATCAACGGCCTATGTTAATTCGGATCCATTGTTCGGTCTACCGCATTTCAGCACACTGTTCTTGAAATTGTCGTGTATATGTAACCCAGTGCGAGGAACAAACTGAAATTTGAATGTTTTTGTAATCTTACTAACTCAAGGGCGTTTTAGTTTAAAAAAAAAAAAAATTCGAATTTTTTTTTTAAGTCCTCTACTCAAGAGACATAAGTTAATGTTAAAATATAAATCGGAAGATTTCAAACACGAAGGCTCGATCGAGTCTTAGTCCACTATCCATTGCTCAAAAATATTTAATTTAAACCGGATTTTTTTATTCAGATTTTCTTGTATATCTCCTTTCCTAGAGGCCATGCAGGACTCGAAAAAGCGTCAAATTGTTATAAAAATTAAATTGCAAAAAAAAGCAATTTTCTTGATTACAAATTTTAAATTAGGTACTGTAAAAAAATGTACTAAATCAATTATGCTGAAGGCTAGGAGAGAATTATTTAATTTAAACTACCAACCTTGGTCAAATAAAAGAAATAATTGCCCATTGTGCAATTTAAATGTTCCTGAGGATACGATGCATTTCATCTCGATCGAAACATTGCAATTAGCGAATGATCTGGATTATGAAAAATTATATTTATATCTTAAACGAGCAAATTCATACCGAAATGAAATAGTTAAAGAATTGAATTACTAATTAATTATTTATATCGAAAAATCTGACGTTATTTGTAAAAAAAAAAAAAAACTCCTAAAATGTGCTGTATTATTTTGTTTTTATTTTTGTATTCACAGATCATTGTATTGATAAAGGATGAAGAAACCTCGACAGATGAACTCTGTCCATTGTTTAAAATACGTTGTGCATAAAAAGCATATCTGTAAATACTTGTAAATAAACGTATTCATCTATCTATGAAGCTATGAAACATAATAGCCCTTTTCATGCCCAACAAGATGGGTCTTTTTCCACTGCAAAATTATAATATTTTTTTTAAATTATTTAAAAAAAAAAATTCGGATCTCTGTTTCAAAAGTTGAAATTCTCTTAGGAGATTTAGAATTTAGTAAAAAAAATCAGAAGTAGTTTATATTTTGATAAACGCATTCCATGAATTTCACTTTGCTATTTTATGTTGTAGTCCACGACGAACAATTTGACGTTTTTTCGAGTTATTTATGACCTCTTGAAGCGGAGATATGCCCGAAAATCTGAAAGGAATATTAATTTTATAAATATAAATCGTTAAATAAACAAATTAAGATGATATCTGATTGATACACGAATATTTTCCCGTATACCTGAGAAATTTCTATAATAAATGTAGACAAAATGCACCACATCCCACATCAACAGAGACACACTACGCAGTGACAGATCGGAAAATTGCAGCTTCCCAGCTATTGTTATGCTACCTCCATTTTCCTTCAGTATGTGTTTAGATGTCTTGGAGTGAGGATTTCATTTTTTTTTTTATCCTGACGACGCCTGAATTTGTGACACGTTGTCTAGTTAGTTGTTAACCGGAATCTTAGAGACTCTAGAATTCATGCGTGAAATTTATGCGTTAATTACTAATTGCCAACAATAATACTTGCTCTTGTGTTTTGCTCTCATTTAGTGATGTAATCCTTAATTTTTATTATATTATGAATTGAACTATCTTAGCTATAATTTTTATTTATTATTTGGCTAAGGTGTCATAAAATGGTTATATAATAGCAATAAAAAGGAGGCTAACCGTTACAAAGCCTCAAGGACTGGTTTAATATTGCTAACCGCTTAACTTGCTCTGAGCGGGAGGGAGACTTCCAGGCAGGAAGCCAAATGTGATTTTTATCGGCCGATAAAGTTGGCCGAACACTACGCTCATGCATGGATTAAGCGCATTTTCTTAAATAGATTTTGGTCGATTTGCATTGTTCATTCTGTTAGCCACAGTGAATCGGCGAAACGAATTCCGGGAAAAAAAGTCTGACATTGTCTGTCCTCCTGATGGTGCCTGCTCAATTAGAAACTAGCTGATGATCAAATTACTGGTTGAAAGCCCCAGAGTGTAACGGAATTGCGGATTCCTGTATAACGCCTATATTCAAAAAAGTAAAAAGTGATATTAGGTATTCAAAGAATTAAAAAATACTAACCGACATGTTCGATCTTAATGAAGAAAACTGCTCTAACCATTACATTCGTAAGTTTTAATGGTTGCATTAATCTATATTAATAAAAAAAAAAAGGTTTTGTTTCGTAACAGGTATTCTATCGTGCGAATGCGTGCATTTTCACTCTGAATTCATTAGGTGAACTGAATAAAAATCACGTGCTCATTCGTCAAAATACTGAGCAGATACTACAGTTAGATGTGAATAAAGAGACGTTACACAATGGAATTCTTGTTAAGTGCATGGGACACAGTCCTCCGAATATGGGTTAATTATTGATTCGGAGTACCTGCTCGCCTTTTTAAGTGAATAAGTCTGAAAATAAACTCAGTTGTGTGAATAGGTACTCAGCATTTTACCGAGTACCTACTCACATAGTGGATTACGTTCTCAGTTGTATTCACTTAAAAAGGTGAGCAGTTACTTCGATCCAAATATTTGGATCGGAGTACCTGGCTAACATACACTTAGCAAGTATCCCATTGTGTAACTTCTCTTTATTCACATCTAGCCGCAGAACCTTCTCAGTTTTATGAGGAATGAGCTCGTGCTCAGATTTATCGACTTCACCTGTTATGTCATTATAAGAATATTATTTTTAACGACGATTTTTAATCTGAGGCTTTTTTTTTTGTAATATGATTTGAGTGAAGATAGAGAAGAAGCATGGTAGATATTAAAAGGAAAGGAATTCCAGAGCGTAGAGCAGCGGGCGAGGAAGGAACGTTCGAATGTTTCGGTTCCGTGAGAGGGGTATAGAGGTCTTAAGACGCGATCTTGTTTCCAGTGAGTGGACAGAGGATTTGAATTGTAGGAGGCTGTAGACGTAGGGAAGATGCTTGGTGGTGATAGTTTGATATAGGAAAGATCCAAGGAAATATTGTCTACGGTTGGAGGGGAAGAGCCACTTTAACTCGCCGCACAGTGGTCAAAACGTGGGGAAAAAATCCTAAATCGCAACACTCTCAAAATGCCGATAGAATATTTAACCTGCCCATTTACAGGATTACAGGGGAAAATGACATTTTTACCGTTGTTTTTGCTTAGTTCAAACTCGAAGCAATCAAGAATCATGCTTTGAAGTTTGAAATTTGATGTCAAAATTCTGAGTCACTTTCATCGATTGAATGACTAATCTTAATACTCCCCTCCCTTCTTTCCTTTGATAGTGTGATGATTTAACCCTTTTATTGTCGACAGAAAATATCGTCTTATTTTGTATTAATTTATATTATCTTATTTTGAGAAAGAGTTCTCTCACAATACGAATATTCATACGCCATCACATACACTATATATCATTTGTCGTTGGCTCTTTTCGCAAATGTTGCGAACAACGATAAATCGTTGTTGGACTAAAAGGGTTGGAATGAAAATAAGTGGTTTTTAGTCTAAAATAGAATAAACATGTGCGTCGCTGTTGATAGACTCGTGCGAATAAGTCATATACTTATTTTATTATATGTTTGCTTGACTTCTCTAGAACTATTTTATTGATAAAATCTTAAGAAATATCGGCATGTTTGTTTGGAGCTTCAACTGGGGAATTCCCTTTCGTATCTTACGTCACCGACTTACTGAAATTTGGTATACTTGTTTCAATAAAGGATGAACATTTGGATAGTAGTATTTTTTTTTCACTTAATAGAGAATGATTCAGTATTAGAAATGGCATATTGGTAAGTGTTGGTGATTGGGCGACAACACAGGCGTATTTTGTATCCCCCATGGCGATAACTGAGTTAGGGAGAGGGGTGCAAGCCAAAGTTGATAATAGTGTTACAAGGAATTGAATTTCGCTTTCACCGAGCGAATTTCGATCGGGATCTACTAGCAATACTATTCATGGATACGTAAACAAATGTTTAGAAAATTAGAAAGTTTTTAATGTATAAAGCCTTAGACTTCCGTTACTAATACTCAACTGGCAATAACTTTATTATCTTAGGGTTAGTATGATTCTAGGATAAATTCTTAGTACTATATAAAAAGGAAAGCTTAGGAGCAGTGATGATATTCTTAGTTTTGACGATATGTTTCACTGTTGAATTACTGTAAATAATGTGCGAGATGAAATCGATGGGACGAGGTTTGAATTGAATGTAAATATAATTATAATATTAATTATATTATATTATATATTATATATTAATTAATAATATTCATTTTAAAAAACAATTTCAGAGTTGTTAAAGTATTACTTTAAAATTCCAGAAATAAGTCTGTGTTCCAGATCATTAAGTGAATAATAAATAGACATTACATAGGCACAATTCATTGCTGAATCAGGGCCCTCTCCAAAAGTTTCCGCCATCCATCCCTATTCTGCGCAGCAGCCATCCAGTCCGGTATTCGAAGAATATTCCTGGCATCTGCAAGGACGCTATCCAGCCATCTCTTTTGGGTCGCCTCTCTCTTCTAGCTTGATAGAGGGTTTTCAGGGCTAATTTTGGGGGAGATTTCGTTCCCATCCGTCCTGTCGAGGTGAGCCTCACCCATCTGAGCCTCCTCACACTGATCCATTTAACATCTGCGTTCTTGAAAAATGTCTAGATCTCCAGCTCTTTCCCCAGCACGATTAAAAAGCAGGCAGGTCTGATCCAATCTACACTATGCATTTTGTCTCTTTCATCGTCATTTTCCGTATTAGTTTGGGGAGAATATTGAGATCATACAAAGCCTGATTCAACTCTCTTCGGTCAACACTGTCATAAGCCGACTTGAAGTCAATAAATATATGCTGCATTGTGTCTTATCGAGAATCATCCTAATAGAGAAGATCTGATTGGTGGGCGATCGCCCCTTCCTTAACCAGCTTGGTATTTCCCAAGAAATCTTTCTGCATGGGGGACAAGGGTGCAAAAGATGATATTGGATAGGACCTTATAGTAGCACGTCAATAGCGTGATGCCCCTATAATTATTACAATCAGCCTGGTTTCCTTTTTTTTTGTGGATGGGGATATCACTCCTCATTTCCATACTTCTGATAGGTCTTCTTCCTCCCATATCGATAATATTATTTCATAGAGGACTTTTCTTAGGCCTTCGCCATTGTGCTTCAGAAGTTTTGCTTGGATTCGGTCATATCATGAGGCTTTGTGATTTTTTAATTTATTTATTGCCTCATCTACCTCTTCATCATCAAGTGGCTTTGCATCCATTTCATATTTCCCTCCACACTCATTCTCTTCTTCTACGTTTCGTCCATTACTATTTTCTTTACCAGTTGACATCCGCATGATGGTATAGAAGGATCAATCTAATTAGGGATTGATAAATTATTTGCCACTTCTATAAATTTGTTTTATTGAAAACTAGTTTCGAATGTTATACATTCATCCTCAGTTCTAAAAACACAAAAAATTCAAAAATAAGCAATTCAGAATACAGTTTGGTATTATTATACATATTAAATTAGACGCATATATAGAAGTAGCAAATAATTTATCAATCCCTTATTAAAATAGATTCATATAAATCAGTATTATAAAACATTTATGAATTATAAATTTAATTAAGACAAGAAATCAAATACATGTTGGTACTCACCAAGGTTTAAACGGATTAAATCAAACAGAAAAGTTTGTACTGGTTTCTTCTCGCATTGAACTAACAATGAACGAAAGGTAGGTAGGATGTTTTTAGATAAACGGTTTAAGGCTCAGGGTTTTACCATTAATGCCGGTGAATAATTGTTTTTTCTGTTATAGATGGGAATAAATTTAAGATTGGACTAATGGAGATATTTATTTGGTCATTTAAGCAAAAATCTGGATTGGATTTGAAGGATCTTATTATTTCAAGTGCTTCATATATATTTAATTTGAGGCTGTTTTCAACGTGATGTATTCATTTAACTTTGAGTTTTTGATGAATTTATGATTATTTTCATTTTAAATGAAAATAATCATAAATTCATCAATTCTTGAAATAATAAAATCCTTCAAATCCAATCCAGATTTTTGCTTAAATGACCGAACTAATTTAAAAAATAAAAGGTTCGAATTTGTTCGTGAATCTGATTGTGTGTCGTTAGCCAGTAACTGTTCCTGTTTACTGATATCCAGGAATTCCACCCGTTATTTATGTCAGGATTGTGGAGTTTTACCAATAAAAATAAGAATAAGCAATATTAAGTTACCAAACAATAATTAGTATATAATATTTATGTATAAATATTGTCAATTAATCCTATGTAAAGACAAATAGATAACAATATAAATTGTGATTGTATTGAGATGTTTATCAAATGAATTACATGCTTTTAGATGAATGTTTTGAGAATGCACAGTATAGTCGGAAACAATATCGTATATTAAATAGGGCTAAAAGTTTTCAAGATAAAAATGTGTTATAACTTTTTTTTTTTTTGCCAAAATATAATTCGATTCTATCCGTTTTTTTAATAATGATTCATGGCTAGCAAAATATTGTTTTATAAATAATAATTATATTATTTCATAACCTTGTTTGTGCATTTCAATCCATTTCCTTTCGATATATCGATATTTTTCTAGAAATTATATATCAATTTATAGATATCAATATATGGTTTCGCGATATCGAAAAATACAGAATGACGATATTTTAGGCACAGTTTTAGAATGTTAAGGTTTTTGTGCCCCTTTACTTTCATTTATTATACTTTTTACTTACCTTTGTTCCATCTCAGTTAAAGAAATGGATGGTGACTACTTAAACTGGCCCAGCTCTGAACACAGGATAAGACTTCACTGTCTTAATTAGCATCAATTTCCTAAGGCAGAGATAAATTTTTTTAATGCGGAATCCTCTTTCTTTGTTTATATTTAATTAAATTTAAGATCTCATCTCTAGCCTTCCATATTTAATCAGATGTAGATAGTAAAAAAAAAAAAAAAAATAAAAAAAAAAATAATTTTATAAATTAATTAGTAATCAAACTTCCACTATTTATTCTTCTAATTGTCCATATGATATTCTTTTCATTCCGAAAGGTTACTCAATGTTATATTCGTTATTAGCTTAATGTTCAACATCAGTTTAAAAATAATAAATATAAATCGATTTATGGATATTAATAATCAGATTAAAACTTTAAAAAAAAAAAAAAGTGTCAAAACTTAAAACTTGACGATTGCTAAATTATGCTATCGTCGGATTTCAACAGTAGCATGCTAAATATCACTATAGAAAACTAGTCAAATAACAGGCTCAGATTAATAGCGTGCAGTATCACTCGGCTAATTTTTATTTTAGTCAAGGTTCCATAAAAAAAACAAGATAGTAAAATAAAATAAAGTCCAGCCATCTCATCACAGACAGCGCCACTGTATGTATTTATCAAGATGAGATAGTACTTACACTGGGCCGCTCATAATCCTAAATTTAGCATGCTAAATAATATTGTAAGTATTTCTATTATAAAGGGTGTCCCCTAAGTCACAGGAAATAGTTAAAGAAGTGATAGTAGACCTCAGGAGCAACAAAAAACTTCATATACTATGGTATGATTCCACACAGAAAATCAGAAAATTTAAGTTTTGTGTTTTGTTTTTTAATGTAAGTCACGCTTTTTGTTGATTCACTCAAAAAATCTTAAAGCTAATTAAGTTCCAATTGTAACCTCGTAAGGTAGGCAAAATTCTATTTAAGAAATATAGTTTGGCTAAATCCTTTAACTAAATCCTTCAACGAGCTTTCGGGGGGACCAATTGCGAAAAGTTCAATTTTTTTTTAAATAACTTTTTACTTGTGAATTTTTTTCTCAGATACCCCACTTCTAGTTAAACTTCTAATTTTATTAGACTTTAATTTCGTATAAATGAAGTCGAGGTTTCTTTTGAGACAGGTCTAGAACCGGCTCCTGTTTTGCCGAAAGTGTGGAATTAGGTTTCTCTGACAAGCAAGTTTTTTGAGAATGAAACATATTAAATTCATATTGTTTTTAGTATTTAAAATAACACGGATATACAGAATAAAAATTTTCTTTGTGAAATAAAACAAAACTTTAACAATAAAAATTTATGTAAGTTTACTAAAAGAATTCTCAAATCATATATGAAATGAAATCGTAACTGAAAATCATAATAACATAAAAAGTGACAGATTAAATTAAATTGAAATGAATAATCCTTAAATATTAAAAAAAAATAATAATAATTTTACCACAGGGCAATTAAAGAAATTATGAAAAATAATTAAAATAAAAATATCTTGAGCAAAATAACAAAACAATGACAGTTCATTCTGGTCTTTTTGAAAATTAATTTTAATAAACATATCTTTATTTTAAGTATGTGTCTTTTACTTAAAAATGCGCAAAATTTAAATTTCCTGCTTTTATGGGTGGAATCGAAAACCATGGTCCATATTTCTTTATTTTTGCTTTTGAGGTTTTTTGCCAGGTCTTAAAATATTTCCTGTGACTTACGGGATACCCTGTACATTATTATATTGCTACATTATTAAATTAAAATTTGACTTTCGCTTAGACATAATAAAAAAAAAGTAATTCATTGTAAATCATGTTGTAGTTTATCCTTTATACGATTTTTTTTTTCTTCCTTTCGGAATTATTCTTAAATTTACAATTTTATTGAAAGCTCAGTTGACATCCGCATGATGGTATATAAGGATCAATCTAATTAGGGATTGCTAAATTATTTACCCCTTCTATAAATTTATTTTATTGAAAATTAGTTTCGAATATTATACATTCATCTTCAGTTCAAGGTTTAAATGGATTATATCAAACAGAAAAGTTTGTACTGGTTCCTTGCATTGTTAGTTCAATGCGATAAGAAACCAGTACAAACTTTTCTGTTTGATATAATCCATTTAAACCTTGAACTGAAGATGAATGTATTACATTCGAAACTAGTTTTCAATAAAACAAATTTATAGAAGTGACAAATAATTTATCAATCCCTTATTGTTGAAAGCTATAGAATAAAGCATATCTCATCAAATATTTCTCTAAAATTCATTTATATACATTATTATATTTATTTATTCATTTATGAATTTATATTTATAATATCATGATGGTCCATAAAAGAGTTTAAGAAGTATGCTGGTGAGATAGAAGAAAGTGTTTTTACTTTATTGTTTTGTCTTTTTATTATATTTTAAATACAATTTCACATTTTCAAAGCTATAATGTTTAAATAAACATCTTTCAATTTATTGGCCCCTTCCAAAGCAAGTACAGAACATGTGGTACTAACCTTTTATGCACCCTAGCACTTCCAGGCAGACTGTTTGCCTTGTCCCTAGCGCACTGCCGCGTCTCCTTTGACTGACGGACGTTTATAGGGCGGTAATTCTTTTTTAGGCTTCCCTCGAAGTTTATGTGGCCTGGGCTATGTCAACAGTTTCTCCTACTCTGTTATATTTCTGGCTTCCGTAGTTTTTACTATTTATTAATAAATAAAATAACAAAAAAAAAACAATTGTTTAAAAGATGAAATAGACTCTTTTGATCATTTTAAAACTGCCGTCAGTAATAATTTAAAGCATATAGGCGCTAAGCTGTGTGCTGGAAATTATGCTAATATGAAAATATAAATTAATAGTAAAACGTAGAAACCTTCGGGTTCATATAGCGATTTCAGATTCAACCTAAAGATATAAAAATAAAAAAAATCGATCTTTAATCGATATATATATATATATATATATATATATATATATATATATATATATATATATATATATATATATATATATATATATATATAGATATATATATATATATATATATATATATATATATATATATATATATATATATATATATATATATATATATATATTATCGATATCAGTGTTGGACATAATTTAATAAATTTGTATTCGAATAATTTATTCAATAGCTTTTTAGGCATGAATGTTTTTTGTTTTCAATAAGTAAGTTACAGATTTATTTTTTGAATTATTCATTATTTATTTTTATCAAATAAAATAATGAATAACCAATAATTTATTTTTATTTTTCTGAACGTATATTCTTAGTGTCTGAATGTGTCAGTCAATGGTGCTGGTTTTAGGTCTTCTGGAACATTTTTCAAGAATTAAATATGGCACAATTTAGTGACTTTAGAGAATTTTTTTTTTTTTACCTAATTATACAAAAAGACAAATTTTGTCCAAAAATTCAGATTTTATGTCAATGAATTACTGAAATCTTTGGTTTTTTTCGAGGCTATTTTTAATAAAACAAAAATATAGAAAACATAAAATTTTTGGATAAAAAAAAAAAAATAAAAGAAGAAATATAATTTTTTTTCACTATGACTATTGAATGGTTTTATATCATTGAACCTTTTGAGAAGAATTCATCATTATTTCTTAAATTTTTGGAACCATTTTAAATTGTGTTAAATGAATGATCACAAGATACGAGAGTGCATGAATAATGCGGACGAGGTATCTGTTTCTTGATTAATTGTTAATTAATAGTTCAAGAACTTCGGTTGTAGCTTAACCCAAACTATTTTATATTATGTAAATATATTATTTATAAGTATGCTATATTAAAAATTATTGTGAAAATAAAATGGGTATTATATTATAATTTTGTTTGTTTTTAGGTAAGAATTCTTCATTCTGTATGAGATTGCTTGTTTGGTTTCTTCATTACGTGAGTAAATGTTAACTTTAAGCGGGAATCTGGCAGATTCTGTATTTGGAAGATTTTTTTTGAAACCCGCAATAATTAGAATTTGTCATTATTTTTTTTTTTTTATTGAGTAATATTACAATAATTTGTCAAGAAAAATATTTATGTATTCCAATACACCGGTCTAATCTTCGATTACTTATATCAAAATTTCTCCTTTCTTTGTTATATTTAATATATCATCGCTTCAGAACAGAAGTAGCATAACTCGATAAAATCGAATTTTGCAGTTCAGAGTTTTTTTACTTTTTGTTTTATCGTTTCATGATATGAATGTATAAACCAAATTTTTGACTTTATAGATTAGCCTTAAACTTGGTAGAACATTTTTGAGATTTGTTTTTTTTAAATATTCGTTACAATTTTTTGATATTAAATTCTAATATTATTTTTAAAATATCTGATGTGGGCAACACATGACTTCCTTGTACGCCTGTTAAATTATAAATCCGTGGCTCAAAAAGTGATACTGAATTTGGTTACTGGTTTCCGAAGATTACAGTAAAAACGACACTCGGCGTCCCGACATCCATCCATCTATTGACACACACACACACACACACACACACACACACACACACACACACACACACACACACACACATACACACTACACAAAAACACACACTTGTTACTGGAGGTCTCATTCCGTTATTACATGTCGTTTTCCTTCAGTAGGTAACTAGTTTCCAAGATATTTCTTCATGTTCCGTGACAACAATAAAACTGTCAATATCACTGGATAAAGCATTGGAAATCGACAGTTTCGACATTTCAAGCGGAAAAACCCACTTAACTAATATCTTATACTCATACTGCAGACTTGTTAATCACACAAATGGGATGGAAAACCAGCATTTTATACTCAATTTTAACACTTAAAACAAGTAATAAAAATGTTTAATTGGATTGGAAACCAAATTGCGTTTGTAATCTTTATTACCGAAACAAATGATTTATGTATTTAATTTAAATATAATTTTTGATGTAAGCTTATTATGACCTTCAAGTAAAGTACCCTTTTTAGTTCACCAATTTTAACCAAAATATAGTAAATACATTCATATCGATATAAAAGTCCTATTTACCAAATATTAGATAATTTACATTATATTTTAATATAATTTTTTATGAAAGTCTAATATGACCTTCAAGTAAAGTACCGTTTCCGGTTTTCCAATTTAGACCAAAATGTAGTATGTTATTTTAATCAATATTTAAATTATAAATACTAAATTTGAGAAGTTTTGTATAGTATTTTAATATAATTTTTGATGGAAATCAATTATGACCTTCAAGTGAAGTACCACTTCCGGTAATCAAGCAGTGACCAAAAAGGAAGGTTCACAACTAGATTTTACAACAATCCTAAATACAAAATTACAACTTTCTACAGCTAACGGTTTTTGAGTTATGCGAGATATGAACGCACGGACGTACGTACGTACAGACGCCACGACGAAACTGCAATAGGCTGGATTCTGCATCAAATCCGCTGTTTTTGCACTTGCCTAAGTTTTTATTTACTTTTCTCTCAGGAACTATGAGAGATTAAGACATACTGTTGTTTTCGTCTCATTCCTCGCCTATTAAAGAATATTTTAAAAGTTTTCCAAATAAAAATTGCCAACGGGAAATTTTGTACATCCTCAACAATAGTAACATTTTATTAATTTTATTAACATTATTAACATTATTATTAATTTTAACATTATTAGCAATATTTTTCAACTTTAGAATTTTTTTTTTCTCCGGCCCTAGTGTTCTTTTAGTTTAAAAAATAGGCTTAAAATAATTATATAGATGTTCTAAACAAATAGAAGAAATTCCCATTCATTTGGCTTTCTAGTTTTCGAAAAAAAAATGTACATCTGTTATGAAAAAACTTTACGTTTTTCTTTTGAAGTGATGTTTCTCTATGGCTACTTGGTCAATTTTTGAACTAATAATTGATTCTTAAAGCTTAGATAGTATGGAACTGTTGTTTTACTCTTAGATTGCACACTACATTACCTTTAACAGGGCTGTAACCAATATTTAAAAAAGAGGAACAAAATTATAATTCCTAAATATTTGAAATTCCCATATTAAATCTTGAGGGAAAATAATAAAACGGTTTAATAGACAATTTGGGTTACCGCAGTTGCTAACCGGTTATTTCTGTGGTAATGTCTATTATTTTGTATGCTTAATTTTAAACATCTGTTGTTATTATCAACTAACCCCTCGCTACCTGTTTTGTTTACACCCAAAATTTGGGCAAAATGAATTTTTCTACACTTGTTACTCATTACGCGATATGAGCCACTCCATCGAGGAAGTTTCCTCTGTAATTTGGAGGTGTAGAAGAAGAACATGTTATACTACGTACTGGAACGTTTGATTCATGTCCGTCTGTAATTCATGTGGAGGCAAAGATACAGGAATGTGGACCGTTTTCAGATAATCATTGAGGCGATGAGGCATTATAAACCTGAAGATTTATATCTATAAAGCTTTTTATATTGTATATTTATTTTATGGTTCGACAATGTTAATAAATGTTTATCTCTGTTGGTCATTGCATACATTATCAATAACCTAAACTTTTGCATCATTTGTTATGCCAGTGATCAGATAAATCACCGAAAACTGCTGTACTCGAAATGGAAAAGACCCGAAAATCTGTATAAGAATTCAAATTCATATTTCTCACATTTTGAGAACAAATTCTTTAAATTAGGATAAAATTCAGGTAGCTTATTTTAAATGTAAAAATTATTTATTGAACAAGGACATATACAAATCAAAATAATAATAACTACAAATCACTACTCTTGGTAGGTATGCTTATATAATATAGTCAATTCAAGCATTCCTTCTGAATTCTGCTCTGAGCTCGTAACGGATTGGACGATCACACTTTATTGAAAAATAACTAACTGTTGGTTATTCCGATTTTTTCACCTTCGGTTTAACCTATCGGTCTTAATTGCTCATGAAGTAAAAAATGCTAACGAAACCTTTAGGCTGTATAATGTTTGACCATTGATGATAGGGTTGTAAAGTTGCAAAGAGAGTTTCGTCGCCTTCCAATTCCTAGGCCAGTATGCAAAAGACATTTAATGAGGATATCCTTTAAGAAAAGACATCATCATTGAAATAATTTAAGAACTATTTTATTCCGTTTGAACGACTATACTTACCTCCTAACCATTTTAAGAAAGAAAATTTGGACAGGTTGGCAGTAACCATAAAAATGACGTTTAAGGCATACTGGGGTCTTGAGGACCACAAGAGCAATTCAAACACGCCTGAATAATTACAGATCACTTTCTAAAGCTTGTCCTATTGTTAGACAATTGTATCAACAACAAATATTTAGGGCCTACTGAATCAAAATTAAATTAATACTTCTTATAGAAAATTTACTGGGGTCCACCAGACCCAAGTGTGCAACCTAAGGGTTAAATGAATAGTGCTATAACCTTTCTAAAATGAAGATTTACGGTTGTTTTTAAAATTTTTTTTCCATGACCAAACAGTTGAACGTGTTGCTATTAAATTATATATCCCTAAAGAAAATTTTGTCTAGTTTACTATGGTACAATTGGAACTTAATTACCTTGAACTGTTTTTGAGTGATCGCTTCCTATAATAATAATAAAAAAGTGACTTAATTTCCTGCTTTTCTGTTTGGAATCGGACCATGGTTTGTATGAAAATTTTTTGTTGCACTTGAGGTACAGAATAAGCTCCTGAAGTTTCTTGGTTCTTGTACTCTACATCCTGTAGATAGGATATTCATTATACCGTTCACTTTGAACGCCATAATTATTGCTATACGTTTATTTTTTATGAGACAAAAACGCCGATCGTTTACTCTAAAATTTTTAATGACATAAATGTGCACTTATGCACAGAAAATATCCCGATTTTCCTTATCCGTATACCTTTTACGAGACAGATAAGCAAAAAAAAAAAATCTAAAAGCAGCACATTAATTAACCGTACAGAATCACATGAAAAGTTAAAAGGTTTCGTATTAACGAAGATAAAACGAATATTCTGTTGCATGCGTGAACATGCAGGTCGCAGGTCCTGCTCATGTCGCTGGCAATTATAATTTTTAGCCTACAAACTTCCCCACTCATGGCTCTATAATTAATGAAGACAGTGAGAAATTTAAGAAGAGAATTCAGCATATTTTATCCTTAGTTAAAATCTTAACAGATTGATTAAATGCATTTAAAATTATATAATTATTCTAATTTATGTAATATATTCTAGACAGAATTATTAAAATTCAAGGTAAGAACCATTGAAGGAATTATGATAAGGTATCATGAATTATCTAAGGGCAACATTTTTTTTTTTATAATAGTCGATTATTATCAGACATAGTTACACTCTAATTTTTACATTTCTTCTTTCATCTCATCTTCTTTTGTGTGCGTTTCGGGCTTTTTATCCACTTACAAGACTTTACTTTTAATCTAAAAATACATTAAAATTACTGGCATTCTTATCAGAACTTTTATATACTACATAATTGTATTAATATATCAATATCTATTTTTTCCCCCAAAATTTTTCTTTTCAAACATTAAAATTATACTCGAAAATGAGAAAAAAAGCCAAAAAAAAAATTAATATATCCTAAATTATTCTTATTATTTTGAATTTATATTGTACTGTAAAAAAAAAAAAAAAAATACAAAAATTTCAGAACCCTATACAAGGAAATCCCAGTGATAGATCACCCCCTGTAGATTCCAGAGTATATGGAATAACGGGATGAAATTTGGTTGGTCTTTTTTATGAATTATGAAGTATCTTTGTATGATGTTACTGCCCCCTTAAACTTCTACAGTTCATCTACAGCAGACCTAACTCCAGAATTTCAAATGGAATGGGTTATTTAATTTTTTACGGATTCTGATAGGAATTGAAATTTTAAGACGATTTAAAAGAGGGGCATTTTTTTTTTTATCCGATGCGCTCCGAAGGCGATAATTCCCAAAACACGGTTTTTATAAAAATTCTCAAATTTCTCCGAAAGGACGATTTCTTAGAAAACAATTGAAGTATACGTTGTAGAGAATTAAAACAACTTTGAAATCAGTCTATATATTATCTGTTCTGTATTATTCCTAATTCTCCTCATCTCTCACTATTGTTATTCTGTTTATCTTTGATCAGGTTTTAATTAATTAAATGTTAATTTATTTATTTATTTATTATTATATCAACCTTAATGTTGTCCAATTTTTTGTATATCTTTTTTAAAATATACTGCATTATTTATGTTTTTAGTTTCATTAATTTTTGAACTTGATAAAATTAATAATTTGATAATAATATCGAATTTGCAGAAAATTAAAATTATGACGGAGTATATAGGTTTCTGAAAAAAAATGACAAGCAGTTTTTCCGCATTTGAATACAAATTCAAAATAATAAGAATAAATAAGGATATATTAATTATTTTTTTTGGCTTTTTCTCATTTTTTAGTATAATTTTTATGTTTTCAAAGAAAATTTTTGTAATAAAATAGATATTGATATATTAATACAATTATAAAGTATATACAAGTTCTGATAAGAATGTCACTAATTTTAATTTATTTTTAGATTCAAGACTTTCATATAATATCATATATAATTGTATCGTGTATATAAAAGTCTTGTTAAGAATGTATCTAATTTAAAATTACATTAAATGTATTTTTAGATTAAAAGTAGTCTTGAAAATGGACAAAAAGTCCGAAACGTAGATTAAGCAAGATGAGATAAAAGAAGAAATGTAAAAGTAAGGGCATAATGATTCTTGAAAATATATTATTAAATCGATGGAATAAATTGCGATCTATAAAATTTATCTTTTTTTCTTTTCGTGTATATATATATGTGTGTGTGTATATATATATATTTTTTTTTCTTCTGCCCATGTATGTCAACTTGTATGTCTACCCTACCATGAGATTGTTACCATCTGTAAAAATAATTTACCTCCGATTTTTACAGCTGTTGCTAAATAATTCCTCAATTAGGGAACAATGAATGAATAATTCAGAATCAGGAAATAGACCGGCATATTTTAATAGCTACTACGGGGCGGTGTGCCTTCAGAAGCGTAGCAGTAAATACCTCGCCCAATTACACCTGGCATCTTGACGAGCTGCTCGGGCAATAAGTCAGTCCTCGGGTAGACCGGATTTTTTTTTTTTTTTTTTTTTAAAGTTGTGACCGCAACTTTTGAATGGCCATTTGTATACATCAAGTAGCAAAATCATCAAGTGTACCACATATTTAGCAACTAAATATTCATAACCAATTCTGTTGGTTATTTTTATTTATTTATTTATTTTTTATGAAACCTGAAAACAATGTTAGCTATAATGGACCAAAATTATGTTAACGGCATGCAATAGTTAGGGAAAAAAATAGTTTAAAAATTAAGTGATTATCTGGCTAATAAAACTTCTTGCATAAATTTTAGTACACACAGTACCGACCTTAGAATTTTGGCACCCCCGTGCAATCATGTCATAATAAATAAATAAAATAAAATAATTTCCTGAGCGTTGGTTTATTACTTTATATTTGAATTGTATTTCGTTATTTCAGTTGCTTCATATATTTCGTCTCAAATTCAGTTGCTTTATTAATATGCTAAAATTTATTAATCTTTTCATTTTTTATTATTCCCAACAAGTGGTGAGCCAGGGTACATACTGAGCACTGAGTACATACATCATTTGGTACAAAAGCCCTTTAAATTGTTTTAAGGACTAGTTGACGCTACCTTCAACATCTTCAGATTGTATCTTGGATGTCGGAATCCAAGACTCATGTAACAAATTTACGGCCATTACATTGAAATACTTTCATACATAGCACATTATTACATATCAGCTGCGTTATGATGAAATAAAATTAATATAACTTAGGAATATACACTATGTTAAAAAATATTCTGTAAATTATTATACAATGGTTTATAGAATAGAATAGAATTGAAGAGAAAAGAAACTTTACTGGGACGAAGTCCCTTAAGAATAACAATGTAGTAAAAAAAAAAAAAAAAAAGGACATTTCTGGCTTACGTATTAAAATAAACAAATAAAAAATATCATAAATAAAATAAGAGAAAAAACAATTCATGTGAAACAGTTCAAACGAGTGCTCATAATTAAGAACACCGAGAGAGAGAAAAAATACATTCATCCGTTTAACAAAAACATCTCATATTATTTATATCTTATTATTTATTTAGTAAATATATTATAAGTTGTTTATAAAATTAGTAAAAGCAATTCAGAATCATTGAAAAAAAAATCCATTAATGTTTTGCTTTTGTATCGTTCCATAGCACTTTTCATAAACGGCTGAGACATTGGTGTATGAAACCTCTAATCGGCCGCCATTTTCAAACGAAATGGCGGAAGACAATGTCGAGTTCCGAGGATCACCTGGGGTGACCCGCGACGTGACAAATTTTAAAAAAATCGGCCTAGTTGTCTTGCAGAAAATCCGCGGACGGACGGATTTTTTTATTCGATTTTTGGGTTATACCTATCTTGAAACGTAAAATCTCAAACTTTGAAGGAGGGTTGACTTCGTTTTTTTTTTTTTTGGCCGATTACAGAGGTTCATTATTGAAATTAATTAACCAAAAATACATACATATATATATATATATATATATATATATATATATATATATATATATATATATATATATATATATATTTTTTTTTTTAAATTAATAAATATAGAATATAATAGCAATAGCTATTAATAAAAATAAATATAAATTCACCAATAAAAATATTAGCATCAACTTATAATTATCGAACTAAAACTTCTTGGATAACATAATACTAAGCCTTGCAGTAAGAATTGATATCTTCCCAGCATCTCACAGTGGGGAAAAGGGGAGACAGTAGAAGCACACAAGTCGAAAAATGAAGGTAAAATTAAAATGCATAGTATTATAAATAGCAATGATGCAGCTGAGATATATTCAACATTTAGTCTGGGTGCACGTGGGTTCATGTAATTTTCAGACCAAGGCGGTTGTAAGACAAACAAAAAATAATGTATATGTCTCACGTTTATTTAAAATATTCTTTCGTATTGTTTAACTAACGGACAGATTTATATTAATTAAAAATATAGAGTACTGACCCTCAGGAATAAGATCCATCACTAAAATTTTATAAACATTCGCGAACTGCAACAGTCAGGTGTTGAAAGTACTGCGAAAATGTGACTGATATGTTTTCTCAATTTCACTTTAACCATCAGCTAATTTTAAACTCTTATGTTAGATGTTAGACATGTAGAATTATTGTAATCGGAGGTTTAGAGGTGCTGTTTACGTTAGTTAATCACGTATTATTGGAAATCTGGAGATGACTTTTGTGCAGCTAGATTGTGCAGTGTAGCTGGAGATCACCAGCTAAATTGTGCAGATTAAACACTGTGGCGTCGCCTCTAAACCCATACAACACATATCCTAATGATGCCACTTTTTCGATCGGAATGATTTCTGAGGAAGCTTTTTGAGATGATTTGCAGGTATTGTGAGTAAAATAACATGAAAACTTCCCGAATCAATGCCACCGATCTATGGCATTCACTGCTTCTGTCCTCAGATCCTTTGATATCAGCTTTTTCAATTAATCGAAATTCCGTACAATCTAATCCTCATGAAACATCACCAACTTTGCATGATGAAATGGAACCCCTTTTAACAGAAAATGATGAAAGAATGAATATAAAAGCTTTTTATATTTTCAAACTAAACATAAGATATGAATTTATTTTCATTTTTAAACATAATAATCTAATGTTTAAATGTTTAAAATTGTTCTCTAGTAAAATAAATCCTAATTTCGTAAATCATAACCATCTTTTCACTTATTTCTTCGTGATCAGCAAATTCGGCGCATACTGATGTACTTAATGGCTCAAATAAAACGTATTATTCAACAAAATGACTTCACAAAATTTTAAAATCTCATTTCATGGTTGCTTTATGTAATTGTTTATTATATTTACAGTATTTTTAATAATGTTATGAAGGTTTTGAAATAGTTTTGAAGCCAACATTGTGATTTCGGGCAATAAATATTGCAATGTATTGAGAATACTGGGATGGAAGGAAATCTTTCGATTAAATATTGGGGGTTAAATAATGGGTGATTTATGTAGTTGCCACATAACTTATTCAATACTGACATAAATAGGTTTCCCTTTCGAATAAAGAAACCCAATTAAGGAAGGTCGACTTCAGAGACCGTCAAACAGCTTAAATAGTCAGAAAGATAAGGTCAAGTAAAAGCACTATAAAAATAACCCAGAGGCCTGATGGCAACGTATAATAATACCTGCCGCCAAGGAAGGGAACAATATGAAAACCTTCAAACATTCGGTGCCGCTGGAAGGGACTACGCCCTCCAGCCAAAAGTCTTAAAAGATTCACCAATAGGAAGACCCAAAAGGAGAATGGGTACCAAATGTATGAAAAATAGATATTCCAAGAGGGAATAAAGGAAAGGGAGAGAACTGGCAGGCGAGAAAATTGGTCAGTCAGAGTTGGAAAGTCAAAGTGTCAGCGTTGGACAGCTGGATCTGGAGAGTTAGAGGGTCAAGTTGTGAGGGTAGAAGCAGAGAATCCAGCTGAGCAGTCCATCCTAGACGGAGTAAGTGAGTCTGGTAGGCAGAGTTCGAGACCGCAGCCGAGGAGAGGAAACCAGACCTTCAAGCGGCAAGGCGGAAAGTACCCGAGATGACGAAGACAACACCAGATAAGTCATTGTCTCTTACATTCATTGTGTAAATTTTTGTTTAATATTATGAGGCACCATAGTAAGATTTTAATATGCAAGTTAGACTCAATATTCTCAAACACATATGTTTTTTTTATAATGAGAGTAATTTAGGCTGTGAATTATTAAACTAACGGTTTAATTAATAAATCCTCTTAAATAAAGTCAGATCCATGTCAAAATCTGTTATTATATCTACCCTGCATGCTATCATATAGTTTAGTTAAGTGAATTGGTAAACGCGCCATACCCTTGGAAAAGATCTCCAATGGTATTTATAATATCCCATAGCAAGGGGGTCTGTGGTCTCCAGTCTTTTTTGTTAACGTAACTAAATAATTCAGTTTGATTGATCAATTCCCTTCTGGAACCGATATAGATACAGTATACATTATGTAAATAAATAGAGTAAATACGGTTTCTGCCTTATAAAAGAAGATTGCCAGAAACATAGTAATATATACAATGGAAATACTTCGTATATCACAATAAGTGGTTTCAATTATTTTTATATATTCAATATTATTATCATCATAAAATAAAACTCATATAATTTTTTTTTAAAAGTAAACTTTTTAAAAATTAATGTTCAGAATAACTATTCAAACTGTTTAAAATAAAAAAGTAATATGTAACCCTAAAAATAATATACCTTTTTTGGTGACGTTTATTATATTTTAACTGGCCAAATTTGACCAATCATTAAGTCCTAAAGTAAATATAATGTAACTATAAAAGTAGGCAATATATATATATATATATATATATATATATATATATATATATATATATATATATATATATATATATATATATATATTTTTTTTTTTTTTCAAATACTGAGTTTGTGAAGCATCGATCTTAGAAATAAAAATCATAAAAATTAGTGTTGCAGTCTCTGGCAGCTAATATTTATAGAAAACAATCTAAAATTAGGTACGAACTTAATTCAATCGAAAGTACAGTAGAATTTTTGCCGAAGATGAGATAAGATTTAGACATTAACAGGAATACTTACTTTCTTCAGTCATTTTTTAAAAAGAAAAATCCACTCACACGAGTTTTTTTAACCAGTAAATATAATTTTGTGAATAATTTCAAAATTCTACTGATCAAAAATTGATAAATCATTAATCCTATGTTTACATTTTGTATCATCTAAATATAAAATGGAACTTTCTATTTGTTTAAAATGATGTTAATTTAATGACATGGATCTCTGAAATGGACAAGACAGCTGATAAAGACCGGTACTAAAATACTTAGATTTTTTATTTTTGTCTAATGAAGGCCGGGCTGTGCGTCATAGTCCAGGCACTATAGTTTATTTTCTGAAATAAATTTCCAATGGACTTTTTCAACGTGATAATCAGGAGAAAAATATTAGAAACCAATTGTATAAGTTTTAGATAAAATCTGAATGAAGCAAATTAAAAATGAATGAAAAAAAGTCATAAACATGGCGAAACGTACGTAGTAGCGTTTAAAAAGATGAAAAAAAATGAGTTTTGGACAATTGAAGCCGGTCAACAACTTTTTTCAAAAAACAACCATGAAATTTTGTCGTTTTCGAACATTTTATTACAGGGCTTGTAATTGTTGCAGGAACTCTTTTTGGGCCTTTAATTATAGCTTTTGTTACTGCCTATCTACAATAAAAAAAATACGCAAAAAAGCTATCACTTTTCTCGGATATTAAGAAAATGTAAAAACAGGTGTTTTAGAAAAAAAGATTTGATCAATATTGTCCTAAAGAGATTTTTCAAAGCGCTGTTTGTTGCCGAGGAGTTTCTCTACAACACGATTTTCGTAAAATGACTGTGAGATACGATTAAGGACTTAAAAAACGCGTTTGAACATAGGGATCTTTCTTGCTCCTGCCGCCAGAGACGGGGTAGCGGAGGGGAAGTGACGAAGGGTGGGGGAAAGCTCTCTGACGGTCGAGCATCGAGCACTGGACAGTGATAGAGAGAGGCTTCCCCTGCCCTTCGTCACTCCTCCTCCGCTACCTCCACTTTAGCGACCGGACCAACAAAGATCCTTATTTTCAAACGAGTTTTTAATGGCATTTAATCGAATCGCACGCTGGGAAGATTACTTATATAAATCCAAAAATGTGTTTTTCGAGGTATTTATACCATTGAGTAAAGTTCAAAGAGCTCTAGCTGAGGGTTGTAGTAGAAACATAGTGGTTTTTCTGCTCTCTAGTGTTCATTCCTTGAACTATCGTTAGTCCATCACTACCCTCAACTAGAGCTCTTCGAACTTTAATCAATGGCATGGATACCTCGAAAACACATTTTTGGACTTATATCAGTATATATTCCCAGCGTGCGATATATTTCATGAAAATAAGATTGCCGATAAACTCCTCGGGGAAAAATAGCGTTTTAAAAAATCGCTCTCGCACCATTTTGGCTCTTGTCTAAATCTTTTTTCTAAAACACCTGTTTTTACATTTTCTCAATTTCCGAGAAGAATAATAATTTTGTTTTGCATAAAATTTTTATTGTGGATAGGCTCTAATGAAAGCCACAATTTAAGGCCCAAGTCTCTGCGCTAAACAAGTTCTGTAATAAAATGTCCAAAAATAGCCATATTTCGAGGTTTTTAATTTTTTTTCCGAAAAACTGTTGACCGACTTCCGTTGTTAAAAACTCATTTTTTTCGTATTTTTTAAACGGTACGTACTATTTTTTATTTTTCTTTAAAAAAACTTTTCACATCTTAAACGTGAAAAAAAAATACTCTCTGTATGTCTATGGATTTTTTCGCCAGATTGTTACATACCTCTTTTATCTAAAACATATACAATTGTTTATAATATTTTTCTCCTAATTATCGCGGTGAGAAAGTCCATTGGAAATTTATTTCAAAAAATGGATATATTTTCTCTATCGCCGTTAACATAAAAGAATTCTATTTTACGACTTTGATCGGATGCTTCACTCGATAAAATTCTTTTGGAAAATTGTAGGTTTGTGTTTGTAAAATCAAATCTATTAGATTTACAAATAAAGCTTTTTAATGGTAACTAGTCAAAGCTCGACAGAATAAAATATGACATTCCTAATTTATAAAACTGGTCAGAATAAAATGTATTTTTTTTTTTAATTAAATTATAAATCCATATACAAGCAGATGAGAAAAAAAAGAAGTAAAAAATTGCCTCGTAACAACTATTTCCACTTGAAGACGGATGAATATTGCAGGATACTAACTTGGCTGAAATAAATCGTTGCAAGTTGAGCCAATCGGCTGAAAGCGTACCTTTTTCGGTTGCGTTCCTAGCAGCTTTTCAATAATGAGTATCCCATTAAATATTTCATAATTTACATTTTTTTAAAGAGTACGATTTATTCGTGTATGTGAATGGACATTTTTCTGAAAAATGTATCCTGACCTGGCTATTGAAGTCTTGGTATTTAAAACATTTAAACTTGCGTCCTATGAACTTATAAGCAACAGTTGAGGAACGGGTATTATGTTATGTCTTATTGTTTATTGAAAAGTAGTTATTGGAAAAAATAAGGATTGAATTTTATTTCCATATCCTGTCATTAATGCAAACCTGTACCCAAACAAAGAAAATTATAGCTGTTATAATTTAATCTGTAATCAAAAATGCTCTTTGAAAAGTGTGTGGGATTAATAATTTCATTGTCAACCTTTTTTTTTTTTCAATAATTAACCTTTGAGATTGAACAAGACAACAAAACAAACCCCCACATAGACATTTTAGGTTTTACGTTTCAAGATTCGTATAATCAAAAATCGAACTAAATAATCCATCGTCCGCCGTCCATGGCTTTTCTTTAAGACTTCTGGACCGACTTTTTTTTCAGATTTTTTAGAAAAGTCACACGACACCTCAGGATGATACTCGGAACTCGATATTATCATCTGCTATTTCGTTTAAAAATGGCGAATTATTAAATATTTTTTACGCCTATATTTCGGCTACTTATAAAGATAGAGAAAAATATAAAGTATTTTGGAATCCTTATTTAAAGGCTAAACAATATATATATATATATATATATATATATATATATATATATATATATATATATATATATATATATATATATATATATCTGTACATCAGAGGTAAAAGTTCGATTCCCATATTTATAAAATTTCCTTAAAAATAGCTCATAATTTTATACCACTCTTTATCTACAGAAATATACTGTTCTGGACTTCAAGCTTTATCCCACTGAAGAAAGTATGAAAAATTACAAACAAATCAGTACAAAACTCGTTTATCGCCTCTGAGATACTGATTCATATATATATATATATATATATATATATATATATATATATATATATATATATATATATATATATATTTAGTCCTCCTATTACACTTCTGAATCACTTTTAATTATAAATTAAAAAATTAGAACATCGTGACAAATTTGACAATATCTAAAAATACATCAATGTTTAAAAACTTCGAAAGCCAAGCATCCCTCTTAAAACATCAATAGGTCTGTTCCAACACTGGTTTTGACCCACGTCTAACTCGTGTTGGAACAGACCTTATGGTTTTAATGAAAAATTCTGTCTGCCATCTCCATAGATTGCTGATGACAAGTTTCGCTCTTACTAATTAATTGGATTTGATTTAAGGGCTAGATAAGACACAGGTCTTATTATTTTATTTATTTTTTGGTGGGGAGGGAGGGGGGGGGGGGTTGAACTTATTTCTGCTAGAGCTTGGTATTTTTAAGCTATTGAAAAATTTTAGCTCAGTGCACGTTGCATCTTCACTAATAATTAGTTAACATATAAGGGTATAAATATATCTATATACAACTGTAGCGAGTACTAGTAGCAGTAGTAGCAATTCTGCACTGCGTGTTCTAATGTATTTGATGAACCCCTCTTCCGTAACCATCCGTAAAGTTGTAATTTATCAACATTCAATCTCTCCTAAGAGTAGGCATTGGAAAATGGCACACGATATAATAATATTTAATATGATGACGATATTCTATTTATTGAGCCGGAAAAGGGGCCACAAATTCATATTTCGAGTCATTTGTACTCATACTTGGACGAACATCTTGAATAAACAAACTCTCAACTTCCTTCCAGCAATATTTATTAACAACTAGGACGGAGCCGCCTTGAGGCAAAGGGTTGTTTTTGTAACGCAGAAAGGTCATTCTGTAGTTGGATTTTCACTGTTAGTAATAAGGTTACTTCTTTTTCAATTGATATGTTTAAAAAAAAATAAAAAAAATTAGTGATTCAGATAAAATTTTGAAAATATACTACGTAATTTGCTATCTTGTTTGGAACATGGTTCGTCTTTGTTCGGTTTAGATTAACGGAAGTTAGAAACCATACAAATACGGAACTCCAGAAGGTATTTTTTACCAAAAAGGAGTAAGTTTGGAATAAAATTCGCATTGTGAGGTTAATTGGGTAATTTATTTGAAAAAATATAGAGGACTAGAAAACCTTAACCGCTTGTATAAATTAAAAATTAAGACTACCTGTCAAAAGAAGCCATGGTAAAGCTATCCAGAAAGCTATCTCACACTACCACTGGCTGTTTCATAGTTGAAAGATTTTCTCAAAAACATTCAGAGTCTCTCACTCATCATTGTCCATAAGAAAATATTTGTTTTTCGTCCTATGCAATTTTATTTTTTTTCGTGCACCGTTCCATACGAAATGGAAATAGGGTTCCAGAGAATATCCCCCGCATATCCCGTGGTAGGATAGAGCGTACATCCTATTCCTTAGTATTTTGTGAGTATGTTCCGGCAGTTTAGGGAAAGAGACTTAGTTAGACCAGATGCTAGCAGATGGCCTCATCTGTATATACAGAGCAGACCGACTGACACCCCGGGGAACATAAAACTAAGCTAGCAACACAAACACTAACTGTCTATTAATAGAATTTAGATTCACACCGGGTTATCATGGTGTCTCTTCCACTGTTTTTGGCTTCTTCGGTTCTCCTTCGTCGGCAGGCAGGGCAATATAGAAAAAAACTGTCGGAAATTCCTTTGATGTAGTCCGAATTATCCCTTCTACCTGCAGGCAGTTCAAAAGCGTATCGTGCTAACTGACGGGAGTTGGGAGAAATTGAAGCAAATGGAAGTTATTTTGAACAAAAGTAGTATCGTTAAATTTTGTTTTTCTGTCATTTGCCTCATACCCTAGAAACCGACATTTAATATGTTCGACTTGGTATATACTGATGATTAAATACAGAGAAATATTTTTTTTTTGTATTATTTTGGGGCACCATACTTTCTTATATTGTCAATAAAGTCACACATCTCAATAATTAATTGGAAATAAACAAACGTAAAAAACGTTTTGTGGCAAAATAAAAAAAACATAACGTTCATTAGATTTTCAAAGATGCTAATGTCGAATTTATCAAAATTTTGTTCGGCCAAGAGCATTTCTGCTTAATTATTGGTTTTCAAAATTCTTTGATGTAAGTATCGTTCATTAAATTTTCAAGTGCACTATTTCCGAATTTACTATTGGATTTTTGATAGCGCCTGCGCATTTCGATTTTCCGTTGCTCTTCAGATTTTCTATGATGTAGAGATTGTTTATTAGGTTTTCGCGGGTTCTGATTCCATTTTTTAAATTGGATTTTCGATCGATCATGCACATTTTCCTTTTCCGGTGCGGTTGAAGTTTTCTATGATACAGGAATTTCTTATTAGGTTTTCGGGGTTCTGATTCCATTTTTTGAATTTGACTTTTGATTTCGCTAGCGCATTTTGATTTATTGATACTGTCGAAGATTTTGCGTGTTCTAATTGTATGTTTCATATTTTGTTTTTTATCGGACATTCACATTTCAGATAACCATGATATTAGAAATTTGTTTTGGTATATCGTCCAGTAGTATCTAATAAACAATAACTTCAGCGAAAAAAATGTAAATTGAAATGATTATTCGAAATGCCCATGTTCGATTAAATATCTAATAAAAAAAAAAAAAAAAAGAATCAGAACCCTCGAAAATCTAATATACGGTCCCTCTATCGAAGTAAAGTTAAACAGTAAATCGAAATGTGCATGCGCGATCTAGATCCGATAGTAAATTCGTAAATATAGTCCTTGAAAACTAATTAAATAATACCTAGACCAAAAAAAGAATTGAACTGTAATAGTATTTCGAAATGCAAATGCTCGATAAAAAATTCAATTTAAAAAACTGAATCAGAACCTTCGAAAACCTAATAAATGATTCCTATATCGTAGAAAACTTTAACAGTAACGGAAAAGCGAAATGCGCAGGCGCAATTGAAAATCCAATTAAAAAAACGGAATCAGAACCCTCGAAAATCTAATTAACAACCCCAATATCATAGAAAACTTAAACAACAACGTAAAATCGAAATACGCATGGGCGATCAAAAATCCGATAGTAAATTCGGAAAAAGCGCCCTTGAAAATCTAAAGATTACCAAATCGATGAAATCCATCTTCATCCTCAAAAAAAAAAAAAAAAAAAAAAAAATGAAAAACAATAATCATAAATATTCGTGAGGGGGGGGGGGGGGGGGGGGAGGGCGCTTGGCGTCCAAGAACGGTACTAAATTATGGACGTGATGAAATTTGTCAAGCTTGGGAAATTTCATTGGGCCAGTCATGTATGAATGAACGGCACTGAGATCCACAAGGAACTCAAAGGAAGATGGCTGGCTAGATGGAGTGGCAGCATATGCTAGACTGCTTCTTAAAATACTGGACGGTTGCAGCACAAAATACAGTCTACTGGTTGAGGCCTAGATTCAGCCAATGGATTGTTGCGCCAAAGAAGAAGAACAAGAATAAATATTTAAAAACAAATAAACAATTTTTATTTTTTCTCAAAAATTAAAGTACCTGAAATTAGCACTTAATGTCAATTATCTAATAAACGAAAAAAAAAAATTCGGAAGAATATTTCGAAATTATTTCATAAGTCATTATTGTAATTAAAATAATTATTTTTCAATAATAAAATTAATTATTGTCCGGTTGGATTACAATTCAAATGTAAAAAGTTACAATTGAAATTGAAAAGGTGTAGATAAATTTGGAAAAGGTTACATTTTTACTTGAAAATGTTATAGCTTGACATATCTGGAAGGCTTACGGATCTGACAGGTGGGGTCTAGTATTGAGTGTCAAATATTATAGGGAAGCCTTCCATAAATTTCTTGCAACCTCAGAGCGTGTTTTCTAGACGGGACTGTTGCTTATTTATTCATAATACTACTGAGCTATCCTGATGAATCACACCCTTGGCAAAGGTCGTGGTTCCTTGGCAACGGTGGATTCCGGTACACAGCAAAGATCATCTCGGGTTTGACTTGGAATATTAAATTACAATTATTTAAATCAGAGAACAATATAGTTTCTCGGAAAAACTTCATACAAGATTTAAAACTGTGATGTAGAGATACCATTATAAAAAAAAAACGTCGGTCCGTACAGGGAGGGCATGCGCATCATCAGTTGCAAATTATTTACTTTATTTTTAATATTTTTGCATAAACAATGAATTCGAGTTATCAAAAGCTCCAATGAATTTTATTGGAGAAATTTAATAAAAAAAAAATCTTCATTCAGTTTTGATGTTTAGAGACAAAAAAATTACACATTTTAGTGTAATTGTGTTTTCTGTTTCTCTGGATCTCACAAATGAAATCTGACCTGGGAAATAAGACATGAAGTATCGAACATGCATGACGTTTTGGCTCTGATGGTCTACCGCCTGGTTCAGTAAATGTTTTTTTTTGTCGTGATTTCTTCAAATGAACCTTCCCATTCTCAGGAGCGGCTCTAGGTTTTAAGGTCAATACTGACTCAAAAAAAAAAAGGATTATTGTTTAATACTGGGAGGGGGGGGGGGCGTACATACCTTATGACCGGGGAACCCTGTTGTTGGATGTTTAAAATAAAGAGTTATTAATAATCGTGAACGTGAAAAGGGATATAATTTATTACTTAATAAAATCTATATTAGTATGAGATGGCGTACTTCTTATCTCACGTTCACGAATATTAATAACTCTTTTTTTTAAATATACAAGAACGGGGTTTCCCGGTCATAAGGCATATACGGGTCCCCCAGTATTGAACATTTGGTGCCCCGTAAAGTCCTGTAAATCCGACAATTATAAATAACAATTTTAATAAGTAACACTTGTTTCTTCTTATTTCCACTTCCGATTAATCCGCCCTTTTGATCTTTTGATCTTCTTGTACTCAAAGCACTGAATTCACATGGGACAAAAATACAAGCAGACGAGAAAATGAAGAGGACGCAGTATCCTTCAAAGACTTATCTCTAACTGTGCAAACGTTTATTGACGTCACGTCTGCCGGAGGGAGCGAAAAGGCGGAAAGCAGCCATACAACTGTTGAAATTGTAATTCCCATTCTTCGTTATCAAAAAATAGCCATCAGTAACTACGACAGTCTTCCGAAAACTTGTAAGTCGTAGGCACACGTACCTTTTGGTACTTAATTAGTTTAATGTTGATAAATCGTATGAATCTTTTTAATGAATCTTCGGTACAATATGCGGTCAAGCCCATAGACATAATGTTATCAGTAAACAATGGTATCCCGCTTAAACCGTGAAGTTTATCACTGATGCCAACGATAAACCACGTTTAAAGACGATCAGCCGATAGATTTATTGCCTTAACTCTTTTTAGCTAAATTTATTAAATATTTCATGGAGATCAGAATCGATTCGTTTTATAATTCTGTTTTCTTATCACAAGGAAACAAACATTATTTTTCTCTTCAATAAAGTTGTAATTTGAATGTTCTTAATTTAGCGGTGGAAATCTGATTTCAAGGTCCACTAGAAAAAAAAAAAAATAAAATAATAATAATTTATGTTTACCTGTCTTGTAGATGGCTGATTTTATTGTGATTTTTTAAAGAGCGCACAGAAGATACTTTATTTTCGGAATTATTCTGTAAAATGAGGAAACTAGGTAACTATTGTATTATAAGTGAGAATGTATTTATATGATCCATCTTAGTTGTCTCCAGGTGTTCTCAAATATCTTGCAGTTATGCCGAGTTTAGTTGTGTAAGATATAAACTTGTACAGAATTCTCTCAATGTTAAAATAACTATTTAAGAGATATCGAGTATATAGCTGAAGCACAAGGACTTAGAAATTAGTTGTTGTTATTTTTAGAAGATAAAGAATTCAGTTTATTTCAATTAAAAATTCCATTTTTAGTGTTGATATACTATAATATATATATATATATATATATATATATATATATATATATATATATATATATATATATATATTTATGCATACATATATAATGCTTGAAAATGGGTTCATTTTATGCCTCTAGGTATGTTACAAAGGTGTGAAAAAATCCAATCTTTTTTTTTTGTTTCACAAATACAAAACATGTCAATATGAAATTTTAAACATACATTTACTGGTATTTTATAAAAATAATTGTCAGAAATATTGTAGTAAAGATGAAACTCAAGAAAGAATTTTTTTTAGACGTTTTTTGGGAAAAAAAAAGCTTTTCATTTATGACGGGCTGTACGACGGTCAAATAAAGTTGCAATTTGAAGAATTTATTCTTAGTTTTTTTTTTTTTTTTTGTTATTATGAAACTAGTTAAATAAAACTATCTGCGCCTGGAAATTACTGTTTCATTCCCTGACATGTATTAAACACGAGAGCGTTTTATACACGACCACAGCACAAACTAAAACTCATAACAGGGCACAAAATACATAAATGTAATAAACACAAGAGGCTAAAACAGTGTTGCCAGTTGCGGAGTAATAGGTTACCCCCTATCGTAATATCCTGTGACAGACTTATTCTGGAGGAAACTCCTCTCGATTAAGGAAATTGCCTCGACACCGAATGTGCTCCTCCGAAATCCAACGGCAGTTTTTCTTGAAGGGAACCATTGTAGCAAACTTTATGAATGTAGATTGACAAACGAAACCCCCTTTACTTTCCTATTGACAGGTAACAGATTGTTTTCAAATACAGTTGCTCTTAGGATTTTTAAAATTCTGGATGGCCATGAATTTTTACGGCTTTGAGACCTTATTAGGTATATCATATCTTTAAAAAATATACTACGCAGTAAAAAAATAACTATCGAAATGTTCCTCTATACCAGCGGTAGGTACTTAACATTTTAAGTTAATGGTAAGTTCTTGCAATATTTACAAGAGTTTGCACGCCCTTGTTTCTAAAAATAGGATGTAATCGCATTTCCCTGAACTTAGAAATTGAATTAGTTTTGGATCCACTCCAAAAACATGTTTTTTATTTATTTATATATATATATATATATATATGTATATATATATATATATATATATATATATATATATATATATATATATATATACGTATATAATTTAGTCCGACGCTGGCTAATCAGTTTATACTATGTTATAAAAATTAATATTTTTTTTTACGAATAATGAATATATATTTCATATCACTTTTCATACATTTTTTTTTGTTTTGTATTTTACAAGAATTTCTTTTTTTTCTTTTTTTTTTATGTTAACTTGTTTTTGTTTTTTTTCATCTTCCAATTCATGTTTACAAAGCTATAATGTACACTTTATGATGCTTACTTCCCAGCTACATTTTTTTTGTATTTTTTTTGAATAGATATATGTTTTTTTTTATTTTTACTGCACGATTATGTGCATATATCTCTTTTGATATTTTTAGATGACGATATAAATTTTTTGTTTACTATGGTTTTTTTTTTTTTTTGCTTATTAGATAAATTTATTTTCTTTTCTGTTTTATTTTTTATAATGAATATATTCTTTTGCTATTCTTCATTTTGTTTTTTTATATATTTTTTTTAATGTATATACTTACGTTCTTTTTTTTCATCTTTGTTATTCTCTAGGGACCTTGTCCCAGAATAGTTTTTTTCTATTCTATTCTATTCTCTCTCTAGATAAATATATATATAAATATATCATATATAGATATGTACAGTATACATGTACAGTGGACTAAAAAGGTATTTGTACACTTAGTTTTTCGAGTAAAAATATCTTATATTCAAATAGATTATATTAGATAGAATAGATTATATTCGACATAAATTAACTGATGAATATGATAAGAAACAACATTCCGCATTAATTTTTACAGGTGAAGGCAATTAGAAACCCTTACAACCTAATTAACGAAATTTCAATTTAAGATTAGCATCTAGATCAGAAGTGAATAATAGTTTTTAACGTAATAAATTTCATAAGTACAAGTATATAAGTGGTAAAAATACTAGTGGAAAGGTTTCTTTTTAGAGGTTACGGGTTACTATACTTATCGTCTTTAGATAATAATGATTGTATTTAATGTTTTGTTTTTTTAAATTTTCTATTTTTAATTCAACTATTTTAAATTATTTTAACATTTAGTATTTTAACACTTTACAGTGTTGGTCATTGGCATGGTAAATCATAGGCTAACCTGTATTTGTGCTTGTGTACTTTTCTATGAAACAGGAGGTGTCTATAAAGTAAAGTACAAGATGTTATATATTTTCAAGCCATGGCTCTAATGCTGAAACACGATAACATTTAAAATAGTTATATTAAAAAAAAAATAATGAATACAATTTTTATTATCTAATGGTGATAAGTAACTTGTAACCTCTCAACATGAACCTTTCCACTTGTACTTTTCTCGCTCGTATCTGTACTTTATTATGAAATAGGACCCAGGTGTATGTAATAATACAATAGCTACGTTACCAAGAAATTTCGCACACAAAAATGGTACCGTAAGGTGCTTCTCCCTTGCGTATACTATATATACATATATGGTATACTCTCCCCATCAAATTTACATCGACACATGCTATTGTAGTAGAAATTTTGTAATTGAAATCTCAATTATAACGATGACCCATATGACATGATCAATAACGCAACTCTTTACTAGGTTTTGTCAATTACACGGACATGGTATATCGATTTAATTTTATTATCACTCATCCACGTCACATCCTATATTCAATCTATGATTCTGGATTCGCTGAACAACACTCGGTACATGTATCAGGTTTCACTGAACATTAGAATTTAATAATAGTTCTCCTTTTGTCAATCAATCTCCGTTGGATGCAATACTGAATAATCAGAGTAATATTGTAAAATATTCTGGTGGTATATTATAATTGAATAAGTAATTATAAATTAATTCTTAAGTTTAAAGTACTAATTTAAAAAAGAAATGTAAGTAGGTACTAATTTTTAAATTTTAAGTTTAAACTCAAAATGGTTTAAAAATACGGCCTTCTGTAATTGATTGTTTGAATAAATTAACTTTTTTTTCTGTTTATTTAATTTTTATAATAATATTTTTAACAGAAATTACCTACTTGAACAAAATTTTAAAATTTTCTTTTTAGTTTCCCTGGAAACATTTATTTGTCATTAAATAATATAAAAGTAGACATTATTAACTACAAAAATCACTTAAATTTATGCGATTTTCGTCCCTCTCCATTACCTAAAATTTCTAGCCTTCTTATGGTATTTTATATAGATCACTACTCTTATTTCTTTTCAACCTTGGAAAAAATTTCTCTCTTTTTCTACTTTAGTTAATTATCAAATTCCTTCATAGTTTATATTTATCCATTTTTATTACTACTAGCAATGAGAGATGGTTAATTATTTCAAATAAACTACACTAAAGGAATTAAGGGGAAGCCAATATGAAAATTCGGCGTTTAAACCTTGATAGACTGTTTCAATGAGGATAAGACCTAGCTGATATTAAATAGTGTTTAATTGTACATAGATATAACGAGTTTGATCAAAATCGTTAGTCATTTTCGAGAAAATTGTAAACATGTGTAAAATTAATTTAAAGAGGCACTTCAGGTAAGTCGATTTTGACGAAAACGTTGCTGCAACATCACAGGCTTATGCCTAACTTAAATCAATGAATTAAAGATAGATAGAGAGAAAATACATTTATTAATAATAATTACAGAATTTGATGTTATTTACAAAAGTGTTCAAAGTATTATAACCGACATCTGTCAGGAGCGCTTTTAATTTGAAAATTATTTTAAATCATTATTGTTTATTTATTTTTAAATATCTAAATACTTATTAAGTTATTAACTAATTTATTCATAAACAATACATTTGTCAATGAATTATAGTTCCGTACAACTTTTCGTTTTTGAGCTAGGCTTTCAGATTCAGGCGCAAACACACACAGACCACTTTGCGAGAATTGGTTATTTGGACTATGGGTATCTTAAAAAGTGTATTTCCGTTGAAAATCCGTATTCGAAATTTTTCACTATCGCAATACTTTCCCTTACTATATATTTCATATGCAGATAAGTGAATGTAAGAAATGTTAGGTCAAAAACAAAAAATGCTGAGGCTGAAATTGTTTATGATAATGAAGGAATTATTATCATTAATTGATTAATGGATCTTTATATAATATTTCGTAAAGTGAAAAATGCATATAAAAATGCATTAATTATAATTAATCTATATGTATTCATGCTTATGCCATGTTTTTACCATTAGTAAATGAGTATACGCTATTTTTTTCATGTTTTTTTATTGCCACTTAAGTGCCAGATAAAAATCAGAAAAGTTAAAAATCATTTAAATTATGACTTTGATTCGATCGACAGTTTTTTTTGTTTCTACATGTCCCTCTTTAAATAATAATAATATATCAATAAGGATTTGGACGAGCGATCAAAACAATATTTAGCTGCGTGAATCAGCGAGCTTTTGAACAAGCTAAATTAAATATAATACTATAAAACATATTTGTAAATATTTCCCTAATCAGCCCAGCGGAGATATAATTTTGGATTGCAAAAAGTGGGGTAATTTTGATTTTCAGATATGTTTTATGTATTGCCTCTCTTTTGAAAAATCCATGTTTTCCACATCCCATACCTTGTGCTTTTTTCCAATATTTTGAAAAAACCTCTAAGAACAAGCACGTTTTTCAGTATTTCCTCAATAACTCGCTTCAAGGACATTTTAAACAAAATGCTGAAATTACCAATATTAAAGAACATAACAATTCCTGCATGTTTTATACGGAACATGTTGGAATATTCGGAAGAGCTACTGAGATAAGGGGCTGCGAAAATCTGCAAACATTTCTAAAAAACACAAAATGGTAGATATATCAGTGGTTTCCGAAAATATTTTGATTACATTATTTAAAATAACTGGGTTTTTTCGCCGTTTTTCCAAAAACCGGTAATTTGCAACGGTCAACGCCGAGCGGTTGTAATTGAAGGTAAAATAATCGGAATAACCGATATCCGTTCTTTTTTTTTCTTTTTTTTTTTTACAAAAACCGACATCCCTCTTGGGAAGCACTGGATTATACTATTATTCGGATAACGAATAAAAAAATATTCGTCCTGCGTCATCCGACTAAAAATTGATTCGAATAATGCCGAACTCTGGTTTCACATTAGTATTTCGAATTTCCACTTCTCTAGAATAAAAATATTATATCTCTTACACGAAAGCTCCTAAAACTGATTTCTAGCACCTTACTATTTTTAACTCAAACTCTTCATAACTCGAATCGATTTGTAATTCTCTTGGAATTTGATTCATCTAGTTGTCTGTACAGGGATTGCAATATGATTCCCATGATTTATTTTAGGCCGATTTAAGTAGTATTAGAATTCACCGAATGTTTTGGAACTTGGAGAAGAGAACTGTTGAAACTGGACATGTCGTCCTCTCATCCCTACCCCTCAAAGCTAAATTAAAGAGGTCTTTTCTTAATATGAAATTAGTTTTTTTTTAGTCTTTTTAACTCTTTTTTTCACACTGTATCTCGCGCCGCCAGAAGAAAGGGTAGAAACAATAAAAGAAATGTGAAGGCGGAGTCGAAATTAAAAGAGCTCTTTGAACAAGTGCTCGCTATGTTCTCGTATTCTCGAGTTTCTCCGTTAGGCTCTTTCTTAATTCTACACATTTCTCTCTCTGTAGTTATAGCCAAAACCACAAAAAGGAAAGAACATTCCCCACAATTATAAAAGTTCTCTTTTCCTCATCCGAATTTAATTTACTCCGGTTTTTTTTTTGTTGTATGCAAACTTTAGAATTTGCAACTTACTACTGGATGTTTGTGAAACGTAACACACTTAATTAAAATTGAATTTTTTTTTTAATTTTCACTCAGATACCGAAAATTATCGGTATCTTATGGCGTTGTCCGGTAACTATAAATAACGATTATTTTGAGTTTGATATAACAATTTTTAATTTTCGTGGTAAGACATGGCAGAGAAGCACAATGGAAGAGGAACGTCTTTCAAGTTTATAACTAATTAGTATGCATTGGTCTAGAGTAATTAAGTTAGAATTTAGAGATTAGAAAGTAACGGATAAGTATTAGGAGTGTTTCAATATCAGAATCTAGGAGGGGTTGGGTCTTTTGTTAATGGTTTATTTACATTGAACATTATTAACATTAGATGCGATTTTCTGTTTTGAAATTAGTTAGTATTTGCGTTACTGATTTAGTTGTAATATATTGAACTTGTCTTATTTCGAACACTTCTGTGCATTTAAGAACCTTTGTGAAGGCTCATCTTTCTTTCTCATTGCGCAGTTTTCTTCTTTCCAAATATTTTCATTTATACGAAGCTTTTTAAGATTTGTCTTCGGTATCTCAATGCGGGATCATGTGTCCCACCTTTACGGCGAGTTAAAGTTGCTCTTCCCTTCCAATCGTAGACAATATTTCCTCGTATCTTTCCTATTGATAATAACCGTCAAATGAGTAGGTTATAAAACTATATTATACGATTTTTGACAGATACGATTGGTCAGTTGACAGTGGATTCCTTTCAGTTAGATTTGGGAAATACTCCCCATGGGCACCCGTAAAAATTTTTTCCAGGAGGGGCTGAACTACCGGGGTGTCTTGGGAGTATCCCATACCCTCCAAACACAGCGGGGGAACTCCACCGGTAAAATTTTGGGATATTATGAGACCAAACTATCACCACCCAGCACCCTTCCTACATCTACAACCTCCTACAATTTAAATCCTTGGTCCACACCCAGGAAACAAGATCGCGCCTTTCTGACCTCTGTACCTGGGAAATAAATATCAGTGGTTATTGGGTAGCTAAAAGTTTGTTATTGTTAATTTTTAATTAGGCTCTAATAACGAATAGTAATACATTTGCAATATTACTTTAAAAAAATAATTATAAAATTTATAAACTCGAAATGCAAATGCTAAACGAAAATTAATCAGATAATTCTTAAAAAACTTTCCTAATAAAGTGAGTGATACATTTTCAGATCTAAATTGCATAAAATAAAAACTATATTATGTTCGGTGTAACTTGAGTCTCGGATACTACGATAAAATTTACAACCAATGGCCACATCTACTTGCCACTTGCCTCTGTACCCCTTCCCATAGAACCAAAACATTCGAACGTTCCTTTCTCGCTCGCTCCTCTACCTTCTGGAATTCCTTTCCTTCTGATATCCGCCATGCTTCTTCTCTACCCTCATTCAAATCCCTCCTTTTCCAACATCTTCTTTCTTTCTATAATGATGCTCTCTAATTACGAAATTTCAATTTAAGATTAGCATCTAGATCAGAAGTGGATAATAGTTTTTAACGCACTAGTTTCAACTTTGCTAATCAGTCCATTATTTTTGTATTTTTCTCTTTTTCTTTTTCTTGTTCACATTAATTGTATTTTTCAAGACAAGAACGTATATTATTTGCCTATTATTTTATTGGAAATATTGTAAACTTTAATTGATCTTTATTTTGTAGTCTTGTGGCCAGATATTGCTTCTGTTTTATTTGTTTGATATTGTTACTCTTAATGGAGCTAGTTCTAGAATAAAGTTCTTCTTCTATTCTATTCTATTCTATTTCCCGTATGAGAACAATAAAAAAAAATCCACAACTGAAACAAAAGTAAGGTTTTATGGCAAACATTGGTTGTCTGACACCAACAGGAATTAGCAGCACTATCTAATTGTTATCGATGTTTTTTTTATATATTTGTTAATCGCCAAAACGAGAAATATTGTGCAAAAATTTCATAATGTTAGTTCTATTTGTAGGAAAAAATAATGTATTTTCATATCTTATTTCGTCTCAAAATTTTACCGGTGGAGTTCCCCCGCTGTGTTTGGAGGGTATGGGATACTCCCAAGACACCCCGGTAGTTCAGCCCCTCCTGGAAAAAATTTTTACGGGTGCCCATGGGGAGTATTTCCCAAATCTAACTGAAAGGAATCCACTGTCAACTGACCCAAACAATCGTATAATACAGTTTTATAACCTACTCATTTGACGATTATTATCATTAATTAAAAGTTCAGATTATTGTATATGTACCAGTTTCGTTCACTCAGACTCGGAATAGGACTGCGGAATGTATGAGCATTATTGACGTGTGTCAAACTGTGTAATTACTGAAACTGTCACACGCTGAAAATGTGTCATGTAATGATGGGAGAGGATACGCTGTCGCCATTGCATGCTATGTATAGATTTGATTTCACAAGTTGCATTAGCGCAGAACGGACCAGACATGCGTCAATTGACAGACATATTTGTCTGTTAAAGTAGATGGAGAGAGTTTCATTTATTAACTTCATTGCCCTTTAAACAGGAAATTAAATTAAAGTAAAAATCTGTAATTAAAAATGAAATTAAATCTTACATGCTGAGGTGCAGTTCTTTGAGCATGTAAGATTTAATTTCATTAAGATTGATCTAGATTATAATCTTAAATTGAAATTTCGTAATTAGAGAGTATCCTTTTGGAAAGAAAAAAGGTGTTGGAAAACGAGGGATTTGAATGAAGATAGAGAAGAAGTATGGCGGATATCAGAAGGAAAGGAATTCCAGAGAATAGAGGAACCAGCGAGAAAGGAACGCTAGAATATTTTGGTTCTATGGGAAGGGGTACAGAGGCAAGTGGCAAGTAGATGTGGCCATTGGTTGTAAATTTTATCGTAATATCCGAGACTCAAGTTACACCGAACATAATATAGTTTTTATTTTATGCAATTTAAATCTGAAAATGTATCACTCACTTTATTAGGAAAGTATTTTAAGAATTATCTGATTAATTTTCGTTTAGCATTTGCATTTCGAGGTTATAAATTTTATAATTATTTTTAAAAATTAATATTGCAAATGTATTACTATTCGTTGTTAGAGCCTAATAAAAAATTAACAATAACAAACTTTTAGCATCCCAATGACCACTGATATATATTTCCCAAAAGTACCAAAAGGCAGATTGTTATATGCACAAATAAAAACCTGATTTAAGTATTTAAAAAATTAAACATTTATTTACTATAATAATACTTTTTTATGATACTCATAGGTTAAAAAACATTAATATAATTAGCAATCAACAATAACTCTACCATCATATTTGTAATAACACATACAATTTAATAACCATAAAATTTGTCATACAATAATAAGTAGATTAGCAACAAATATACAGCTTGTGTGTGTGTTTTTTTTAATTATAGGGTTACTGGTACTGGTACTGGTACTGGTATTGGTGGGGGAACTAATCCGGCAAGTGGGCCTTATGGTCCTTTTTGCCAACCCCTGACGGCTACTTTTACGTCACCGCCGCGTACTAACCAGAGTGGGAGTGTCAAGATTCATTTCGCGGGATCGCCACGAAATAAATATTAACCGACCCAGGTGGGAATCGAACCCACAACGTTCCGAACCGGGCACTCTGGGACCCTCGCCCCAACGTACTCGGCCGTCACGTCTTCCAATTATAGGGTTAAGTTTAATAGTTAATTTTCGGTAAAATTTATAGTATAGAAATATTCTGTTTTATTTTTAAAAAAAAGTGAACTTCAAGAATGAAGATATTTTGAACATACTTAGAATGGACAATGGAGGAAAAAATAAAGTATATTGATTATTTTATTATTGATGATTGAATGTGTGTGTTCAAATATGTATACGTGCATTTATATACGTAACTATATACATCCTTCTTGAATATAAATACATACATACATATACTATACATATAAATCATTATTTATATATATATATATATATATATATATATATATATATATATATATATATATATATATATTAAATTTGTATTTATGAGGGATATAATAATGCATTATATAAATTTCATTAAGAAATGCCTTCGATAGATAATACAATGACGAACTCAGCTGGACCGGCGGTAAGAGAGTAAACTAGTCTAAAGCCATAGCAGGATAAAGCGAGTCGAGTGCCCTCCAGCCAACTCTCGAGTGCCTCTACTCGACCGACCATTGGCAACTTGGTCATGTGATTCTGCTCTGGGACATTGTGACCTGCGGTATAGTCCAGGCAGGATAGTTTATTTTTTTTTATATAAATTTGATGATTAGGAGAATAGTAGTAGAAATAAATTGTACATGTTTTAGATAAATTCGGTGTGTAGCAACTTGGTGAAAAAAATTCATAAACGTGCTAAAAAGTTTTCACTTTTAACAAGATGTGCAAATTTTTTGTCTGAGAAAAATATAAAATATTACGGAATAGCATTTAAAATGACGAACAAAATGAGTTTCAAACAATCGAAGTCGTTTTACAACTTTTTGATAAAAAAAGAAATATATATATATATATATATATATATATATATATATATATATATATATATATATATATATATATATATATATGGCAAATATGGCCATTTTTGGAGATTCAATTACAGGCCTCGTAACTTTCTTAGGAACATGTTTGCTGAATTTAATTGTGGCCTTTAAGCAATGCCTTCGTTCAATAAAAATTTCATGCAAAAATAATGATAGCATTTAAATGCGAAAATGGAAAAAAAGATGTTTTCGAAAAACGTCTTGAACAAGTCCCAAAATGGTCCTAGAGCGAACTTCCAAAGAGCTACTTGTTCGCAAGGAGTTGTTCTACAATCCTATTTTGATGAAATATATTTAATGTTTAATTTTATATCTGAAAAACGGCGTGCGAGCGAAGAGGAATTACTAAGTAACACGAAAAGTTATCATGTTTGCATGCAATTCGTACTGAAGTTAGACACCGTTAAAAACCACAATTCATGTCCCGAAACATGTTTCTACGACAATTATGAGTCATGCAATTAAATGTCTAAAAATGATTATATTTTGCGGTTTTTAATTTTTTGTTTCTCGAAAAGTTGTGGACCCATTTCAATCGTCTAAAGTTTATTTTTTGTCTTTTTAGGCACTATTACTTACTATTTTTTTGTTTTTAAATGTTGCCATTTCGAGATTTTTATTTAAAGGGCTTTAATCAATTTTGAATCGAAAAGTTGGCACACTATTTTAGTCGATCATTTTATGTTTCAATTTAAAATTATGCATTGAACAAATTTTCGGAATTTCGACAAAAACATTTAGTTTGGCGTGCTAATAAATTATTTATTTATTTATTCATTTACAGCATTGCATGTTTGAATATAAAATTTCTTCGTTACGTCAGATAGGGCCTTTCTATCCTTTCCGAATTTCACTTGGTAATGTTATTTTCTCTCTTGTTTTTTTTCATCGTTTAAAGACCTTTATTTTTTGTAATAACTGTATAGCATGTAAGGCCTAAAGGTTAAATGCTAACTACTCGTTTTTAAATTATACATTCTTTAATAAAAAAATTGGGAGCCTCAGGTACAATACTGTGATCGAATGAACCGTAAATACTTATGCTCATGATCAGTTGAATTTCTGAACAAGGAAAACAATCTGTTTCTACTAGAGTAGGATAATGTAATTCATCCATGTCAAATAAGAAATATTTTGCAAAGTGGGGGCAACTCTCCTAACTTCTCATCATTTCAACATATCATCACTCACAAGAGAATACTGTGAACTATGGGATCACCGATTTCAACGAAAAATCTTTTGGTGATACTAGGTCGAAAAATATTAGGCACTTGTCCGAAGGTTCCTGCCAGAGCGAAAGCTGAACTTAAAATAAAAAATCCTGATCGGGCTAATCTAGCGAAAGATACTGCGAACAATTTTTGAACTGGGCTTAAAAGTTTTATTATAATAAATAAAACAATTTTATTATTATAAGAAATAAAACAATCTGCCACACTCAAGGGCAATAGGTATTAGGGCTGTGAGAAACCATTCATACCATTTTTACAAAGCGAATACAAATAAAATGAGATAAATAAGTAAGAAAAAAAAATTAACGAAATTAAAGAAATTAGAATAATTAAAAACAAATATTTACATCACGGTGAAAATAGATAGATAAGCAATTAAATAACAGAAAAATAACTACCAAAATAAAGATAGTTTTTGTTGAGTACAAATAAAATAAATCTTCGTGACAGTCATACCTACATACAATAATAAACTATTAATATTTGTGAATTATACCAAACGTTTTTTTTATTTTAAATCGTTGGTTGACGTTTTATTTATCCTCAAACGAATTTGGCTAATTAAAATAAAAAAAAAAAATTTTATTACTATTATTATATTTTGAATTAATCATCATTTAAAATAAAACAATTAAAGCGAATTTCACATTAAAAAATAAAATCTATAAAAAAGAGATTTGATTGGAATACATTGCCTTGGTCCTCTTTTAATTTTAATGACACGTGCGTCGCTCTTTTTCATTCACTTTTTTACCCCCAATATTCGGGGATTTTTTTACTAAATAGGAGTTCTCTTGGTCTAAAAGAGTTTCGGTATTGATTTATGAAACCCGAAAACCCTTGTTCTTAAAAGTTTAAACAAAATCCTTCCCCGATATTTCGAGATACAGGAAAATTTGAAATACCATGTGGTAAAACCATTCAATTCTGAATTTTAAAATTTGACTTTTCATTAGTTCGGAAGAAGTGTGCCACAATACGAAAAAGCGGAATTTTACCGAAGAAGCGTTTGAAGATAGCCTGTTTAGGTTTATCGCTGTCCATCAACTCACTGATAAAATATCAACAACTTACATTTTTTGTTTATAAAAAAAGTTGGTCTTCATTTTTTGTTCAATCAATCATGTATCAATATGTGACATTTTTTCATTTATAAATAATAATAAAAAACAGCACAAGCTACTTAAGAGTTTATGTGTATAATAAAGACACTTAAAAAAAAAAAAAAAAAAAAACTATTTTACTAAACCATAAATTGAATTAGAAACAAAAAAAATCAATTCAATATATATATATCTATATATATATATATATATATATATATATATATATATATATATATATATATATATATATATATAAATATATATAAAATGAATGCGTTAAATAAGATAATTATATTTTTAACCTAAATAAATAACAGCAAAGCATTGATAATTATATATTATATAATTAATAAGCATTATTATCTTTATCAAGAGAGTATTTATTAGGTATTTCCTAACCAGAGTTTGAAAGAAATCATTAGGCATGTTTGACTAGTAAAGAAATATTAGGTAAGCTAACAATCATTTTTTATTGCTGTAAATATTGAAAATAAAAATATGACATTTATTCTCAAAGTAATATAAAGTACGCCACTGAAAGCTTTCCAGGCAAAAGCAAAATCAGTTGACATCCGCTTGATGGTATAGAAGGATCAATCTAATTAGGGGTTGATAAATTATTTGCCACTTCTATAATTTTATTTTATTGAAAACTAGTTTCGAGTGTTATGCATTCATCTTCAGTTCTAAAAACACACGAAAATTCAAAAATAAGCAATTCAAACTATAGTTTTGTATTATTATACATATTTAATTAGATGTAATATAAATCAGTATTATAAAATATTTATGAATTATGAATTTGATTAAGACAAGAAGTCAAATACATGTTGGTACTCACCAAGGCTTAAATGGATTATATCAAACAGAAAAATTTGTACTGGTTTCTTCTCGCACTGAACTAACAATGAAAGAAAGTTGGGGGTTAATAGCTCAACGGTTTAAGGGTCGGGGTTTTTCCAGTAGTTCCGGTGAGTAATTGGTTTTTCTGTTATAGATGAGAATAAATTTAAGATTGGATTATTGGAGATATTTATTTGGTCATTTAAGCAAAAATCCGGATTAGATTTGAAGGATTTTATTATTTCAAGTGCTTTATATATATTTAATTTGAGGCTGTTTTCAACGTGATGTATTAATTTAACTCCAGAGTCTTTCATGGATTTATCTATTTTTTCATTTAAATGAATTGCAAAGTTGGAATTCTCTGTCTTATTATTATGTGCACGTATATGTTCCTTTAATCTCTGATTTAGCGATCTTCCAGTTTTACCCGTGTATTTGGCTGCACAATTATTACAATTTAGTTCATATACTCCGCTTTTTTGGAAAGGGTCTATTTTGTCTTTAGGAGAAGAGAAATATGAGGATAGGTTTTTTTTCTATTTTAAATGCAAGGTTTAATCCTAGTTCTTTTCAATTCATTTCTGACTTTGGTGATATAGGGCTTATTATTGGATATAACATGGAATCAAAACTTAATGCTTCGGAATGGGCCTATCTTCGGGGATTGTGGAATGGATATCATTAATTGTCTTTTTTTTGTATTTGTTTTTTTTTTTAAATATGATTGATAGTGGTTTTATTGTACCCGTTATTTTTTGCTTTTGAATATACTATTTCAATTTCTTTATTATAGTTCTTTTTATTTAATGGTACGCTCAACAGACGATAAATCATGCTATTAAAGGCTGCGAGTTTATGTGCTATTGGTCTCCTAGCTTCATCGTTTATAACGATATCCGTGTGGGTGGGTTTCCGGTAAATTCCAACATGTATTTGATTTCTTGTCTTAATTAAATTCATAATTCATAAATGTTTTATAATACTGATTTATATTACATCTAATTTAATATGTATAATAATACCAAACTATATTTTGAATTGCTTATTTTGAATTTTTTTGTGTTTTTAGACAATCGAAACTAGTTTTCAATAAAACAAAATTATAGAAGTGGCAAACAATTTATCAATACCTAAAAAGAAAAATATTATTATGTTATAGAAATTCGTATTATGTTACTCTTCCATGTGTACGATATATTGAATTATGGCGTATTTAATACGTAAGTTGTTACTTCTACTTCATCTCTGTTTCCCTAATGACTTAATAAGGTTCCTTTCCATTCAGGGTGTTTAGCTAAACATCCCCATAATAAGTAAACTGATATTTTAAGAGGGTTAATTTCAGAATCTGAGGGCATGCTCGTTAAACGTGCAAAGTTTATAACCTGAATATGCTGTGAACAAAGCGGTGAGTTTGCGACTCTGTTCACTTAACCATGAAATGTGACATAGGTGACCGAATGAGGACTTTGCTAGGACTTGTTTCACTGCCAGCCCCACGAGGCCTTTGTCAGGGGAACTTCTCTGACCATTGTGCGTCTGGGCTTCAATGCTTCCTTCATCCGAGAAATTCGTTAAAGCCGCCGGTCTTGAGTAATGTTGTATTTGTAACTATTAAGTCCATCATATAATTGGAATTAAGCGGATTTACTGGAAGTTAATTGGAATTTAAACCGCTTAAATATAGTCAGTAAATGCTAAGGGATCAACAATTTGAAATTATATGAATCGACAGTTTTAATTTTCAAACCTTTGTTACCAGTTATTCCCTAACGTTTGGTGAGCTCAAAACTATGGTTAAAATATCCTTTTTTTTCTGCCATTTTAAATTTGCTTTGCAGCTGAAAACAAGTTTTGGGAAAATGTCTCGGACTCGAAATAATTTTGCAGATATCAAAACAAAACAGAAACTAAAATTTTGATAATGATCGACTAGGTATCCCAGGATCACATTTTCGCCCTACGGACAATAAAGAGAGAAAACATGGGACAGGGGGAAAATATTTCGCATTCTTGGATTTGAAAGCTGTCTTTTAATCTGTGCCCCGTGAAGAAATTTGGAAAGCCCTGTCGAACAAAAGAATACCTAGCAACCTGATAAGTGCAATAAAGACAGTGTACTAGGACCCAAAAGGTATTGTCAAGCTGAACGGACGTACATCAAAACCTTTTAGGTTTTATAAGGGTGTTAAACAGGGAGATAGCCTTAGCCCACTCCTGTTTATTATTTTCATGGACGGGATATGGAAGGTCTGCAAAAGAAGAACACCGAGAGCCATAGTAGGGTAGTAGGATATTGGAACTTCATGCCAGTTCTGTTACAAGTGTTTATATATGCAGATGATGTTGTATTAGTAGCAGACACCCTCCAGAAACTACAGGTAGCAAAGCTATGCTGGTCGGAAGGGATGAGAATGAGGGAACAGTAACTTGGAATGGGATACCTCTTCAATTTGTGAATGCTTACGAGTACTTGGGAACAATTATTTCCAGAGATGGGAAAGTAGATCACGAAGTACTGCATAGAGTCAAAAAAGAAAACGGTATAATCTCAGATACGCTCCATAATTATAGGAAACAAGGAAATAAAAAGTCAGACAAACCTCACTCTATTCAAAACTGTATTCCTATCAGTTTCGCTCTGATCGTCCTGGATTTGGATGCGAGCAAAGTGACAGCATCGGAGATGAGGTTCCTGAGAAGGATCCAGGGGAAAACCTGAAGGGACAGAATTCGCAATGAAAGAATCCGGGAGAACCTAGAGATCTCACCAGCTGGAGAGATAGTGGAGTAACGCCAACTTAAATAGTTGTACGTAAGCAGAATGGGGAATGATCGAAAGATCAAGTGATTAATGGAGGCCAGCGAGGTCGACCCGGGCAGATGTACGCGGATTATATCACCATGCTTGGGAGAGGAAGAGGCTGAAATGAAGGATATGACGAATGATCGCGAAAATTGGAAAACATGGACCGAGGCTAAACCTTCAGGCTTGGTGGTATCATTGAAGTTGAGAAAGAAGAAGATGTGCTCTACATTTTTTGTCCTCACAAAAAATCCCTTAAGTAGTGAGGAAAGTGATTAAAAAATTCACAAAAATTGACATAAAATGAGACTTTTGGTGCTGTAAAAAAGTCTATTAAGGATTAAGATCACATTTGATTTTTTTTTCTTGTATACTTTTGTCATTGTCTGCATGCTGTATAAATTTCAATCTTGAGAATAGTGAACTTTTAGTTTTTTTTTATATGAATTATCGAATATGGCCAAAAGTCATTTTCTGCGATATTGAAAGAGGAAACACATAAAAAAGGGCTCAAATATTCAAATAGATATCGCCCTTCCAATTACATAAAAGAGAGGGGAATAACTACATTTTGTTTGGGGCAATTCAACTATATCGAGTTACTAATAATACCGGGAGGTGATGTGACCAATGAAGGGTTAGGTACCTACTTTAAGGCGGGTTCACACGAGGTCGTATAACGGGCAAGTTCAAGCCTCGTTTTGTGCATGCGTCGCGACTTGCTTATTGGACAGGCGAGCTCAAGCCCTCTAGTTCACGCGGAGCAAGTGCATCTGCCGGTCATGCACTCGCTGCCATGTTGAATTATGGCAGAACGTGAAACTGAAAAATTATCAGCAAATAACTGAGTTTAAAACAAGTAAAAAAAAAAAGTAAATTTGGTTTCAGTAATAATTTTGAAGGAGTTTATTTGTTAAACACTCAAATTGGCTGGATCTTCAGGAGTTCGCTACGTGTATATTCTATTTTTTTCAACTTAAAACTCGTAGAGTTGGTAAAGAAGCACGAAGTACTGTGATTAATAAATAAATGATAAAATTAAAAAAAAAAAAAATTAAAATACTAATTCAAGGAGAAACATTTTTTACTATAAATCATTAAGGAATTGAAGTAGTAATAATGTATTAATTATAACGATAATACACAGTTCAATAAATTAAAAAGTATATAAAACTTATTTTTCGTAATTATTAAATAAGAATAATGTTTAGGTAATATATCATATAACATGTCAGTAATATAATACATAACATTTAGGTACTTCAATCAGAACAGTAATTAAAATTTGGATTATCTGTATCTAAACTAGAAATTTACTAGTGTTTTTAAAGAGATTTATTGAACATAAAATTTTATTTTTAAACAATCTTTCTCTTTATGATGAGACTACTTTTTAACTTTCAACACCACTATAATGACGTTCCTCAAGACTCTAGTGATCTTGGGATAGAATTTATCGAGCCCGCAATACGACTACTAATAACTGTTTGAGCCGACTGGATGTTTCGAAGGAATATTTGGGTTTAATATCCATAGCGATCCTGTCAACGCCCGACAACTTGACAGGCGGTATTTAGACCTGATTCAATGGTCTCAGACATCAAGTTCAGAGGGGAATTTAGAGACCTTAGGTACTTCGCAATGCTGTTTTTTTTTTTTATGAAAACAAAAATACATTTACAAAATATTGTAAAGGCGTAATCGAATACCGTCTGTTTCGAACATATTTCACCCCCTTGCCAGCAATTTCTAGGAGTCTCTTGTTTATTTTATGTACTTAAATAGCCGACGAACTTGAAAATAGTACAAACAATTAATTTTGATATTACAGAAAAAGCATTATTGAAATATTTGTCAAATTTATATCTGAATTCGTTAACGATAAAGTGTGCAAATGGATCAATTGATTTAATGTGCCTTGAATCAATATCGGCAAGTGATTCAATAACCCTGAAGATGTTAGTGGTTTTTCATTTTACCATAGACGATAAACATTCTAGGGGTTATAATAAAAATTCTAATACCGAAACTATCGTGGACGATGTAAGTGGCAGAATAATATAGTGTGTATTTATGGGTTTATGGGCATATAGGTATGTAAATGTTATATTTAAATACATTGTTCAGGATTTTTTTGTTTACTTTCACTTACCTATATATATAAAATATATAATAAGGGAAAGAAATGCGAACTTGAAAAATTTCAAATCCGAGTTTTCAACGGAAATACACTTTTTAAGGTACCCTGAGCTCAAATAAACCAGTCGCGCACGATGGCGTGCGCGCGCGCGCGTGTGTGTGTGTGGGTGGGTGTGTGTGTGTGATAAGTCTAATTTAAAGTTGCACGAAACTGAAATGACATATAAACCTGTGATATAGCATCAACTTTTTCTCCAAAATCGACTTGCCACTAAAGTGCCACTTTATATGATCGATCTTACACATTTCTACAATTTTCTCGAAAAAGATATTAACGATTTTGTTCAAACTCGTTATATCAATGTACAAATTAAATTCTCTTTAATATCAGCTAAGTCTTATTATTATTGAAATAGTTTTACAGGGTTTTAATGCCGAATTTTCGAAATGGCTTCCACTCAATTATCTTTAAATTTGTTTTTTGAAATATTTAGTCTACTCTCATTGTTAGTATTAATAAAAAATGGGAATATATATGTATATATATATATATATATATATATATATATATATATATATAAACTATGGAGGCATTTGATACTTAACTAAAGGAGAAAATAGGGGAAATCTCTTCCCACATTGAAAATTAAATTCCGGATATAAGAGATGTAATATGGATGTATATATAATATACCGTTGGTAAGCTAACTATTTTAGAATAAATAATATCTAACATATTAAGCCGTAGAAGGTTATGGAGAGTGACGGATAACGCACAAATTTAAGCGATTGCTATTGTTAATAATATCTGCTTTAATATTATTTAGTAAAAACAAACTAGAAAATTTTTAAATTTATTTTAAATAGCGTGGTAAGTGAAAGTTGTGTGATGTTTTTTTACTGTTTCTTTGTTATGGTATTATTTATTTTAAGGATATAATTGTTTTATCGAGCATCTTAAAAATCACTTTTTGGAAAGTATTCCATAAATAGCATTCCTGGGGCATATATTTTTTTATAAACTACTGGGAAATTGTTACTTATGTTTATTACTTTAAATAAACATAGAACAAATCTAGTTTATAAACAATGGCGATTCTTATTTATATATATATATATATATATATCTTTTTTACATATTATTGCAATTTATCTGGGAATCATGATTGTTCCTTTAATTATCTTTTTTATGAAGTTTATGGTCGAATTATACTGTTAGGAAAATGCCACAAAAAAAAAAAAAAAGTATTTCTTATACTTGTATCTTTTAAAATAATTTTAATATTTTAAATGCATAAATTATTATATTACAAAAAAATAATAATATTACAAAAGCAGGAAAATTTGTGAGTTTTTGCAATACCGCCAAATGATTGTGTTTTTAGTTTGTTAAAATGAAACTTCAATAATTGTCACGTTAAAAGTATGTTTTGGAAGGTTAACGATATGCCAAGTTATTGTTTTACCAAGCCTTTTCTGATTTTATTTATCCTTTTTTTGAAACCTCCCGTGAATACGTTTTTTTTTTTCCTTTTCTATTGACGCCTAAGGAGTTTTCATCAAAGTAATCTACAATGTAAAGTCTTAAGATATCATTGGCGTGCGCACGGGGGTTACCACATCTGCACATGCGCCTCCTGATGTCTCACATTTTTTTTTCTTCTTTTTCTTTTTTTTTTAATTTTTATAAAACAGTAGAGATAAGCAACGTTTAAAGACATTAACTTAAAATATATATATATATATATATATATATATATATATATATATATATATATATATATATATATATATAACTTCAACTAAAAACCTTTTTTGTTGCCTAAAAATGTTTAATCTTTGGCGTAATTTTAACATAAAATTGCTTAAAATACGTTTAAGACAGCATATTATTTAAACGAATTTCCAGAGGAATAAAGAATTCTTCGAAATCTTGGGACTCCGTTCCAGACTGGGGTGTATGGAAGTTTCCCCCGACACCATGATTCGTGCACCACCTAACATATAGGCACGCCTATGTAAGATCTGTATAAAAAGGGATTCCTAAAAGCAGTTTGGTTATTTCTAAGCCAAAAAACCATAACCTTTAGTTTTACAAATTTATCTTACGACCATAACATAACTACGTTCGTTTTAATTTGAAGTTTTTTTTTTCCTAATAAACTGTTAGTTATGGTAAGGGTCTTCAACTATGTAGAATATTAGTATAGTACAGATTATATCTTAGGAGGGCTCTTTGTCCGAGAGCTCAGTGATCGTTTGCCTCACCGAGTCCCGAATTCCAGGTTCTCCTGCCGAATCCTTCGCGTTAGGGTTCGAGGGTTATTGTGGCTGCGTCTCGTTTGCATACGGAGTTTGTGGATCAAACCGACCTGTATTTCTTGTTACAGGGAGCACGCCGTCCTCACCGTACCCTGTGACAACCGATCCGGGCTTTGTAATTCCCTCCCAGATTACAGGAAATTAAATGGGCCTCAAAGGGAATTACATATCCAACATGGCGCGTCTCGCGGGTATCGCTGGATTAGTGGGCCAAAAGGCGAATGATAAGTGACTCATCTCCTCCTGCCATCCTCCAACCGTCATGGAATCTTTGAGCTTCTTCTCAAGGTTCTTCGGAAGAGCATTATTAAGATTTTGTCGTTTTGACTGACATTTTGTGAGAACATAGCTCTATTATACATCTCATGATTATAGCTCGAAAAATATCATAAAGTTCAGAGATTTCCGTATTCGTAGTTGCCAATAGGATAAATAGAAAATTATTTATCAGTTTTAATCGAATTATTACCTTAACGATGTTTTTTTTTTTAATTTTAAGGAAAACAAAACAAAAGTAATTAATGCCCACATAACTAAAAAAAATATTATTTTTTTTTTTTTTTATTATTATGACTGTATCTTTAGTGGTCTGGCAGAACGTGATAAGTCCGATTTGCATAATTTTACAGGAGAACAAATTAAAATTTTCCCCGACTTAATAAAGTAGGGCGTGAAGGATTAGGAAATAGATATTGCATGATTCTAGTTTTCCCTAATTTACTATTCTCTCATTATATTGAGTAAAATCGGATAATCTAAACAAAACTTATTATATTATCACCCAAGTGTTTTTTAAAAATGATCAGTGGCAGATCATTTTAGGTCATTGGCATTTTTTTTCGAATCGAAAGGGGAAAACGATTTTCCATAACTGCCAACTACTTGCTTCGATAGAGCGAAATCCGAAAATCGAAAAAAAAAAAAAAAATGAGCTTATCACGTTTTGCCAGACCACCGCAAATATAAGCTATAATAAAATAATATTTAAATATTAATTCGAATTATTCAAAAATGTTCAATAAATAACAATTATATGCTAAAATTCAACGTTCCGGATAATTTAAGCAATTCAAATATTAAGATATTACTGTAATAAGGCCTGGCGAGGCTGAAAATTCGATGCGGATAAGAACAAAATTTCTAGCGGCCTTCGCGAAATTAGAAAATTGGGATCGATCTTTCTAAAATGTTTACATACAATAAAATATTAGTTTTTGAAATTTATTTGTACATATGTAAATTTAGGTGCATTATCAAATTCAACTCCTCCCCCCATTTATAAACTTTATAATTTCAAAAACTAATTGCTTATTGAATGAAAATTTTTTAGAAAAATTGAAAAGTTCTCAATTTCATGACGGCTACTATAGATAGCTGTCTCCAAAGATCCTGTAAATACCCAATGCCACCATGAAGCACGATCCTCCCACCTACGTCGTGTTCTACCCGATGCTTCCGCACCGATTACCTATTTAGTCATTCTCAATTATCCAGACCAACAACCTTACACACCTAGTGCTATTACTTCTATATTATTAGGAGGGTGCAGGTCACATAAATCCACACCCGCCTAAATTCATTAGTCTCTCAGTCGATTTTTTTTTTTTTTTATAAATATATTTATCATATTCAACTGGATAGTAACCCATGAATATTAAAAATAAAAATGACCGTTTTTGACATTGTTTAGGAATATCTGAAGAATAGGAAGTATTCATATTTTAAAACTAAAATTATTAAATTCAAGAAAAACATTGACTATATAAATAATTCAATCACTAAATACGTACGACGCACAACGGTTAAAAATCCAACTTTCTACGGAAAAAAAAACCTTGTCAAGCCCAATCTATATGCCACAGAAAAATAATTTTGATGTCATCTTCATCACAATTAAATTTGGATTAAGGCTTATACTTTCCTTGTATAAGTTTTTATCACTAATGTAGCAGACAAAATTTTGAGATATCTAGTCCGGGAAGAAAAACTGATGTTATTTCTCAACTTCATGAACTACCTAAATAAATAAATCACAAAAAAGGTATTTTGTGATTTTGCGGAGAGATGGAGGGTTGAAAATTTATTTTGAGTTAAGAACCAGGTTCTGAATACGATGAAATTTCGAGTTTTAACTCAAAATAAATTGCTTGAATTATTTAATTTAATTTAATTCATACCGGTGCCGGGATTCGAACTCACAACCTTTCGGTTTGTGAGTAAGTGCGTTAACCCACTCTAATGTTTTTAGAATCGTTGAGATCATTAAAAAAATGTCAAAAAATGCTACTTTAAGGTTAAATGATTTACAAAAACAATCTTCATTATTAATGAGATATAAAATTTTATAAGATATACAAAGTTAATAAATAAATAAATTATCACTAGGACATATGAAAAATAACTTAAAACTAATATGTTTGATTAAGTATGTGTTATGATTATGTTGCTATATTAATTTTATAGTGATATTGTATATAGTATTCTAATTTATATAATTTTATTATTATAATCATATATCATTATCTCCAAATAGCGTGGAGTAGCGCGATCAACTGTATGTGGTTTCAAAGGAAATTTAGTTTCTAAAAGTTAGTAGTTTCTAAATATGAACATATTTTTTGCCGAAGTTTGCCAACTAAGCATTTATTCTTACTTTTTTTTTTAGAAAAACGGTACTTGGGCAAAAACCAAGTTCATATTTGGAAACTTCATTAAATTTACTTTAAAGCCGTGTATAGGTCTTCCAAAATCTGTCATTTTGCCCACTGTGCGACGTTCCATTCATGAATATTTGTCTTCTCCATTCTGTCTTTGATTCATAAAAAATTACACCAAAAGTATTTTTAATATCTTGTTACTTGTATTAGATTAATTAACTTTTTATTGCTGTTTTAATTTTTATTTTTTTTTTTTAGTAATTTTAAAGCAAAATTTTTCGCTGAGTATTAAAAATTGTATTAAAAGCTCAAGTTATATTTTATTGCCTTTTATTTGGACCATCTGAAGCATCAACTAATTTATTTTCATTTAACGTTTCCTGAATATTGGAGCGAATAAATTACCAAAGGCCAAATAATCCGTTCCTGAAAGGCTTCGATTCCAAAGCAATATTAAAAGAATTTCATAAGTACTTTATAATCAGTTTTAGATATACGTTTATTTATTTTGAAACGCCACGAACTTTGAAAAAAAAAAAAATCCCTTAGAAATTTATATATATAATCTCTGTGTGTATATGGTTTTTTTGTTTTTTTAATTTAATGTTATTTTATTATTTTATCAATAATATATTAATATCGGAGATTAATATTTATTATACGTTGCATGTATCAAATGTTGGATCATTTAATTTAATGGAATATGTATTTTCTCTTCACGAAGTATCAATGTAATAAGAAAAGAAATATAAATATATATATATATATATATATATATATATATATATATATATATATATTTATAAATATTACCACTCGCTGCATTTGTGTGCTGAACATGTTGCAAGTCCCAGCCTTCCAAACTTCAGAATTGATAATTATTTTTGTAACAGAATATATATATATATATATATATATATATATATATATATATATATATATATATATATATATATATATATAAGCAGTTGTCGTTGATGACAAGTTTGGACTGGAGATTTATTTTTTTCTCGGAAGGAATGTTTGGATGATAAGGATGCAAAAATTCAGACCATGTAAACTTTTTTATATTTATACCTAAATTTTTAATGTTAAAAGAAATTAAGACGAAGAATAAATACTCTATAAAAAATTGGTTGTATTAGTTTATTTATTGAGGAGAGATAAGCGATCTACTTACAGATTAATTTATCCTCCCCCCTTATCTTCTTAATTATAATTTATAAATAAAAAATATGGTTGAATGGAAATTTAGAACTGTATTTACACTAAATAAATTCTATATATTCAACCAGAATGAAATCGCATAAGAATGTTAATTAATAATAGTAAGTAATAATGTTCCATTTAAAAGGTAAAACATTTTGATTTAATTAAAATATAAAATACAGAAAGGTATAGATAATTATTTTACAATTACTAAACAGTAAAAAAAAAGAATGTGTAAGCATTATTTATAATCAGTTGATAGATGTTTTCCCTTTAAAAGATCAAAATTCAAAAATATATAATATTTCTGGTATTATTATTTAAAATCTATATTTAAAAAAATATATATTTTTTTAATTTTATAATAAATTATTATTATTTTTTTAATATTATAGCATCATACCTTATCTAATGTTTTCGACTTATTAACTCTCCGAGTATTATGGGTTCTTTTTATGACTCCGTACATTTCTAATTTTTGAAATAACATTTGAAGAAATCCTTTGACTCCTGTCACGTTCTATTTTATCCTAAATGTATCTTGAATATTTAGAAATGGAACCGGAAATATTAGAATATATATGGATTTTTTTCTCTCAAAAACGTGGCTGGGGTAATTTCGGGTCCGTTGTATCAGACGTGACTATTTTTTTTTTTTTTTTATGGTTTATTTATTTTAAAAATCATTTTATGTTTAAAAAAAATATTTTTCATTATAATTTTTTACAAATTAAGAGATAATTAAAAGACAATTTTTCAAAATGACAACTTTATTATTAATTATTTAATTTTATATTATAATAATCTAACCATTTATCACAAAGATCTATTAGTAAAAATAGATAATTAATTCAATGAAATGCTTATTATTTGAAAGATTAAATTTGTCTAGAAACAAGTGCCATAATTCGGCTGACGCTTCCTTAAACTTTTTGCGGAAAATCGTGTCCCTTTTTGTTTTCACAAACTAGGATTACAGAAACCCAATTAAATGTTTTTTCGAGAATCCACGCGAGTGATTATTTTTTTAGTTGTATTTTTCTAAAAAAAAAAATTGTTTTATTTTACAAAAACAAAAATTTTGTTAAATTTATATTATTTTTTTATGCCCATGCCGTTTTTATCTACTAGTAGCTAGATTTAAGATATATTGGATATTCGAATTTGAAGTTCGAAATATGCAAAAAAATAAATTATATTTATCAACGAGCTCAAAATCTAAGAAGAAACGACAAGATGCAATTATTATTTATTTTTCGCCTAAGGAAAAAAAATACTTTGTGATGCAAGATGAAATTCATTGCATCACAAAGCATGTACCAACTTACCTCCGACATACTTTGTATTACTTTATATTATCCTCGTATTCAGAGGATTAAGCAAGTAGTATTAAAAGAAAAAATTTAACGTGGTTGCCAACCGGAAGACGTACGCGTTATGCGTTAGTGTATCGTAGCCCCGTAATTTTAATTTCTTTAGAATTGCCTTAGCTTTGTTTTGTCAGGTTGTGGCCCATTTTCTTTTCTGTCAATTTTATTTGCACTTTGTTTTCCCCATGGATCGATCTCCTTTTTCTTCGCTTTTGATCTCCCTGGTCTACACGATTTGAAATAATTAACCGTCTCTCATAGTTAGTAGTAATAATAAAATGGATAAATATAAACTATTAAAACAATTGATAATTAACTAAAGGAGAAAAATGGAGAAACATTTTTCCTCGTTTGAAACAGATTTCTGGAATTAAAATTAGTAATATATAGGTGTAATATACCGTCGGAAAACTAAAGATTTTAGGAAAAAAAAAATATTCTAACATATGAAGTCGTATAAGGTAATGTAGAGGGACAAAAAAAAAAAACGCATACACTTAAGCGATTGCTGTAGTTAATAATTTCTACTTTTATTTTATTTTTAATGGGATCTAAATGTTTCTGTTAAAACTTAATAAATTCCCTTGAAAGTTAAACGGAAACTTTTAAAATTTATTTCCAAAAGTTGTTTGATGCGCGCACCAGATTTTTTTTATTAGCTATTATATTGTTTCACTATTCTTCATTTTATGTAACAGCTCTTTTGGTCAGATATTATTATTATTTTTGTACACTTTTGTTATTCATAAGGGAATTTGTACCCGAATAAAGTTTTATTTTCTATCCTATTCAATTATGTATGTAATATATATATATATATATATATATATATATATATATATATATATATATATATATATATATATATTGTTTACTTTTTTTTAAACTAAGAAATCTTATGCAGCAGCTAATGGTTGTTGTTCATCAATATTTTATTGCAGCTAAAGACATTTTTAAGGCACTGTTCCGGACCGGCAAACCATCTCCTAACAAAGCCATTGTTCGAAAATACGGCCTATACACGCCTTGCCATAAAATATGTATGTAATAGAAGCCATGTTTGCAGAAAGGCTTATTTTTCTCCTCCGGCCGATAAGGCGGTGCCAGGATATATGGGCATTAAAGAATGGTACCTGGCGCACATCCTTGTAGGACACCTGGTCTATTATGGTAGGAAGTGAAGAAAACCTTACTCACACAGTCACGAATAGCTATCGTTCAGCGGCGGGGACATTAAGATAAGGTGGGGATATTTCTGAGTTCCGTCGTTTTCACAAACGGCCAACCCCAGCCCAACGAGCAATATAGAAAAGCAATAAATATGATTTCTGCGATGATATTGTCGCCAGGGCGTCTGGACTGATAGCTGTCTAGCGATTTGTTTAGAATTCAGGTACCGTTTTATCACAGCCTTGCGTGCGCGCCCGGAAGTATTATTTTTTTTGTATATTTATTTTTATTATAAACATTTATTGTAACTTTCAGCTACATATTACAAATGTTATTTACGGAGGAGTTGAGACCCTGTGTAAAACATACAAAATATGGATAGATTGTGATTTGGGCCTAGTAATGGCAATTTCAAATTCTTTTCAAATACAATGATGATGCAGAAATGTATAATAAAAAACATGAACTTCTTTCAAACCAGTTACGACTAATAATACACTAATCTGAATAGAACATTTAGTCATTATATTCTAGTACCTTTCTTTTTATTATTGTTCTTGGTCAGGTATATCTATTTGAATTCACCATGTTACTGCACGTCATATTGGCTTGTGTTTAAAACCTTTAAAACCGATTAGCTATCCGATTCGGAATACATAATAGGATACATAATATATTAAAATTAAATGTTGCACAAAATTGTTTTGTTCTCTTTAGGATTAAGTGTACGATTTTGATTTTTGTTGTATAAAATTGCTTATTTTGTACCTTTTGGACTAAATTAGATTAACCCGATTTTAATGACAACAAATTAAATTTTTGAACCAAATTTCCCTTATTTTTATTTAGGTATTTATGTAAATATTTATGGTTTTTAACATCCCCCCTTATTAAGTATATTATTAAATTTATAGGCTAATTTATGTTTCATTTTGATTTAGGTCAATCGTAATTTATTATATTATTATTGATTTATTAATATTAGGCGTTTTCTCGTAATTTTAATTCAGAGGCTGTACCCAACACAGGATATACAAATTAAACATAAAAGATGATTTTTGCATGTTTAAGATGTTATATATACAATTTTACACATTTTGGGTACTACAAGATTTTGCAGATTTTAAGTTTTTAACTGCACGTTTTTCGATTTTTACTTCTCAAAAAATCGCTCTATAGTGATAATCCGATAATCCCGTAATTAGCGCAGAGATCGAACATACAGCTAAGTGACTAAATATCTATTATGGGTCCTTTAAGTAAAAAAATATAAGGAAAAGCGACAAGTAATATTAGAATTGAACTGTTTGGTAAATAGTTTCAAAAGTTTGGGTAATGCTGATGTTAAAAAAACACTCATTTATACTCTTCTTTTTTTTTGTCATATTTAAATAATGAAAGTTGAATCGGTTAAAAAAAAATTAATTTATCTGGTGAAATATTTAATTCGTCTGGAAAACTTTATAATTTGTCTTGAAAAATATTTGATTTGTTGACGTTTTAGTTTGTACAGCACTTAGTTCTTCTTAGACAATGTTAAATCTATCTGGCAAATGGTTTACATGGGATATCCCAAACTTTGCTATCGCACATCATATCAATTACAGACTATTGAAATGAATCAAATCCATCAAATCACATCTCACAGAATCCTTTAAGTATTTATTAATACGTTATTTATTAATTATTATTATTAATTTATTATTATTTATTAATTAATAATTATTATTATTAATAATTTTCTATTTATCCCTGTCGAATAGACCCGCTAACTATGGCTTGATTTTGACAAGCATCTTAAATGGAAGATTGGAAAGACAAGGAAGTACCTTAAAACTTCGAATTTATTACAGAAAGCTCACATACAACGCAATCATCAGACTTATTTAGTCCTACAGAGTTCATCTTTGGAAGCCCATTAAACCATCAAATGCTCTCTATCAGATCCTTAAAACTCAAAATCCTTCCAGGATAATTTAATATCTCTTATATTACGCCACACATAAAGTGATCAATAAAGAACCTAATATTCCATGTTAGTTATATTTGGCCCTAAATTGATGTTCTACCTTATTGTATTATAAAAACTACTTACCCACAAAAATCCACTACTTAGTAACCTGCGATACCAATCTATTCCTCCTAACTCTCCGAGGAGTCCGAAAAGAGGATGGCCTCGGTGCCTTCTAACGTAGAATATTAATAATAGGGCAACCGATGGACAATTTATTCACAATGTATTATCATGTAATGATATTCTAAATAATAATAATAATATAAAAACATTTACTTCTCGTATATTTGTTACGGTTGTTAATTTTAATATATAAATATAAAAAAAAAAAAGTAAAAGCAGAATTTAAAAAAGATATACTTCTAAATTTTTTTAAGGAAGAAGTTGGTCGGAGGGTGCGGTCAAAAAGTAACACTTTAATAAGTAATACTTATTTATTTCGTACCAACGTTTCGGCCTAAGTTTCAGGCCATCATCAGAGCTAAAAGAAAAAAAACAAAATAACACCATGAAAACGACAGAGGCAGTACCAGTAACAGTAAACAAATGATAAAAACAGAAATTACAAGTAAGATGAAAAAGTATCAAGTATAAAAAGAAAAATATGACACTAAAGCACATAATACAAGTAACTAATGAAAAAAAATAACAATGTAAAAATTAATTGAAATTAAAATAATGCGTTACTTACACAGATAATAGTAAAATATATGAAGCCTATTAATTAAAATAAATTAAAATTTTAGTTATGATATGACAAGTTATACAACAGATGACAATGATGTTAAAAAAGTTGACTTTTTTGTAATTAAAAGAATTATTAAATGAAAGAGAAAAATATAAAGTAATGTAAGCCCCAAAATAAAAATAGGTCAAAGTCCTATGTGGTGAAGAAAGAGGGAGAAAGAGGGAGAAGAATAGAAACAAGGAGGAAGAGGAAATGTAAAGAAAACGTAATAAGCAGATACCAGAGAGGCGTGCTAGTCGAGCGCCAACTGAATCGTAATAATAGATTAGAAAAATTAGAAAAAAAAAAAAAACCGTTAAACAATTGTCACCAACTCACTAATTTGACAGAAACTAACACTAAATTTAAATACTCTGTGATTAAAAGGTATAACGATTGATTTAAAAATTGGTAAAACGAATTGATTTAAGGCCAAAAAATATAAAATAAATTAAATTAATTAAAATCTAAAAATTAATGTTAAAAATAAAATTAGGAATTAATAACTCATCCAAAATCTCTTCCATAAGATTTACACCTACGGTCAACCAAAACTCACTCCTAATTTTTTTTAGAATTACAATTATTTGTTTAGAAGGTTTTTTTCCTGTAAACGTTAAAACTGTTTCAGTTAGAAAATATCTAATTAATCTTGCAAAATGGAAATAATGAAACATTTGTCTATATTTTGGTCATTTTTTAAAATTTATTTATTTTTACTTTTTTCGAATCCTGGATCTTTTTCCTTGTGATAGTGGAATGTTTCTCCAGTGCTTTTTTTTTTTTTTTTTTTTTTAACGATCTAAATTTCCCTTTTCCTGCTGGCGTCTGACCACATTCGAACCCTTATCGGAAAAGGTCGATTCTAAGTCAGACGGAGCCGCCTCGGGCTGGAAAACAACAGCTCTTGGCCAGAAACTATTGCTCGTCCACTCAAACAAATATCTCACCAACCCCCCTCTCCCACCGGAAATACCCCATCCGCAACCCCATCTTCTGAGCCTCGCTGTAAATTTCGTAGCCCGGGAGTCGTATATTTTTACCGGCTACCGCTGGCCATTTGCAATCGATTCCGTAACGCATATTATCCTTTCGGGACCCAGGGAGTGAAAGAAAGGGTATAAACATTCCCCTGGACGGGATGAGATTGTTGGGCTGTGCTTCTCCGGTGATGGGAATATCATTTGCAGAGGAGATGGATGGATGGTCGCCACTGTAGAGCATTATTACCTTTGTGGGTACTACGTGGGTGACACAAGATGTTACTATCCGCTTCTTCACTTTCTACTAATAAATAATTTCTCGCATATAAAGGAAAAGAAATTGCATATCTTTAAAATTATTCAAAAATGCATCGTGATCTAAGAGTTCTAATTAAATATATATATATATATATATATATATATATATATATATATATATATATATATATATATATATAGTTCTAATTAAATATACATATATATTAATATGCAAGAGCAAAAGCTCAAAATGAGACATAAATAATTATTAGGACATAAATGGAAAAATCCAAACAAGAAGCCAAGAATCTCAAAAATAACAGAATAAAAACCATCTGTCGATAAGTTTTTTTTTCTTTCACTTTGAGACTCTTGGGTTCTTGTTTGGATTTTTCCATTTATGTCCTATATATATATATATATATATATATATATATATATATATATATATATATATATATATATATATATATATATATATATATTTTTTTTTTTTAATAGTGATTAAAATATTATGAATGAATCTTTAAAAGTTTAAATTATTTATTTAAATTAATCTATCAGACAACAATGAAGTGAAGAATCTTTTATCTTAAATACTTAAATGTTCTTTTCTTAAATGAAGTTTTGGTAATCCTTAACGGTTCGTAGATATTTTTTTTTAATCATTGATATTTTTTTTAATATTCAATATTTTTTTCTTAATTGAAATTTATAACTATACTATTATATTGACAAATACATAATAATTAAATGTGTTTAAAGATTAAAAATTTATTTTTCTGTTGTATCTCTAATCTTTTATACCTCTCTTTAATTTTTACTTTTTATGGTTAAGTTTTTATTCCTTATTGTTATTCGATGCTAACTGTCCGTTTTGTTCTTCTTTACTACTTGAACCCTTCCCCCCCTCTTTTCCGTTTCCTCACTCCTATCCATTACACATAGCGTAATTTACTATTGATTTCCATATACAACTTCTATATTTTATATTAATATTTTAATAACTTGTGTTTCATATTCTTCCTTTTAATCCCACTATGTTTATTCTTCTTTTATTTATTATTCTCGTGCCCCGTCTTTCTTGGCCCTGATGGAAGCCTACAAAGGCCGAAACGTTGGCGCACATTGAAAAAGCACCTATATTTTTTACTTCACTCCCAGCCATCTTTTTATGAATTCTAATAAAAAATAATTAATATAAAATTTCGATTATAGAATTATATAATTAGGTAAAAATTCTTATTACTTTAGTTACTGAGTATAAAATAAAACGAGGTAATTTGTGACATACGTTGTTTTATAATTCACACTTTTCATTGTAACCTAAACTATTGCAAGTTTTTTTTTTTTTTTTTTTTTTTTTTTTTTTTTTTTTTTTTTTTTTTTTTTTTTTTTTTTTTTTTTTTTTTTTATAGTAGCTTTGAAATTTGTTTACTAAGATTAATTTTGTTAATATGAATATTATTTGCATATTTTTAGGTACAACGTTACTTATTTATTATTTTTAGTGTAATTACTTATTATTTTTAGTGTACAACGTTTATTGGAATAGTTTTCTAGAAAAAAAAAAAAAAAATGCTATCCTTCAGAGAAATTTGGAAGTTTGTATGAAATCGTTTTTTTTTGCAATTAGACGAAATTGATTTGTATCATCCTGTATAAGCACACACTATTTGTTTTATAATATTCGAGTATAAGTTGTAAAGACAAACATTCGAAACTAATAATAGCAGAAACAGCAATATACTGTAAAACTGGCTAAAAAAAAAATAGAATAATCACTATTCATTGAATAAAAGCAAACTATTAATCTGATTGATATTTAATAATTTACCCTTTTATAATCGTTTAGATTAATTAAATTACATTTATAAGAAAAAACCAAAATTGGATAGAAAAAAAATAAAGGAGAAAACCATTACTTACTTTTTTTTTTTTAAATTTAACTTTTGTCTAAACAGGCCATTTAAAAATAATTATAATTTTTGTATGCGATATTTTATAATGGGATGTTAGTTTTCTTGTATTTAGATTCTTCTTTTTTTTTTTCAAGTTGTTGAAAACTACCTCAACCTACATATTTAAGTACATACTCGTTCATACTCATTCTGTATAAGTTGAACCGCTTAGGAGTAATGAGTATCCATAAGGTTAATCCTGTTATTTCTTGCTGAAGTGGGACGTGCGATCTCTGGTTACGGTTCCCATTCCTGATGATACCTTTATTAGCCGAGCGTTAACTTAAATTATCGCTGCTTGAAAGACTCGACCTTTGTTTTTGAATATCCCAAAAAATAAGCTCATATTTTAATTCGTCCACTTCTTTCAAGAACACATCTATAACAACATTCAAGGTAATCAGAAATAAATAATTTGTTAAATCATTTGTAAGTGCACACCGCGAATTGATCCCGAAGGAAACGCAGGTTTCCCGAAGTTATGGGCCTCCTTTATGAACGATTTCGTAAGTAGGAAAATTTCCGTTACCAAAACATGGGACAAATGTATCGGGGAATACGGTGAGGATACATAAACCAGAGCTCTACAACAATTAATGTCCAAGAGAAAAACTAGTTTCCAATTCAAATTCTCTTGATTGGCAGCAGTCGATATTGCTTTAGGGATAGTGTTTCTTTATTAATGAGCTCCTTTCCTGTCTTTGGGGAAAGAAACACCGGAAGATGAAATTTTTAAATCCGACTGAAATAAAACTATTTTCATTTTTTTTTTTTTTTTTTAAATAAAACCATTTTTTTCTGTAGGCATTGGTTTGTTTTTTACAGCCCTCCAAAATGTGTCAGTCATTTCTTCCCCTCTCTGCGCATTTATTTTTAATTAATTGAAATATTTAACTTTTAATAGAAGATGGTCAAGAAACACATTACTAGAAATAAACTAATTTATTTAATACTTTATGAATCATTCACACCCAGAGAAAGCACGCCTCACACCAACATTCTAAAAAAAGAATAAACAAACAGCGATAGTACTTTAATCCAAGAGTCTATTTGTTATAACAGGTCTTTCAAATACCAGTAAATAACTAATCAGTTAAAACTCCTCCAATTCGCTATCATCAGTTTTGTAAACAAAAACTCGCCAATGCAAACTATAGAAGCAAGATGTAGTAAGTACCCTTACTTAAAAGTTTCTCTATTTGGTTAGCCTTTTTTTTTTAGACCGTTGATATGAGATGTGCTATAAACTAAAAAATAAATATTCAATAAAAATATGATTAAATGAAAATAAATATATTTATTTGATTTCATTTTTCCTTTGTGGTCATTAATTTATGCCATATTTTAACCTTGAAAAATGATCATAAACACTTAAAGCCAACACCACTGGTTGACTCACATTTCGAAATTAAGAATACATATTTGGAAAAAAAATAAAAATAAGCAATTTATTATACATTATTTTTTCTTCACGAAAATAACGAATAATGAGCAATGAATAATGAATAATTCAATAAATAAATCAGTAGCTTGCTTATTAGTAAAATCATTCATGACCAAATAATTTTTAACAAAAATTTATTCAATAATTCACATACCCACTATTACTAATAAACCCTACTGTTGCATGATCTCTACGCACGAGATTATACTAATCTACAAATATGCATTAGACAATTTTAAGATTATTAATGATATTTTGTTTTTCTAATTTTATTATGTTGGTGATATACCTTTGTTTTATAACATACTTACTAAATAATTATTAAAAGGCCCTTCAGTAGAAAAAAAAAATAGAAAAATGAATGTTACAATTACCTTGCCGTAAAGAGGACAAATGGATGTATCCTAATGACTAATTATTTATATAATTAAATTATCAGCAATGCTATTATATTAAAATTTTATCTAAACAGTGTAATTAAATTTCATATCCATTTTTTTTTTAGTGTAAAAAAATAAATATATAATTCATTGTTTGATAAGAAATAATGGACTTATAATAGAAATGGGAGAAGGGGAAAAGAAAAAAAAAACATTAACTGTAAATGATTCGAGGAGCTTGAATGGGTGTAAAAAATGATCGCTTGGAGTAATGGTTATTACCCCATCCCGCGATTGTTAGAACTATTGAATCCCGAAATTGAAAATTATATTATCCTTTTAGAAAGGCCGCTATTAGTCCACTTCAGCTCTTTATGGATTTATGACGATCGCCGGCTCCGAGGTACATATTCCCTTACAACCTCAATTTGTAAATATTGGAATGAGGCTTTTGGATGGTGTACCAACCACATGGTATACCAGACCGAGATCCTCCTACTGTATACACGCTGGCTATCACTGCACCTTTGATCATACCGCCATGTTTAAATAACATAGGAAATCAACCCCCTTTCTCCCCTTCAAAGGAATCCTCTAGCTCAATATCGCTACCAATCTTGCATGAGGATCTCTGTCGTTTGCCTAATGTCGAATCGATTCTAGTTAACATCATGAATCTATTTAATAATTATTAAATAGATTATTAAAAAAAAAATTGAAAACTTTTTTAACTTTAATAGTCCATCTTTATAGATTTTTATGTGCTGAATCTAAATCTGGCCCTAATTTTTTTTGTATCACCCATAGTTTTCCGTAGGTTTCAGGCTCATCAAACATCCTAACTTTTTAAACTTCTGTAACATGTTAGCTACAATAAAAAACATACTCTGGGTCTTTTTCATTTCCCAAGAACTTTGTAACGACTTGCCTGAATGATACCCATGCTTCTTTCTCATTTAAGGTCATTGTGAATTCAAAGTTAACATCAAACATCATTTTTCTAATGTCAGGTCCGACAAAGACGCCTTCTTTTAGTTTTGCTTCTGAAAAGCGTGGAAACTTTTGGCAGAGATACTTGAAACATGGTCCATCTTTAGGCAAAGCCTTTACAAATTGTTTCATGAGGCCTAACTTAAGGCCTAATTGTTTCATGAGGCCTAAGGCTGGAAGCTGTTCAATTTTTAAAAATCGCTTAATTTTATAAATTTAACTATAAAATGTGTAGAAATTGTGGGTGATACAGCTTTTTTAATATCATATTTGGATTCGTCACACTAAAAGCTATAGGAATAAGGCATTTTCAGTACAAAAGTTTTTTCATCGTTGGCCTGTGAAGCTGTTTAATTCTTTAAAAATCGCTTGATTTAATAAATTTAACTATAAAATGCGAAGAAATTGTGGGTGATACAGCTTTTTAATATCATATTTGGATTCAGCACACTAAAAACTATAGGAATAAGGTATTTTCATCGTTGGCCTGTGTAATTAGTTATAGATAAGCTAGAAAAGAAAAAAAAATAACCTTTTATTTTGTTTAATTTTTTTTTTTTTTTTAAATCTGATACCTCTGAATTTTTAACGTACAGAAGTATTTCAATGTATTATTTACAGAATGAAACATTGACATTGAATTTTTTTCAACATTTTTTGTAAGCGCAGAAAGATTCATTATGCCCACTTCTTCATTATTCTTTTAAATTTACAATAGGCCCCTATTCAACCAGGATATCAAATTAAAATTAGAAATCGGACGGAAAATGATGTAAAAAATGATTCCAGGTTTTTGATAAAAATACAAATTATCTCCCAGAAATAAGTTTTTTTTTTTAATAAATGAGTTCTTGAACCAATCTTGACATACGCTTGTCCCATATGGAGTTTCACAAGTTCAACGAAATAAAAAAATTACAAGTATTCCACAAAAAATGCCTCAGAATAGTCCATAATTATCCGTATTGCGCCAAAATTACGAAGATGCACACAGAATTAAATTTACCCTATATAGAAGAGTACAAATTAACCCATAATGCCAATTCAATTCCAATTATGTCCCACACTCTCTAAACCCTTTAATAACTGAAATAGGTAATTATTCAAAAGCTACCTCCAGGGCCGTCCTACTGAAATTAATATATATATATATATATATATATATATATATATATATATATATAATATTTTCTATTTCATTTAGAACAGGTTATTTGGTTATTTTTGTCATGAAAAGATTTTGAATAAAAATTAATCAAATAACTAATAATTAAGAATAAAATATATATATATATATATATATATATATATATATATATATATATATATATATATATATATATGTAACAACTATGATAATTGCCGCCCCCATAAAGCTTGCACTCCGGGGCTACAGCCCATTTAGCCCACTAGTTATCGTATGACCCGCAGATATAAACATATGCCAACTATACATATACTACCATATACATTACCAATGATTTCGTCTGTATTTTAATTTTAAAATAGTGTTGGTTTTCGTTTTTTTTTTTTCAGTTGTTTATTTTTACTAATAAACAAAATATGTTCTGTATATAATAAATTGTAAAAATGTATTATATTAAAAATTTCTACTTGTCAGGGAAGATTAATATATTATGATTTAATTAATTGGTGAAGGACAACTTCCCATTTGTATTTAACTTTATATTAAAAAAAAAAAAAAAAATTACAATATTGTTCTCGACGTTTCGAAGTACTTCTTCGTCTTCAGGAAATTTATTTTCTTTGAAATACACAATGTCCTCCCCATGTTCCAGCATCTGTACACTTTTACTTCGTCAATAATTCATATCTTTGTGACTTTAATTAATAATAATTCATAAAATATTTTGGGGAGTGACTTTACATTTATATCCTCGTCACACTGCACTATCATTAAAATGACCTTTGAGCTAATCCATGCATTTATTGTCATAAAACTTTGTTAATAATTCTATTCCATATATTGAGATCAACGTACCGTTTGTTAAAATTTTAAATTATAAATTATGTTATATTTAGTTTATTAATTATGTCTGAATAATGGCTTTTTAAATTAATAGCATCTGTCTTAAAATTAAATACATTATTTATGTTTTTTTTGTAATGTTTATCGCTTCTAATGTTTTTCTATTTCTTGTATTTTTTTCAGTTTTTAATATTATATTTGTGGGATTATCAAAATTATATTTGTTGTTACTTAGTATACCATGATGGGCCAAATCAGTGTTATTTTTATTTTTACGAATACCTATGTGCTGCTTAATTCTGGTCTGTAACTTTTTAGATTTTTCTCCTATGTACGTCATCTCTCAGTTGCTACAATCTATTATATATACTACATTCTTTCTGTCTATCATTTTTATTTTATCCTTCATTTTGCTTAAATGATTTTCTAGCATATTACCATTGTATGTTCCTATTTGTAAGTTTTTATGGTCATACTGCACCAATGTATTTTTATTTTTTCAGTTAGTTCCGGCATATAACTAAAAAAAAAAAAAAAATGCATTGCATAAGGGTATATTCCGAACCACAATTACGATCAATATTAATTTAATACAATAATATTTATTAAAAAATCTTGTTAATTTATGTTATTAGAAATATTGCTTAAAATATTGAAATATTTTGATTACGAGCCTTAAATTTCAGAAAAAATTTCAATCATGCCTCACTGTTTTGACAAACTATATTGTTTATATCAGTGGCTCTCAATAATAATAAATAAACCGTAGAAGTAAATAAAATAGAAATATAAAAAACATAGAATTGGAATTTAAAAAAATATATTAATTTGTTATAATTTTTTAAATTATTTATTTTATTTAAAATTTTATATCACCAAATTAATATTTTAAATTTTAATATTTGTAACTTTTTCGCTTAAATCGACTTACTGGAAGAGCAACTTTTTATCATTGATTTTACACCTTTTTACAATTGACCCTAAAATGGCTGTAACGATTTTGACCAAACTCGTCAAATCAGTGTACAATTAATTGGTTCTAAATATCAGCTAGGTCTTATTATTCTCATTGAAATAAGTCTGACAGGGTTTAATTGCCGAATTTTCAAAATGGCTTCCTCTGAAGCACCTTTAATTTTGTTTTATTTGAAATAATTAACCATCTTTCATGGTTAGTTGTAAAAAAAAAAAAAAAAAAAAAAGGATAAATATAAACTATGAAGGAATTTGATAATTAGTTAAAGGAGAAATATTCAAATTTCCGGAAATAAGAGTAGTAATATGTGTAATACACCGCTGGAAAAATCTAAAGATCTTAGAAAAAATAATTTCTAACATATAAAGCCGTTGAAGGTAATGGAGAGTGACGGAAAACGCGTAAATTTAAGTAATTGCTGTAATTAATAATTTCTACTTTTATATTATTTAATGACAAATAAATGCTTCCATGGAAACTAAACAAAAAATTTCGAAACCTATTTCAAGGAGCGTGGTAAGTGAAAGTTGATCCGCGCACAGCACCAGATTTTTTTTTGTTACATTACATATTGATATGATTTTTCGTTGAATAATTGTTGCGATAACGACGGTCGTTTGACTAATCCAGCTTGAAACACGTTTTGTAGTTTCAAAGTCATACTAATTGCTTTACAATGTACTCATTGAATGTTGGAACCCTTCATGGATTTTGTCTATCAAATCTTGCATTGGTATTGCACATACATTTTCGATTATAGAATACTCCATTATCGATCAGGATCTTAAATTGAATGCCGGAAGGTAAGCTTTATTAAGAGCCTGAAGCGGAAGCAACATTTTTCTCGAGATAGAATCTAAGATTGGATAGGACAAGAATCAGAAGGGACGCCTTATCTTAAATTTGACTATCCTTAAGGACTATTTACCCAGTCTTGGAGCCCTTTATTTTTATTAATCCCTAACTTCATCCCTGTTTTAACAAGAAGTTTAAAGGTATTGTCTTATTATTGTAAATTACACTAGCCATTTCGGAGGAGTGGGTTGAAAGCAGCGATGTTTCGCCAAAGAGCCTCATCTTGCTACTTTAAAAAAATGATTCCTATTAAATTTCTACTTTCTGTATTTATAAGTGAATTACCGTAATGCAATAATTCTTTAAAGTTACTTTCAAGAATATCCTATAATTTTTATTTATTTATTGAAAAAAACAAAAACAGTTGAATGGTAAAATATTACAATTTGCCACTTTTGAGCATTAAAAATAGTGCGAAATGGATTATATTTATACAAGATAGAATTAAATAAATGTTTCTATTTTTATGAGTGTTAAATTTTGAACAGTGGAAGCTAAACATTAATAAATTAGATAAGCTCCATGCTGTCTTTGTTAACATTCTGTCTTATATATATATATATATATATATATATATATATATATATATATATATATATATATATATATATATATATATATAGATATATAAGATCCTGATAGATAATGGGTACTTTATATTCGAAATTGTATTTGCTACACCAATGTAAGATTTAGTAGATAAAATCTATGAAGGCTTCCAACATTTTAGTATATACCGTTTCTAAGTAATATAAGTTCACGTACACACCTGCAAACGTAACAAACTGCATAACAAAACTGGCTGTTATTGGATCTAGAAAAAATATAAAAAAATTAAAATTATTACTTTTGAACTATAAATTAATTTATTATAAATTATTACTTATAGAATTATTAATATTGGAATCCACAAACAAATAATCATTTCATTTTAAAATGGTTAAGCAACATCACGTGTATAACTTGAAATGGACAGACACAATAGTAATACAGGATATGGAGTGTGTGGAATATTATTGTGTGTTTATTTTTTAATTTATTAGCAAATTAGTGTGTAAATCAGTCATTAAAATGAATTCGAAAGTAGCGATATATGTGACGTTTGACCAATAGAAAACAGTATTGTATTTTCTGAAATTACCATCATATGTTTCAAACTTTTTATTTATCTTTTTCGCTAGATTTTATCTTTATTTTTTTATTCCGAAGGTTACAAGATTTTTTTTTTACTTATGAACTTTTCCATTTTTTGTTAAATATTATGAAGGCATTGATTATTAAATGTGTATTAACCAAAATAAATAATAATTGAAGTCGTTTTTTTTTTATACCCCTCAGTGTAGTTATAACCACTGTATTAGAGGGCAACAGTAATTTTGTTCCAGTCCCACTAAAAAAAAAAAATAATAAAAAAAATGTTGAGGTAGTCATATGAAAGATGAATTACTCTACAATTAGAGCAATTCGCCCAACTTTTTTTCGCTGGCCTATCTCGTGGAATGAATTGCCTACAGCCAGAGCCAGCAACTCCCGACAAATCCGACAGAGCATTAATCTGATTCAATTAAAGTAAGAAGATCTCGTTACTTACGGCTTCCGATTGCGGGTCCTCCATTACATCGATTGTACAAAGCCCCGGGGATATGCTCTTATTCCCATAGTAGTGAGCTTATAAAACACTTCCTTTTTTTACCTTACTTTTTTAGAAAACCCTAATTAGCATTAAATTAATTAATTAACATTAAATGGATAAATATGAAAACATTTTTTGGACTCAGAACTATAAGCCCAGATAAATATTTTGAATACATTTCTTTATTATTCGGTTATTCGAGGTGGATTATAAATTACAAATTACTTAAAATTTTCATTTTTTTTTTCATAGAACCAAACTTTTTTTATTTTCAAATACTTTAGGATATTAGGTAATAGCGTTATGTGTAACCATTCACACCATATTTAGAGACAAATAATAATAAAAATAATGAATAATGATAAAAATAGATAAAATGAAATAAGTACCTAAGTAGCAAATTATAATCAGCAAATAAGTAAAGTATTATTAAATACGCAGAGTAAGTAAGTAATTTTGAATAAGAAAATTAAGGTAAAAGTTGAAATAAGATAATTCATCTTAAACACATTCATACTTATTTGCAATATTTTTACAATACTTATTTACCACTCCGATTCTAGCTCCTCCCTCTTCTCCACACATGCAGAGAGGAAAGCGGGACTCCAGAACTTCACAGCGCCTATCTCTTATCCGCTACACTGGTATTAAAAGCCCAGTAAAGGCTGGGGCATGTGTCCCACATTTTCTCCCATCAAACAATATTTTGTCTTTTGGACTAAAAAATTTGGTCTTTATCAATGGATTCTTATGTAAAAATATCCGAAAAACACGATGATTAAAAGTCAAACATTTTCAGGTGGTGTTTAGGGTTTTATGGCCGATTTTCAAAATGGCCGCTATATATTTTTATGTTTATAGCCAATAAGTCCCAAAGTGTTACAATTAGCTTAAATGTGTAAATTAGTATATTTTAAAGAATTAAATTGAGCAAGTTTTGGTATATAACAAGTATTCGTGGTTACATTTTATTAGGATAAAAATAGTTCTTAAACAATTTAATTATACAGCGTGTACAGGATATAAACCAGAACACTTCAGGTGCCGATTCTGCTCATCAAAAGCAAAAAAAAAAACAAAAAAAAAAACGGATCATATGAACCATGGCCCGATTCCCCACAGGAAAGCAGGAAATTGAAGTTTTGTGTTTTGGTTTATTATTTACAATAATGAATCTTTGTAACCGACCAAGAAAAAAAAATTAATCTCCCTCAAGATTTGATCTTTTATGCTTCAAGATACGTGGAAGCCAAATATCAAGTAAAACAAAAATCCGTCCGTCCGCGGTTTTTCTCCGAGACTGCTGTTCCGATTTTCTTGAGATTTATCCGATTAGAGATTTTATGTTGATGTTTTAATTTTATGTACCTTGTTCTATTTTGGTTTTCTATGCATGGTTTAAAAAAATGGGTATTTTCTTTTTAATTTTATTTTGGGCTTGTCCCACGTTCCATTGTAAAACATTTGTTCACTTTAATCTAAACAGATTTTTTTAAGTTTCGATATTGATCAACACGGTATTTTTTTAAACTCCTAGTCTCTCTGTTATAGATTTTGAAACTAACAATAGAAGTTTTATTACTTATAATTTTATAGTTTATATTGCTTCGTAAATTTACAATTTTATTTGTTTGTTTACAACAAAATTTTATATCAAAATTATTAATGTAATATTTAACAATCATTTATAAGATTATTCATTTTGACTTAAAAAATTAATTTTAATTTAATAATGAATCTTAACGAAGGCATTCTATACATAACACTTCTCTTTAATAAATTTGAATGTTTTTATTTTGTAAATCCGTATTATTTAAAATGCATACTAAAATAATCATTGCTCAATCCGAGCTGAAGGTCGGTGCATATATCCAACGTAATGGATTCCGTATCCGGAATAAAATGATGTACACCGTTAATTACTAATTGGTTTCAATAATATATTATTGAATTGTTCAGGGAATGCATTTTTCATTGGATGAACCTAATAAATAAGGAATAAACCTTGTGATTATTCTCAGCGTTGTGATTAACAAGAAGGCAACTGAGCCTTTTAATCCTTCTTAATTAACTCATTTAAGGATTTCTCTTGGCGTTTCGGAGAGCTTTTTTAAACGTGGCCTGGTTTTGGAGGACTGCCTACACATTTTCTTTGAGCGGGAGAGACTTGTCGAATTACTTCTGAAGGGGGCCTCTTATTTCTTCAGTAGTGTCGGGGATCTTTTCCAATTTAACCGGATTGTATCTTTCCAATGCTTTGACATTGTTTATAAGAATCGGGTTAGAAAATGTTTTCTTTTTACTTTCCATATCGTATAGGTAAAGAATGAATTGTATTCGGGCCAAATTTTAGAAGTACAGTTTTCAACTGATCTATCTGTTTCTGATCGCCTAGCTTGGCTGTGCGACGATTATCTCTTAAAGGGTTGGACCGATTTTTTTTATTGCGTGTCAAATCAAATCGGCCACCCTGCGCATTTGCGGCAGCGCAGTAGCCGAAAAACATGTTTTTCCATAGACTGTAGCACCATAACGGCTCTAACGATTTTGATGAAACTTTCTTGAAGTACTTTTAATTTTTCTATATAGCGCATTCCCGAAAAAAAAAATGGAAAAAAAAGTTACGAAGATCATACAACTTTACTCGCATATAACTCAAAAAGTTTACAATAATAAAATGAATACATGAATCCGAATGCGTTCAAAAGGAAATTAAATTCCCTACAAAACAAAAATCGTCCAAATTTGTCATTCTTATCAACAAAAAAAAAAATATATAGTTTTTTTTGCACCTGTTATAAGTTATATAGCATACGTTCCGATGGACACCAGTTCACTTTAGACTAGTTTTTTGATAAATCGAAAATTATACATTTTCTGGATTATTCTAGATGTGCATTTGATTGTTTTCAAAAGTAAACATAAAAAAAAAAAAAAAAAAAAAAAAAATGTCGGACTTATATAAGGGAAGTTACAGCAAATGTTTTTTGTATTTTACTTTCACCCAAAGCTGTATGGAAAGTCGTGTACACACGAGATATTTTCATTGCATATCGGATGGAACACGTCCATTGCAGTGTTGATCGGTGGAGTTTAATTAACTTTTATATTAATGAAATATTTTATATCTGCTAATACTTATTATATTAGGTTCTTGTGTTACAAATGGAATTTTCATACCAACGTATGAAGATTTTTAGTTAAAAAAAATCTTTAGATATAGTTTTCCCTATTTTTATTTCATTGCATATTGAATATAACACGTTTTTGTTATATTTTTTTTTTATTAACTTTTATATTACTAAAATATTTTATATATGCCAGTACTTATTTGATATATAAGTACATATTTGACCTCTTGTGCAACAAATGGAATTTTTTAAAATCCTATTAAATTGAGTATAACGCATTATAATCAACAATACATTTACAAAATTAAATTTTAATTAAAAAATAACAATTAGAAATACCTTTTAAATATTAAAAAAAAACTAAGGAAATCCTAATAAGACAAATTTGTAGAGGGGAGGGATTAGATGAGTGGACAATAAGGGCAGTAGTCCAAAGAATTAGGCCATAGTGAAAGGACACAATAGTAAAATGTAATTTTAAACAATTGACATAACATAATGAATACGGATAAATAGAATCAAGGAAATAATATGAAGGCTGTAGATTTAAGGTAAAATAAGATTTTATATGAAATTAGTGTACTCTTGCTAATGCGATATAAATGAATTTTTAATTATTGTTGTAATGTAGATATCCTGATGATGAGAGAAAAATACCCCAAAACATTGAACAAAACATTAATTTAGGAAGAGATATTACTCACTATATACCTTATAAATATATATATATATATATATATATATATATATATATATATATAATTAATGATCTGCCAACGTCTGAAGATTTTGAATTGAAAAAATTGTTTAACAAATATTTTTCCCATTTTTATTTCTTTGTATATCGGATTTAACAAGTTTGTGTCGCTGTAGGGATCGGTCGAGTTAATATATTTTTTATATTAATGAAATATTTTATATATTCCAGTACTTATTACATTAAATTCTTGTGTTACAAACGGAATTTTAAAATCTTATCTATTTCTTATATGATTCTGTTTGCCTTGGCCAAGAATAATTTCGTCCAGATATGGATGATGGGGGCATTTGTTGGCTCAATTCTCAATTCTATCGTGAATAACTCGTTAATAAACGTTTGGAAAACTCTTCATTATTAATTTCGTCATATGTGGACTATATGACTTTACTACGTCGGAGGGGATGGAAGATGACAATGTAATGACTTTTCAAATTTTTTGTACCGTTTTGGATGGGGTTAATTTACATATTATTAAATACAGCTTATGTAAAGATTTTTTAATCGAATATCAATTGCAGTTAAAATCTGATTAGATATTGTTAAAACCAATAATAGAGGCATTCATTGAATATACCGATGAAGTCAGAATCCTTTGGCTGCAATCATGACAATGACAGTTTGGTTTTCTTTTCAATTAATTTTATTGTCAAACAAATTTCGTTTTCTATAATTAATATTTAAATCTTAACTTTTATGCAAACTAAAAAGCGTCGATGGACTTTTTATTGACCGTATTTAAGTAATTTAATTTTGATCTAAGTATAGATCATGGTTAAAATTATCTTTTTTAACATGTTCAGTGAGGGACAAGTTAAAAAAAATATATTATTGAATGCATCAATTATGGGAAGAATATACACGATGCACATTTAATTAAAATAATCTACGATCGTTATTGCAGTAAAGACGAAAAGAATCAGTGCTCAAGAGAACGTAAGAATCATGTTGAGCTCCATCAAGCCTAAAGCTATGTCCACACTGTTCGACTTTCGATTCTACATGACAAAAGGGAAGGGAACGTGATGCATGTCATGTCTAATAATTATCTTCAATTGATTGCCGATTGAAAAAGATGAATAAATGTTTTTTTTATTATTTATTACGTTTTTTCTGGATAAAATCTGACCAACAATGCGCTAACCAATGTCGAATCGAAAGCCGAACGAAAAATCGAACAGTGTGGACATATCATTATATTGATGCTCTGATTGTAAATAAACAGCAACGTGCTTCCAACTGAGAAAATGCTGATGCTTTTCTTCGCAATGTGCAAATTTCTTACTTTTTATGGATACACTTTTAATTGCAGAATTTGTTATATATTGGGATATTTGATTTATTTTCAGTTTTCAGCTGTTATGTGAAATTGATGACATTCGATTTTGAATTTTGAGCTTTATTTTCAATTTATTATTTTCTTGAGCAAATTTACTGTAAATTGTTTTGTCTGTTATATACACGTTTGTAAATCAGTTCGTATATTTTTTTTATTCATACGAACCTTTAATAATAATATCATAAGGTCAGATAGTGGTACGCCCAGTTATCTTAAAAGTGGTACGAACTGACCTAAGTCTGGGAACCCTTGCCCTAAGGTATCTCAAGGATGAAGGGCACATTGCGCCCCAACTTATTTGGTTTTTCATAGCGCCCAGAGGAGGATTGAGGTGTTCGGGAAAAGGTAGTGCAAATGTATCGTTTGCATCTCGTTCAAAATTGAAGTACACGGAGTTTCAGGTAAATAATCTCAATAACTTACTTACGAGCTTACTGGACGAAGGAAAAAATACGATTCAAAAATAGATGCGAATAACAATCTAAAGAAGATTGGCGTCGAGGGATTTGTGAAGAAGGCACAGGATTGATCTTATTGGAATTATAATTTTAAGAAGACCTAGTTTCTACACTGGGTGAAGTTGTTCCTAATAGTTATATAAAATCTGTAAAATATTAGGGTGAGTAAAAAAAAAAAAATGTTTCCGCATGCAAAAGCGAAAGTAGTGGATGGAACTTGATAAAATTAATAATAAGCCACTGTTAAACTAATCCCTATCTTGATACCAACTCGCAAAATCCCTGAAAATTTCATCAAAATTGGAATAACGGTACCAGGTGTTATGCCCGTCATGTCACATGGATTTGATTACAGATGTCCGAATTTGTTCCTCGATGTCTTTAACGCAAAACGCGAGTGGAAATTTTTGTGTCTGTGGACAAAAGTTGTATCCATTTCCTGCATGAATACAAAGTTTCCCCCTCTCTTCGATAGCCAACTGATTTCCTTGCAAGCATACGTTAGATCCTATTTTTAAAAATGTTTCATCGGAATCGGGCAAGTCGTTCTTAAGAGCTGATGCATCAGCCCTCCATGAAGTAGTAGCCCCCCTGATGTTTTCATAGTAATTTTAGTTGGTAGATGAGAAACATTGCCTCCAACTTTAATCTTACAACGGTTTGTCTGGGTGTTTTACTTTTTCGTGAGAATATTTCGTGGTATTTTTTTTCTGAGAAATTTTTATTAATTTCCACCTAATGAACGTATTCCAAGTTAAAAGAGGAAAAAAAAAAAACAAGAAAAAAACGATCTTGAATGAGATGAATGAAAATCGAACATTGGTCGGAGAAAGCGAGTTATACAAGGAGAGAAACTAATGCAATGATGGGGATTTGGTGGTGTAATCAAGGTGACGAGGGCTGTGATCCCTCGTAGGCAATTAGAAGGAGGCCACTGACAAATAGTAGAGGATAGCGGTAAAAAATAGCTCCCTTGCCCGGTCCAAAGTGAATTCCCTTGGCCGGCATCAACCTCCCCTCCCCCCTTACTTTACATGGCAATATCCATTTTTCCTCTCAACCCCCTCGGCCAAGCATTAATTCGAATCCCTAGCTAACCAATACAGAGGGAATTATTTAATCCTACAACCGCAACCCTCCTCCCTTACCGCCCATCCTTTCATCAGATATAATAAAATCCACTGACTGGGATCGAATTCGATTTTCGTTTGTTATCCCCCGCCTTTTATGGATTCCCTTGTGAGGTTTTTTGTACGCAGCGCACTTATTCACTTAAAAGCACCCTCAAGATTCCTAATTAGGGGCTCTTATCTAATACAGCCTCGGGAATCCGTATAGCATTATAATTGCCTTTACCCTATCAGCTAATATTTTTTTAAGGATGGTATGCTCTTTGTGGGTTTGTCATTAGTAATTGGTGAAAAAATATTTTATCTGATTGATATTAGATCAAACTCATTCCCAAAATTAAATCAATCCTCATTGTTGAAATTTTCATATTTCATGCATACATATTTTTCATATATTTTCGTGGCACGTGCTGCTACAGGTTTTCATATTATGTATTTTTATGTAGGTAGACTATTTATTTGTCTCATATACCCCTATTCATTCTTTCCTTCTTGTATGGTTGTGTCTTGCTTTGCTAAGCTCTGATGACCGAAGCGTCGGTATTTATTGAAGTAGTATTATATTTACTGTGTGATTCTTCAATTCACCCGCAACAATCTTTTCTTGATAGAAAAAAACGTGTCATCGCCCTACAATAACAACATTAATAATTATTTCATTATAATTTTTATCATATACTATAAAGGAAAACAAAGGCAAGTAATTTTTTTTATTTTATTCTAACTTTAATTTCCTATGGACTTCCGAGAGAAATCATTCCGCGTTGTTAGGACTCGGGTTATGCGAATCCAATAGAGTAGGAAAAAGGGTTGGATTTTTCCTCCGTAGGTTTGCTTATAAATGGGATAACAGAAGAGGGTTTTCCTCCGGCTCCGGGATACATAAGGGAAACTGCCCCAGCGGGTAAGGAAAAAATCGGGTGGGTGGTGGACAGTGATCGGAAGGGGAGTTGCTGAGGATGCAGGTCCGGCCAATTTGCTCGAGTCCTCTCTATTATAATAGGGTCCACGTCCTTAGCCTCCCCTTCATTCCTACGGCTCCTAACGAATCCCACTGCGGGCAATATTCAGCCTTCCCCTAGCTCTCGCACCTACCGTCCTGTCACGCCATTGGGGATCGCTGGCTGAAAGGGATGGATAACATGTCTAGTGGATAACAGCCAAGATGGCAAACTCCAACCAATAATGCCAAAGGAATCCTCTTCAAATTTATTTTAGAACAACGCCTACAGATGTGCACTTCATCAATAACGTTTGCTTTGAAAAAATATGATCATCAAAGCAATCAATTTATTAAGCTTGCGTTCCTTGTCACGCCGAAATATACCTACCTATGCTAGTTGATTTATTTAATTTATTTCTTTATCATTTTTTTAATCAAAAGGGTCATTAGCAAATAAATTGGTACTTTGGCTGTCCTGAGATTTCTAGAAGATTTTTCATTTTTTGTTTTCCATGTTTTTAACCCTTTTTTTGTTGTTCGTATAAAAACAGAGCACATCAAAATGTCATGAAAGACATTTAATGTTTAAAAACGTTAAAAAATAAAAAGTTGTAAAAAAAAAAAAAAATGTGAATAATAGAGTAAAATTCTATCCGATGTGAATTTCGAAAATTTTCACTAAATATTTTAAATAAAAAAAGTATATTCTAATTATTGGGATATTCATCCCCAACAGAAAACAGTCTTACTGGATAATGACGCAAAAAAAAAAAAAAAAAATACATTTTTAGTGCGTAGCATGAAAGGGGTTTCTAATCTTTAAAGTACGTAGAAAATCAAAAAATTGTAAAACCATGCCAGGTTTTGCCCATTTTGACACGGGTATAACACTTATATATATATATATATATATATATATATATATATATATATATATATATATATATATATATACATACATATATAGATCCAAAGGCTAGTTTTCATGAAAGTGATTTTTTTTTTCTATATTTCGAATGCGACGGTTTATTCGAGAATGACTAAAAAAAAAATAAACAAAACAAACCGCACACACGTGAGATAGGATTAACAGTCATAGGCAGTTTTAGAAAAAAATTAACTCATAAAAAAAAAAGTATATATATGATATACATATATAGAGTTATGTTTTACATAACTTAATTGGTTCATTACCTTAACTCCAAATAAACTTTTGTGTATACCTATTTTTCCTGGTAGTAGTCACTTTTCTAGCTGATAACATGTTATAAAGACTTTAGCATGGGCAATAAGATACAAAATAATTTTTATGAAGTAATTATAAAATTAATTATTACATATAAATTTAGCGACCATTTGACCACTCAGTTACGTTTCGTGTTAAATAAGTGACAATTAGATTATAAAAGATATAAAAAAAAATCGGAAGTGTTTTAAACTTGTTTATAGTGGGTATTAGTAAATTTCATAATTCCAGTTAATGGACAATAAAAATGAATTGAGGTTTTAAAAATGATATTCTTATTAACATATCTCAAAATTATAAGAAGTTATGTTTTATATTCCTAACATGGTTCACTGCCTCAAATAAATAGAATTTAGAAAACATTTTAAAGCTATATTATTATATTACATTATAATTAGGAGTTGCAGTCTTGTTTTCTTAATGGCTCATTACATTAAATGAATAAAGTTTAAAATAAAGAAAAAATGTAAAAAATTAAATATTATATATGCATGTATACATATATTAAGAAGAAATAAAAGGATCTAAAATGTGTCTTCAGTGGACACTAGAAAATTTCTGAATCCCATTCGTAAAAATAAATCACCAAAATAAGCAGGTTTTTATTTTTTAAAAATGTTTTTATTCAGGATTATACAAACTATATAACAAAACATGTTTTTAATTCTGACAAATTTAACAAACGCTGTATTTATAATAGTACCGATAATAGATCAAATTTTCCAGAAAAAAAAATTCCTGCGTGTTTTCCAATGGACCCTAGCAGCTAAGTGCAAAACAAAAAATGTTAACAAAATAAATAAAACATGCTAAAACTGCATTATATTATATCTCGAGTTTGAAAAAATTAAATCCACATGTTTTTTCAGAGTTAAAAGGAAAAATACAAACTTTAAAAAATAATTACTATTCGGTCAAATCAATTTAAAAAGAAAAAGTTACAGATTTTTTTTACACCAAAAATGATCGCAGATTTAGATTTAGCACACCAAATAAGTTTTATGGAGAAAATATAGAAAACGATTTTTTTTTTTAGTTCCGACAAGGGTTAAAAATTTGTCAGCGACGAAATTAAGTTTTGATCTGAAGCTCTGTATCTCGTCTTCAGCTTATACAATTTCGACGTTCTTGAATTTGTTTGAAAGAAGGGAGTACATTCTTTCCATATTTATAAACAGCTATTGTATTATTTTAGAAATTCATTGTAAAAAATTATGTTTACATAATGAAAACAAAATAGAGTTTTTTTTTGCGGACAGCATTGGTTCTAAAACACGTAGGAACACTCCGATTAAAGCAAATCACGTAATCAAAGAACCTTTACCAACCCTCTAAATTTGCTTGAATCGGTCAAAGGGTCTCTGACTTATGGGCGGTTTTGAATCTTTAAAAAAAATCGAATGGTGTACGAAATTTTTATCCAAACAATTTTTATTTTTATATTTTACCTAAAATTTGATTATAGGGCTGTCTGAAAGTGTTAAAAATAAATCTGACGCTAGGTTTGAATACATACTTTTTTTTTCTTTTTTTTTTTTTTATACTTCACTTTGTTATCATTACATATAATTAAATGGACTCTTTAGATCGCTCTATAATTTAACTATTTCATTTTAAAAAATTGGATCAATCTAGAATTTATTATTTCTAAATCACAAATAATGTTAATACATTTTTTACGGTCCTTAGTGCTTATTAGTCTAGGCCCCATAATTTATTTTTTTAAATAAACTTCAACGGGTCTTTCTCAACGTTATAATTGGGAGAAAAATAGCAGAAACAAATTGTATATGTTTTAGATAAATTCAGTATATAGCAACGCGGTTAGAAAAATTCATCAAGCTGCCGAAAAGTGTTTTTTTCACGTTTAAGACCATATTTCGAAGTTTTTAATTTTTTTTGCGAAAAGATGTCGACCGACTTAAATTGTTTGAAACTCATTTTTCCTTATTCTTAAACGCTATTACTTACTATTTTTTATTTTTCTCAAACAATTTTTTTTCATGTCTTAAACGTGAAAAAAAAAACATTTTTCGGCACTTTTATGAATTTGCTTCACCGTGTTGCCACATACCGATTTTATCTAAAACGTATACAATTTGATTCTACTAATTTTCTCCTAATTATTACACTGAGAATGTACCTTGGCAATTCATTTCAAAAAATGAATGCATTTACTCTATCGCGCTTGGACTATGTATATTTAGCCTTTTGATTTTGTTGTTTTCATTCCCGTTTAGCATGTATTTTATACAAAGGTATTGGAATATTTTTAAGGAGAAATGAAAGAAATTATTTTTTATTTTTTATTCCTATAATTCCATTTGATAATGGTGGAATATAAGATTTGTGAATTAATTTTATGCGTTCATTGCAACGCTTTTGTAATAAATAAATAATAAAATAGATTTGCTTTTGTTGCTAAACGAGAGTTAAATGATTAAATTTAATGAAATAAAAACGAAAACTTATTTTTTTCAAAAGAGATTATCTAAAAATTTAACGAACTGAAAAACATTATGAGGCCGAATAAAAAGGGTATAAACTGGAGTTGAGGCAGGGTGCTTTTAAAATTTAAGCATGACTTAGCAAAGTGCAAACATAAGTATGAATTATACTCAGGAAGCATATAAAGAGATGTAAATTACTGTTTCAACCATACTTTTAGCTTATTCTCGTTTACTAATGTCATCTTGAGGGGAGAGGGCGTGGTAAGAGAGGGGGTTTGTATCTATTACTGTTTGTATCAGTCAGCAATCGTGCAAAAATTGAGGAAAGAGTTTTGAACTGGTATACAAGTGGCCATCACTGTTACAGAAAAGTGATCGCTGACTATTATAAAAAAAAAAAAAATAATAATAATAATATAACATTTTTTATACACTAAAAAATAATAAAATAAGCCAAAAGGTAAAATTTTACTATTGTGTGGCCACTAATTCTGGGAGAACAAGTATATTTCACGGGTGATAAAATATAAGGATTACGAAGTTAGTGTTAAAGAAATCAAATGCTTTCTTGTTGACTATTCGGTCCAACATTTTTTACGGTGGAAGAAACATAGCTACCTGATTTAATTTTATAAACTAGGTTATCGCTTTCATACCTATAAAGTCACAAACTGGTTTGAGATTTTTTAATATAAATTCTAAATCCGTCAAAACCTCGAGGTCGGTTATTGAAACGGTCAGGTGCATATTCAATATGTATATAAAAAAAAAAAATAATAATAATAAAGAAAGAAAGGTATATTTATTGTGTAAAATCTATTCAAACACGAATGGTCGTAAAGAAAAACACGTCGAGTTTACCGATACACGGATCCGGTATAGGGGGCCTGTATATAATCGGAAAACGCGGAGTGGTTTATACACCTTGGGTGTTGCCGGAAACATATGCTCTCGCACAAATCAAGCCCGACGATAGATCCGATCTCTGTGGCTTAACGACTTGTAAGCTCTTCTTCCCAATGTAGTCGGTTACAAATGTACCATTTGCTCAGGAGGGAGGAACCACTCCAACCGTTTTACGGTTTCAATATGTTAATGCTAAACCTGGAGGTTGGAGGTGTGAGTCGACCACGCTACTCGGTTGATGTCTTTACCCCTCGAACAAATTTATCTCCGTATCTTTGCTTCGATCTGATCACTTCTTTTTCCTTTATTATTATTTTTATTCACATATAATTTATCATTACATTTTTAAATAAATGTACTGACAACCACACACACACACACACACACACACACACACACACATATATATATATATATATATATATATATATATATATATATATATATATATATATATATATATGTGTGTGTAATTTTTTTTTTCACTCGCATTGTAACCTTATGCAAGAGGAATTTATTTACTAAGCATACATACTCCATGCAAAACAGCATAATATATGTATAAGATATTCAGTTTACATTTTAAGCTATATTAATGGCTTATATTAATGTAAAATATACTTAAAAGTTAAAAGATAAAAGAAATAAAAAAAAAATAAAATAAAAAATAAAGCAACGAAACAAGAATAGAAAAATAAAATAACATATTTTGAACATTAAAGTAGGATTTTTATAGATGCATAATGATAATTAAGCATTAAAGAAAGAGAGAAAAAATCAGACTAAAACAAAAAATCAGTAGATTCATACAATTAGTTAGAAAGAAAATAAGTTTAAAAAAAAATAAATAAACAAATTAAAGAAAATATAAAATAAATAAGATAATATTATGAATACTTTTAATAAATTCAAAAATTCTACAACCAAGCGCTCATCACTAAAAGACTTGTATTGACTGTCTGAATTATTGCATTCAGGAAAAAAACAATGTCTAGAACTCATACAGGAGCCTTACTGGGTAACTTTTTAAAATTTGGCATTTATTTGTTTTTAAGCTCATATTTCTATGAAAAGATTGATATTAACAATGGCATAAACAAAATTTGCCAGGTTAAGGCAATTATAGTATAACTATATGATCTTCGGTGTCGTCTCCAATTGTAGATTATTGCTATGTAACGACATTAAGGAAACTCCAAGGGGCCGAACATTAGAATCATATATCATTTCCCAAAACCTGACTCTGATTAATAAACCATCACTTCTGACAACTTTTACTGGATCACGGGGTAAAAGTAATGCAGGCCTGACCACTTCTAATTACAAAACCATAAAATTTATAAATAATTGGATAATTCTTAACGGTACTAATTTTTCTGATCATAACTCTATCTACTCGAAGTTTAATTTAATGCTAACATAATAATAGTCAAAACAGAATCAATACAGGTTTTATTGCTACGAAATCTAGTGCCTTGAATATTTTCGGGGATAACTTGGCCATTCGCTTAAAAAGCAATTTAAATTAGATGATAGAAACCTGGCAATACCTCAAATTGAATCTGCACTAATTGAAAGCATACTTAATTTTGACTTAGATATGACCATAGATCTCGTTAATAAAGCCTTGACTAAGGCATGCAACATGTCATTCTATCCGTTTTCATATAGTTTATCACTCAGTTCCATGGTGGAACGACATATTAACTAATCTTAGGAAAACTACTGACCGGTTAAGGAAACTTATAGAATAACGAAAAGAAGTTATTATAGAATAACTATAAGCAACGGACTATAGCAGATCAACAACTGAGACAACAACGAAAGACTTAATATCTTACGCGCAGGCAAAAATACCAAGCACTGATCAAACAGTCCAAAATTCATTCTTGGAAGGAATATTGCTCAGAGCAATCAAATCCCTGGAATAGAATACATAAATATGCTTCCAACAAAGGAATGAGCCAAGATGTATTGAGGACAGTGCTAACCAACAATAACAACCACACAACAGGTTTTAAACTAACATTTGAACAGTTATTAGATAGCATATTTTCGCAAGATAATACTACAAATGAAACTGATGACAAGACTGAATTAAAAACAAATGCTAAGTTAGTACCTTCCACATGCAATGATAGCATGGAACCATCAGAAATCCTACAGACTATTAGAAATGTAAATAAGAAAAATCTCCCAGCCATTTCGAAATTAGCACTGAAATTCTGCAGTACACCACAGATTCATAGCCTAACGTAATTACAAATATTTATCAATTGACCTGGCACGAAACAAAGATACCAAAAACATGGAAAAAAAGACTGTTACATATCATTCCGAAACGCGATTCAAACAAATTACGCCTTATCACAATATTACCGATAATGGGAAAGTTATTAGAAAAATTGATTAACAACAGGCTCACACACAACCTACAGACACAAGACATCATACACCCAAACCAATTTGGATTCTCATCACAAAAAAGCAAAGTAGACGCGATTCACAGAATAAAATCAGAGATTGAAAAAGTGCTGAGCTCTAAATCGAATTTTCTCACGCTAAAGCTAGATATATCCGGAGCTTTTGATAATTCCTGGCCCCCAATCATATTTCAAAACCTCCGAAATTACAATCGCCCGAAAATAAAATTTCTTCCAACTTTTTTGAAAGTAGAATTGCTGCAGCCAAGACTAAGAATTACAGGATATCTAAACATTTGTCTATCGGCACATCACAAAGATCATGTCTTTCACCAGCCTTGTGGGATATTTTAATAAATTCAATGTTTGATCTTCAAATCCCAAGAAATGTGCTAATATTTCATTATGCCCACGATATTTTAATGCTTGTAACGTGCAAGCTATTCACACCTCTATAAGCAGTGGCGTAGCCAGAGGAGGGGTCCAGGTTGTCCGGGTCCCCCCCACCCCCGAAATTACAAAATACTTTTACAATAATTCTTATCTGTAAACGAAAATTGTATAAACCTATTTGAATGTTATTTCATTAATAACATCCTAGTCATAGAAAATATTATTTTGAGAGAGGGTCCCCTTACATCCCTGGTTGGAGTGGATTTCTTTAAAGTTGATCCTTGGATGGAAATTGGATCCCCCCGAAACGAAATTCTGGCTACGTTACTGACTACAAGCACTGACAAATCAGACATTAATGGGAAAATGGGCTGAACGCAATAAACCAGAGTTTAACTTTAATAATTAGACAAGACCAACTGCACTATGTTAAGCAGGAAACAAAAGCTGCCCAAAGTTAATATACAGCTAAATTCTAAAACTCTCTCACATAAGGACATCATGACTTATTTAGGAGTAACGTTCGATAGGAAACTTAGCTGGAAGACCCATATTGACATACTAGTAAACAAAACACTTGGGACAGTAAACGGACTAACGAATTATATATGAAGGTGCATTAGTTTCGAAACTTGTATTACCCGCCAGGGTATGAGGAAGGACAAAACAAATAAATATTCGGAAATTAGAATGGGTTAGACGATTAATTAGAATAAAAATCAGCGGATTCTTCCATACGATATCTTACGATGCTGCCTGCGTCATTGCGAAAATAATGCCGATAAAATACAAAATTGACAAACTGACGACACTTTATAAAATTAAGAAACAAAATCAGCAATAGAAAGACAATGAAAAAATCAAAATTGAATTGGAGGTAACAAAAAAACATTGGATACGCCCAAAACTACACGCTGAACTAACTCAACAGATTGAAATTATAGAAAATTCTGACTTATTAACGATCGAGATAGGTTAGGTTAAGCTTCTTATTGACATTGAACTTCTTGGGTCTTTAGAGTCCTTCTTTATTTGTTTCTAATCTGTCTCTTTTTGAGTTATATTATATTTTGTTAAAAATATTGTTTTGTTTTTTAGAAATTCAATTATTTTTCCTGTATTTGTGATGATCTCTTAACATCATTAGGAGGTTTCTTTCAATTACAAAATTTTGAAAGTAGCTGTCATGTAGCGGGCAGTCTTATAAAGCGTGACTGATTCTCAGCTGCAAATTGCACATTTCGTTGTTGGAAGATGTATCTTTTGTAATAAGGAATCCGTGCGTAAGTCGCGTACGGCCAATTCTCAATCTAATGACAACCTCTTATCTTCGGTTGCTCCGGTTTGAACTTTCCCAGGTTTTTATCCCTTTTTTTTTTTTTTTTTTTTATAATTTTCAATTTATTTTGTCCCTCGGAGGTTTCCCAAAGCTGGACCCAGGTCATCTTGGGTCGGTATTTTAGAAATTTGCTTTAGTATAATCTGATGAAGTATGGATTCTGCCCACTTCCGTTGATGATAATGCTGCTTCTTTGGCTGCTTGGTCTGCCACTTTATTCCATTTGATTACATTGCGTGACGGTATCCAAACATGAACTATGTTTTTATTTAGATTTTTTTATCATCGTTGAATAAGCTTTGGCTTTCTTTATTACAACGTTTCTTTATTTCTTTATTCCATCATAGCAGATAAAGGAGTCCGTTCATGTAACAAAGTTTTCTTCATTACGCTGCATAATACATTAAAGTGCATCACTAATAGCGTTTCATTCTGCGGTAAAGTTGCTGGTAGTATGTGGGAGCTTGTATTTAATTATATTGGAGTCGATAACAACTGAACGCCCGACATTAAAATTTGATTTGGAGCATTGATTTGGATGTATTTACTATTGCTGTATTTGTCTTTCATTTTCTGGTATATATATATATATATATATATATATATATATATATATATATATATATATATATATATATATATATGGTATATATACTTTCATTTTCTGTTAAATAGGTGATATCTGAAGTACTATTTTTCCTGTATTTACTGAGCGTTATGGCTAGTGTAGGTAGTTTTAAGGTCCAGAGAGGGGGGGAGGATAATTAAATTCATTGGTAATCGCCTTTGTCCTTTGTTAAAAAATCTATTAAAACGGACATAATTCGAGAATGAGACAGATATTGGCACCTTTCGACTAAAGGACGAATAAACAATTATCCACTTTAAAAAAAAAAATCTTATAGTTGTCGGGTATCAAATAAAACCCATAGAATTTACGCATATTTTTATTTACTGATTATACCATCTCTGAATCGGAATTTCGCATTTTCCGGAATAGCTCTGGCCGATTTATTCCGTATAAACCGGGTCCTCCTGTTTTTTTGAGTTGATAAGACATACCATAAATATACTATTTTAATCATCACATATATTAATATGCAAAGTCTCAAAACCTGTTTTGTACCGAAAATAAGGTCCTACCAAACTCAACTGGGGTATAGTTGTATTCAGAATTGCACGCAGCGTAAGCGGGATTTTATTCTCAGTCCTTAAGTCGACTTAAAAATCATCAAATATATTTTTATGATAGAATGGTCTCTTTTTCAAGTAATGAAGAAGTGCTGAACCAACTAACTAAAGTAAGTATCGTTCTGAAAGAGATTTTTATTTAGGGTATACATGAGCACCTAAAATGGCTTTAGTTGACATCCGCATGATGGTATAGAAGGAAAAGTTTGTACTGGTTCCTTCCTTGTTAGTACAATGCGAGAAGGAACCAGTACAAACTCTTCTGTTTGATATAATCCATTTAAACCTTGAACTGAGGATGAATGTATAACATTCGAAACTAGTTTTCAATAAAACAAATTTATAGAAGTGGCAAATAATTTATCAATCCCTAATTAAAATGGTTTTAGATACTACCATTATTTTGGAAATAATTAAAAACTAGAATTTGGACTAAGATTAGTCTATTTGTAAAAAACAGTTACCAAGGTAACCAGAATGTAACCGTCATATAACATTTTAGTTTTATTGCTAATATTTTAGAAATTAAAGTATTTCTGAAAGCAATTTAATGAAAATTTTTAAAAGCCTTTTTAAATTTCTGATAATACTGTTCTGGTAAAGCCAATATTTCAATAAACATAAAAACGAAACTAGCAAGGTTTGCTCGATAAATTTAATTTATCTACTAATGGGTTACTAAATTGATGTATAAAATATTTATGTGTACAAATATAACTGAGTGTAAATAATTAAAGTTGACCTGAACACCAAATGTATTAAAAAATGATACAAGCCTATGGTTTGTGCGAAATTTTCGTACGGGTCAGCAATTTAATTATTAATTTCATTTTAATTATACAATTTTTATTGAATCTTCTAAGCAATATAAGCAATTTGATGTCTTTTAATATACTGTGCACGATAATGATTCCTGAAATAACAAATTATTTAAAAAGCATCGACATTTGTTTTTTTTTTTTTTGTGACGGTTCTGTTGACGTTGATCCAATCTTCGGTATTCGAAAGTCTTCGTACCTCATTATTCACATCCTCCTAAGAAGAATTTAAATTGCTCATCCACTTGAATTACCGGGACGAGGGTCTGTTCTGATTATGAATACACCTGCTTTAAAAGCCGCGGGAGATAAGGAGGGGAAAAAAATCCTATATAACAATATTCGGAAGGAATAACATTAAAGAAAAAAAAAATGTACTGTCTATGAGATGCTATCTAGAGACTTCTCTAATTGGCTTTATTGGAGGTTTGGAGTGGCTGGCTTAGCCAGGGAAATATTGGGTCCGGTTTGGCCCGGCTACACAACGATAAGATCTACTTCTTTCCCACCCCTACTGGAATCTCCTCATCCCTTTTCCAGTCCTCTGCTCCAGTTCTGTATCCTAGGCTTTTTTTTTCTTCTTCTTTCTATCTAACGGTAACTTTCATGATGATCATTGAATCTCCAGAACACGCCTACAGATCCATCCTTATATAATTTCTATCCAGATAAATTGTTAATTATTAATAAGATTTTTTGAATGAATGACAGAGCGGTTCCCTTTTTCTTTACTAGGAATTATTCTAAAAAAATATGATTCACTGTTTTCATCTTTTGAACAGGTAATTGAGCCAAACAGTAAATCCAGTCAACTGCTTATTCAGTTATCACCTGGAAAGAAAAAGATGAAATCATATAAATGCTAATCAAAGACAAAACATATCACACCAAAAAACTAATAATACAGAGATAGTACATCGCCTGCAAGACAGTTCAATATGATGTTATTTTTTGTCCTGAAGAGACCTGAATTGATCAGGGGCATAAGTAGGCATTTTGGGGCCCCGGGGCAAGTATGCAAATCTGGCCCCTGGGTAAATAATGAAACATATTTTTCTAGACCCTTCCCTCCGACTCTTCATAATTTTTTCTCAATAAAAGAGTAAGATATTCGATTCATGCATTTTATTCACTGTAAACTAAAATTACCATTTATCAAAGTAGAATACTTTTTTTTTTCTTAATATACAGTCGATATAATTATTAAAACAGTTACAATAAATTAAATTAAAATAAGCATTTGAAATGGCCAACATCAGATTCACAATCTTATGAATAATAAGGTCATAGAAATTATGAGAATAATGAAAGAAACAGAAATCTGATAGTTATTTTATATAGTTCCTTTAATTATATAAATTTATAGAGAAAATGCAAACATGTGTTGCTTGTGACTAATTCATTACATGACCTTGTAAGATGGCCTTAACTATTAATTTTCTGTCATCGCAAAACCGTATTGACCATATTAGACTACTTAAATCATTTTTTCTTAGATTGTTTCTGTTCAAAAACATCCATGAGCTCAGATAAGCCAATTTATTTAGCATCATAATTGGAATCTGATGGCAAACTAATGAACTATAACCAAACCTAGCGTAATGCACCTGAAAATACAGTACGAAACTAAAAGAGCAAAACACCGCGATTATGAATCCTTATTTTTTTACTCCCTGCATTAGGGACCCCTTACCCAGGGCATTGCCATGTTTGCCCCAGCCTAGTTACGCCCCTGGAATTGCTGAAACGTTTACTGGTCAGTTATTTGCTGGTATTTCTCTCTGGTATTCAAGGACAACTATCGAAAGAGTTCCACATTCAGAAAGGTGTTAAACAAGGAGACCCTCTTTCCCCAATTTCATTCAATATGGTGCTGGAAGTAGACATGCGATCGATCCGCACAAGGGCAGAAGGCTGTAAATACGAGTATATAACAGAATGACCCAGCATCTAGCGTTTGCGGAAGATGTGGTGATAACTGGAAGAGCAGCCAATGCGCTCCTATGAGCATACGAAGAATGCAAAGAACAAGCGAGGAAAGCAGGATTGGTTATAAATAAGGAAACAACTAAATAAATGATTACAACCAAGGAAAAAAGATTTAACAGATACGAGAATATCAAGGGAGCTGGATTTCGCTTCGAGTGTAACAAAGTTTAAGTATCTAGGCACTGTTATCACTGAGCACAATAATATTAAAGAAGAAATCAAGGCAAGGATAACAGCTGCTAATGGGTGCTATTGGTCTCTAATGAAAATCTTCCAAAATCAAGACCTATCTGGAGCTCTTAAAATTAGGTTATATAGGACGGTCCTGCAGCCAGTTGTTATATACGGAAGCGAGTCCTAGACACTAACATTCCATGAGGAAAGGCTACTAAACTGGTGGGAAAATCCATTGCAAAATTTATGGCCCAACTAAAGAAGGGGACGAAGAGGTGGATGAAGACGTACGAAGAGCTTAGGAGCTTATATGAAGCTCCAGATATTGTATCCACCATAAAGAGGGGACGAATAAGATGGCTGGGACCTGTACAAGGAATGGAAAATGTCGAATCCCTTATAATGATGATGGAGAAACTCCCGGGTAGAAGAAGACCGAGTGGTAGGCCAAGACTACGTTGGTTCCTGGATGTGGAGGACGATTTTAGGACTCTGGGTGTTGGAGGATGGAGAAGGGCAGTCGAGGACAAATCTGAATGGATGAGGATTGTGGAGGAGGCCAAAGTCCTTCAAGGACCCTAGCGCCAACGGATGATGATGGAAAGGTGCGTGATGATTAAGGAAAGAAATGATTTTGAGGAGAGGCATTTGACCATCTCATCAATGGAGGAAAGGCGATAAATAAGTTCTAAGGAGAGGGATAGTGAATCAAGACAGGGACCGATGCGTTCAACGATTAAGGAATCGAGATCTTACCAAGAAATTTGTTTGGGAATAAGCATGGAAGTGGAGGCGTTGTATGAAATTTTTATAAGATCGTGGAAAGAAAGGAAAAGTCGAGAACTTTGGGAGAAAGTCAGAAGATTGTCAGGGAATCTATGACCAATAGGTCAAGCCAAGTATCTGTGGACTGAGAATGATGGGTTGGTTAGAAGGGTACAATAAATAGTTCTAGGGAGAAATTAGGTCAATGATCTACAGGAGATTGGTGTTGAGATCACCTGCATTGGTGCACAATAAACAATGTTTGGCATTGGTTCTGACAATACACTCAGATGACCTGCGTATTGTAAATCAAAATAATTGATATGGTGCATTGAGATTAGAAAGAAAGAAAGAAAAGTTATGATATGATAAGATAAGTCAAGAATTAGATAAAAGTCCTTGATAAAACACAAAAAGAAGTTGCGAAATATGATGCATAATATGCGACAGAAATGAATATTTTTTCACGATTCGTGTAATCGTATACTGAACTATATTTTTTAATTTATTTTTTTTTATAAGAGGTGCGAGTATGTTGATACCACATCGTGTAAGAAAATAAGAAAGAAAAAGTAGCGTATCTTGAAGGGTACTATGGGCGGACATTTTACCATATGCTAAAAGGCTATCCATCAAGTTTTATTTGAGTTGGGTGTCATAAATATCTAAGAGGGACACATTTTATATGTAGCAATCACGGAACAGTACGTCATAAGTCGTATTATAGCAGAGAATGTGTAGACTCATGCGATAATAAAGCATTAGGGAGCTTTTACAAGAGTATATTTCAAGGTGGTGTTACATGGGTCTTAGCCGCTGCACGCAAACAAATGAATAAGTTTTCTCTCGGAACATGTGTCCGCGCTCCCTACAATGTGGATAAAGATACCTCTATTTAGGCAAAATAGAGGATTCGTATACTTAACTTTCGTTTTGCAACGAATTAATTAATAATATTATTATTAATATTAATTATTATTATTTTAAATTAATGATAGTAATTTATTTGTAATTTCATTCATTCAAATGTGATTTTAAATATATCCTCTATCTAACGAAATTTAATTAAATTTTCAAAAACACTATTAATCTCTGATAAATATCATTAATAAATATTTCAGTAGATTTTAGTTGAATAAGTATTTTTTTTTTACTTTTTACAATTTTGTTGCTATTATCATTTTAAAAATGACATTAATTTTTATGAAATCGAGTGCAGATAAGAAAAAAACATATTTTTTCAAACTTCTTTTTTTTTATAAAAATTTAAAGAATTTATAATAAAGTATGATTTATGTGATATTTCGAAAAATACTATGAGAATTTATTTCATATTATGTGTAAGTATTTCATTTCACTAAAGGTTTCTTCACGTTAAAACTGATTTAAATTATTTAACTTATTATTCATTTAACTACATATATATATATATATATATATATATATATATATATATATATATATATATATATATATATATATATATATATATATATATAAATTATTTTAAAAAAAATAGTTTAACATCAGTTTTGGTTTACTCAGATTATCGAATGCATTGTATTTTAAACTATCTTCCTACGTCAAAAATTTAATTTTTTCAATCTGGGTTATTCATGACTTAAAACGAGATTATAAATGTGATATAGTCTAATTTTAATTTTTTAAAATAATTTATAAGCATTATTTAATTTTAATGTACGGATATTTTCATATATGTTTTATTTATTCTGAAATAATAAAACATTTATTTTATATATGTTTTTCATAAATAATAAAAAAGGATCTTAACCAGTATTTTGGTTCGGGTCAGATATATAAAAATGATCATTACCCTATTTGAATTAGTCACATTTTTAAAATATAATTTTCGATATTACGGAATATATCGCTGGCCTCATGAAATATTTTTAAATTTAAATACAGGTTTTTAAATTCTTTAAACAAATTACCATTCTTCCTTTTATTTAGATAGTTGAGGAACTAATACAAAATTAACAAGAGGAATGGAAAAAAGATATTGTTCATTTCAAATCACATGCTACCAATTAAATAAAAAAAATATTACATTAAGTGATACAAAGTATGGTATTGCTTATGATATATCACCTATCCCTAATAAAGAATATTCTACAATACAAACATTTATTTTATATTAAAATCGCAATTAAATTAAGAATCAGAAACTGACTTTCGAAATCACTGGAACCTAGTTTACAATTCATTGCATGCACATTATACTATTTATATTAACTAAAAATATTTCAGTAGGCTTTAGTAAAAATAGTATTTTTTTTTTTTTTTTTTTACTTTTTACAATTTTGTTGCTATTATCATTTTAAAAATGACATTAATTTTTATGAAATCGAGTGCAGATAAGAAAAAAATATATTTTTTTCAAACTTGTTCTTTTTTTATAAAAATTTTATAATAAAATATTATTTATGTAATATTTCGAAAAATACTATTAACATTTATTTAAGTAATACTAAGTATGGTACTGCTTATGATATATTACCTATACCTAATAACGAATATTCTACAATACAAAAATTTATTTTATATATTAAAATCGCAATAAAATTAAGAATCAGAAATTGACTTTCGAAATCACTGGAACCTAGGTTACAATTCATACAGAGTACGATCAAATAATCATTAAAATAAGTAAAAATCAAAATTGGGCGATATACCTTTGAAGTTTTTACCCCTGTTTACGGAACTAATTTTCCCGAATTAGCACGAGTCGCAAACTCCCGAGGAGAACTTCATAAAACTTTATGTGTTCTTACGAGGAACATGAACCTGTCATTGTTTTACTAACGTTGGATTATTATTTCTGAGGAGGTGTTGAACTAATGAGCAAAGTTTCACGTCTCCTCCAATATGCAACAGCAAAGTCACATTACGACATGCTTTATTACAGTTATCAATGCAAATTTATAATATTTCGAGGTTCACTTAATGGAATTGAAATGTTTTATTTTTTATTGTTTTCTAGTTTTAGCTAACGAATGATAAAATAAATATAAAAATCTTGTTATTGATCAATATTTGTATGAAGTACAATCTATTTTTTTCGATGAGGTGAACATGGTCCGTATATACAAACGAAAATCCCTAATATTCAGAAATACGTGTAAAAAAATACGCGACAGATAAAAAATGTTTCTATGCGGTGTATAGAGGCTTTATGAAAACAAATAATTGAAGTTTTCATATTAAAAAATTTATCTGGAACGAAGTTCCGAGAATTTTCCGAAAATGAAAAAAAAAAAATTAAATTTTTAAAATATTCCATTATTGTAATAATATATTAATTTTAAATTAGTATGAATTTCCCGAGGTTTCGATATGTTTGATGGCTTGGATAACCGATTAAATATTTAAATGATATATGTTATTGGGGACTGTTTTAGAACTCTGTGTAATATATTAATTTTTTTTTTCTATCACTGCATATTGTCTTGAGCTGGTTCAAGATCACTTTCTTGCCATAAACGAACTTACTCGTTCTGAGCTTGCTTGTTTGCTTACGAATTTAATACTGTGACAGCTACGCTTGTACATGTCTCGAAACTTATTCTAGAACAGAGATTCTCAGATTTTGTCATTGCTTAGAACTTACACTTTTCAGGTTACTGGGCGTACTACTACCTGATCTTATGATATTAGAATTAAAGATCCTTCTTCAGAAAAAATTCAAACAGATTTACCAAAAGTTTATCGAGCAAACATAACAATATCTATTCTAGTTAATTTGCTTGATAAAATTTTAAGTTGAAAATAAATTCGAAAAAGCCAGAATCGAACATTTATCAAATTCACATTAACAACAGCAACCCTACGTCCACACTTTGTATCCATCCAAAGTAAGAAAATGAATACATTGCGAAAAAAACACCAATATTTATAAGCAGCTAGAAGTTGTTTATTTACAATCAAAGCATCAATGTTTGGCTTGGAGGAGCAATTTTTTCAAATAGGATCCATTTTAATATTTAATATATTCCGATTTCTTCGATATTGAGATCCACCATTATACTTTCAGGGTCGCAGTTTTTGAAAATAAAATCGATTTTAAGATCCCGCGTTCACAAATCGATTTATTTAAACTTTCTTGATTTCTTTGTAATCAAAATCTATAGCATTTTTAAACACCGCGACTCCGATAACATAATAATGGACCTGAATGTCGATTAAATCCAAAAAGTTTAAATATATAAGTATATGTATATCCTGTACCAAATGACAAAGTAAATTTATTATATATATATATATATATATATATATATATATATATATATATATATATATACATATATATTCCATAATGAGATGTAAATAATTATTTTAATGAATAAGTTTTTGTTAAACAGGTGAATGTAATTATGTTTTTTAACTCTCTTTGTTATCTTTTATTATTACTCGTTTATATAGTTTCACAAGAATTCTTTTTTCTTTTATATTATTTATGATTTTTAATTGTTAATTTAAATATGTAAGCCAGAAATATTTGTTTTTTTGTTTGTACACCATAGTTATTCTTAAGGGACTTCGTCCGAGAATAAAGTTTCTTTTCTATTCTATTCTAGATTGGCGCGGGGTCTTAAAATTGATAGTATTTAGATAATGAAATAATCGACCGAAAAATCGACTAAATTTGAAATGTTGTATTATTTTTTTATCGATTCGCGAAACAAACCATCTTAATATCGATAGCATTAGATAGTGAGATCTTGAAAACATTTTAGTAGACCCTAATATCGATGAAATCGCAAAAGTTTAATTAAATCGATATTTGAGCGCGGGATATTAAAATCGATTTAATTTTCAAAAACTGCGACACCGAAAACATATTAATGGGCATCAATATCGAAGAAAGCAGAAAAGTTTAAATAAATCGATAAGTGAGCGCGGGATCTTAAAAACTGGGAACCCAAAAACATAATGAGAATTTCGAATTCGGATACTAATGTAATGCCGGACAGAATCCTTAGTATATAAGGTCATTCCTTCCATCTGAATTGTCTGTGCATTGGTACATTGAAGAAGGCTTGCCCATAGTGGAAGTCATTCCTTCCTCCAAGGACGACCTAAGATATTCGGCGCCCCAGTGCTACTGAAAATAATGCGTCCCCTTCGTGAGATGTGCATTCATGTAATATTTTCTATTTCATATAGAACAGGTTATTTGGTTATTTTGTCATAATAATAACCAAATAAAAATAAATACATAATAACAATAAAAAGAAAATATAACACCCATCAAAATTGCCGCCCCTAAAAGGCTTGCGCTCCAGGGCTATAGCCCATTTAGCCCAGCGGTTAGGGTGGCCCTGTCTTCTTCTCTTCCATTAAGCATGGTTGAGGGTTATGGTATTTTTTCGTCATCCCTAAAATGATAGATAATGCAGACCATGGGAAATATATTAAGCATTTAAGAGAAATCACTGTCTTACATAGTTATTCCGCCTTACTAAAAAGTAATAAAAATTACTATATTGTCCCATTATGGTATTAAAAATGTTTTCTTGCTGATAGGATGAATTTAACTGTTCGTTCTAAAATATTTCTTAAAACCGTATAATATGGAAATATAGATTTTCATTTCATCATGCATTATCACTGTCGGGAAAAGCGGGACTGTGTCATTATCACAACTCGAATTAAACTTCAGTCTTTTTTAACTGGACGATTTTAGCTTCTACACTTTTTGACAATTTTTTAGGAAAACCTGTCTTGTTTTGTTTTTAAAAACTTATATATTATTTCTCAAAGGTGTTTTATGCCGGTACGCCATTTTCCTCTTATTACTTCAACAAAAGAAATAATTGAGCCATCAATTTTAAGTTCACCTTCACCGCCAATGACAAAAAACATTTAAACAATGCGGTGTGCAATAGGATTGGAATATCGACACGCGATATATCGGAGTTGAAAAACCGATATTTTCTATCGATGTCTTAAAATACTATGTATCGATGATATCGATATTTTTCAACAATATATCGATGACATCATATGGAAAACTATATTATAGTAGAATCTCGATAATTCATATCTCCGTAATTCATAAATCCCGTTAATTCGTTTGAATTTTCTGATCTCTTGAAAATCTCCCCTTATTTCCTATAAAAACACTGAAATCCGGTCCCCTCGATAATTCGTTTTCCAAGTAATGTAAACGTCTTATAATTCGAATTTCCAAATAAAAAATCTGGTTAACTCTTAATCTTTTCAAGAGGAGGGGTGAGTGAATGGGATCGTTTCTGTGAATTTCGGTCGGTTTAACATTTTTTTTCTATTCAGTTTTCTTTAATAAAAATTGTAAAAAAAAAACAAAAAAAAAACTTCTAACCGCCAACATGGAGTGATCTGAAAAATCAAGTTCGCTCATGACTGGCAAATCCGCGAAAGCAAGGTGTTTTATAAATCAAAACGTTACCGATAGTCTATCATGCAAACACAAAAGCAGTGTGCCATAAACGAAATTTTCAACGGATGGGAGATATGGAATAAAAAACAGCGAAAATAGTTAACTGTTTATTGTTAATTGTACGGCCCACAACAGTACCACATCACTCAGCGATGTTAATCTTCTTTTTTGTCTACCAACACAACCTCTAGCTGCAGTATCTAGACTTGACCATTGAAATTTAACACAAGAAAGTAGCGATGAAACTCTTAGAAAGCATCGGGGATGGGAATCACCTACCTCATAATTAAGAAACTCCCTTAACTTTTCGAGATTTCGCCTATTTTGACGAAGGTTCAGCGGTACTTTAAGATTTTACTCATCTAACTATATCGTTTGTATGTCCCTTCATATTAATACAATTTTGTATTCATTTTGTTATTTCCTATTTTTTACCACCGATTATTGGAAATATAGATAATTTAGATATGTCGATAATTCATATTTACCTTTCCAACCACTGACCATACGAATAATCGAGATTATACTGTATTTTATTTTAATAATTTCCTTTATTCGGTAAGACTCCAGGATCGTAACCCCAACATGGCGGAGATCTATTTTTAAGATCAGTCAGGACCTAAAAATATAGATATCCGCCATGTTGAGGTAACGATTCTGGAGTATTACCAGTAAATATAACAACAAACAAGATTTAATTACCAAACAATAATCAGTAGATAAGATTTATATACAAATAATGTTAATCAATCCTGTGTAAAGACAAATTGATTATTATATTAATGATGATGGTACTGAGATGTATATCATATGAATTTCATGCTTTTAGATGAATGTTTTGAGAATGCACAATATAGTCGGAAGTTATAAGATCAATAAAATTTTTAGAAGTTTGAAGGTTTTATTTTTGAAAAACTTCTAGAAGACTATAATATATAAAATAAGCTAAAAGTTTTCAAAATAAAAATTTGTTATAACATTTATTTTTTTTTTATATAATTCTTTTCTATCTTTTTTTTTATAATGATTCATAACTAGTAAAAATATTGTTTTATAAATAATAATAATTAGATTATTTCATAACCTTCTTCACAATTTAACATTATACTCATTTGATGCACTTTTCTTTACTTTTTCATCCATTTCCTTTCGATATATCGATATTTTTCTAGCGATTATCGGAGGATATCGATATTTGGTTTTGCGATATCGCAAAATATCGAATATCGATATTTTCCTTTTGATGTTCCAACGCTAGTGTGCAATAGCCGAAAAATCTGTTTATCTATAGATTGTAGCGCCATGACTGTTACCGAATAACGATTTTGATGAGACTTGCCTAAAGTCTTCTCGTGAAAGCCCTGTATGTATATATGTAGTTTTATCACCGAAAAGAATATTTTATTTGCGCGTAACTCGATAATTAAACATTTTGTGGTAGATTATATATGTGATTATAAAGGTAATTATAGCAAAGAGACAGTGTTACCACGAAAACCAGCGCATTCTCCTTTATATATAATTTCTCAAAGGTTTTTTTTTTTATCGGTATGCCTTATCTCACGTAATATTTCAGTAAAACCAATAATTTAGCGATCGTTTTTAATATTACCTTAACTGCTAATGACGAGAAATTAACACACAATTCAATTTTTTTTCCCCAAGATTTTTCTTCAAATTCGACTCAAAGGTTTGCAACGTTACGTGGCACTTCATCTAACTTAACTTTAACACTTGGATGGATCGCACATTCTATTGTGGCTCAATCGATACACCGACCACGGTAAATAACGCTATTAATTTTCACTCATTTATATTTTTCATCCTTCTCCCCCCCCCTCTCCCTCCCCATCAGCAACTCTCCAACCGCCTTCCAAGCGATAAAAGGATAAAACAAACAATTATTCATAAAAAAAAAAAAATCCCGAGCAAACAAAGTGCAGCCGAATTACTGACCAATATACCATGCGAACTATTCGCAGGGGCCGACTGGTTTATTCAATTTTTTTTTTGAGTCAGTTTGACCAATTTTCCAAAGAAAACGAATCTGGATCCTTTACTTCTGTTTCGTGCTCAGTCCAAATAAAGTCGTCGTTGTACCTGTTAATAGAATTTTTGTTTTCACTGCCTCCGGAATTCGGCAGCCTTTCTTCACTAAACAAGAAAAGGGTATTCAACTAGTGTCGATTGGATCCGTGTGCCGACAGTATAAGACATAGCCCGGAAGGTCTAATTCAGTGGGATAAGGGCATCAACCCCATCGGAGTTGCTATCGCTTCATCAGGTGAAGGCCGCTAGCTCCTTGGGCCTGAGTCGATATGAGAACTCTACAAGCCGCTACCGCAAAGAGCACGATTTGAATTTCAGGAAACACTCGGCATTTTGTGGGGCTGGGAGGGGTATCATTGGGGCACTCTGTGGCTTAATTTATGTCGGCCAACACGCAGAAGGCTTCTAGAGCTCCTGGAACGAACAGTAATCATAATGTATAGATTTGTTCCCTACTCTTCTTAGCAGTAAGCAGATGGCAGCGCCATCATGCTTTTGCGATTTATTATTATTATTATTTTTTATCATTATACATTGCTGTTCCTTAGGAAAATATGATTAAAAAAAACTAATAATTAATCTTGAAACAATGTAAGAAATTAAAAACATATTAATTTGTATTGACCTTGAAGATCTAAATTAAGTTTATTATAGATTAAAGTTTACTGTAATTCGCGAATCTCTTTACATCTTCATACTTTCTACAATGCGAGTGACAGGCGATATAAACAAGAACATATAACATAATAAAATACAATAAGCATCACAATAATTAAATCATATTCAATTATTTCCATAGTTCAGATCTCCGTACATCTCCATACTCAAGGTAGCAATCGGCTTACAAGGCATCAAAAAATTACCTTGGATTAATTTATTTATCTTAATATTTTGCCGTAATATAAATTTTTAGCATTTTATGCTAAATGTATTTTATGCATATGAGAATCGTCGGAAAAAAATTACCGGTAAATACATTTTATTGCTATTTATTTTTTAAGCGTGGAAATTATTTTTCATGAAACTTGGATTTCCATAACGTTTTATGTGTGAAGTTTGAATGCCTTATCCTGGAAATATTCCTTGTATGTAAATGTTTAGGTGCGTACGAACATGCAAAAAATAGAAATGATAACCAGGATGACCTAGAACTTTTGACAGCCAAAAAATCTCTGAATTTTAGGACATTTTTTTTGTTTTTCGCCTATTATTTGGCGGCCAAATTCGGTCAAGCATTCCTCTCGAAATTGGCAATCACCCGATTTCCGGCAATTGGCATATTAGCTCAGTAGAGATATAATTTTTGATTGCAAAAGGTAAGTAGTAATTTTGATTTTCAGGCATGCTGTATGCACTAACCCTCCCGTGAAGAATCCTTCTTGTGCGATTTTCGCCATCTCGGAAAAAAAAAAAAACGCCAAGAAAAAGCTTTTTTTTTTCAGTTTTATCTCAGTAACTCGATTGCAGTGCATTTAAGGTAAAAGTGTGTTTTAAATAACGTTAAATTGCCTGTTAGTTTCGTCCGTAATATTTTTTTTTAAATTCGTAATAGCTAGATTTGGTTTCGCCTTAATAACTATTTGTCAGTGCAATTTATTGAAAAATTCATAATAACCAAACTCGTAGAGAATTCAAATTTCTAAAAGATTCATACAAAATATTACTCGGGACAGAAACCAAGATATATTGAAATAACAATTTTAGGGAAAATGGACTGGTAACTGATAATATCACCCCATTATTCAAATTAGTTTTCCTTAATGTAATATTCTCATTACTGCATTATGTATGTGAAATATACGTGTAGTTCATACATACATAACCTGTTAGTGATGATGTTACATTCAGGAATACATGGATATTGCATATCCTTGTACTTTATATTTATTCGTTCATTTATGATTATTTATTAAATAAATTAATTTTGATATCATCCTGTTTCACTGCCGGAATCTGTGTAACTCTTAAATCGAACGGATGATTAGTTGTTTTTTCCAGTTGGTTGCTAATTTTAGATTATTTTTGATCATTTGGACTGCTAACCGCACCTTGGCTTAATCTACGACTTGGTGGTAGTGCGGTTATAAGGTATCGGAACCACTTGGAAAAAAAAAAAAAAAAAAAAACTTAAGAAAAAAAGTAAGAAATTACTTTAATAATTTCCTCGGCTAGGGTAAGTTAGGAAAGTCGGTAGACAGGGCTGGTCTTGTTTCTGTTCAATGATGTATAACAGCCGGCCTTCGGTTAATTGGTAAGTTTCCTCCTCGTGGGGTCTAAGTCTTTTTAACCCCGGACTAAACTCTCTTTTAACTTCATAACCTTAGCCTCGCTCTGGGAAGAATTAATTCGTTAATTCCCCGGCAGCACCAAGTGTTGGGTCGTTTTAGGGTCGGCTAGCTCTTCGTAAATTGTCCACTCTTTCCTTTCTATGATTTTTTTTTTAGCATATAATTTACAATCATGAAGATGACATCCTGCTAAAATTAATTAGAATATCTAATGACCCTTTTTATAAATTTGATTTCCGACTCGTATTAAAGGTACTAATGTTGATCATTCAGAAAAAAAATCATATTATGTTTTTTTTTTACTTGTTTTTCAAATGAAAATAGTTTTTAACTCAATGATTTAATTCTGCTGTTTATATAGTTCGTTACATTATCTAATCCATTAATCAATTTTAAAAATACATATTTTCTCATTTATAAAATAGTATAAGAAATATTATGTAATTTTCAATTTACATTCTTGTGACATAAATTTTAACAAAGACTTACATTCGGATTTATCCATGAGATAGTAAAAAAAAAAAAAAAAAAAAAAAAAAAAAAAAAAAAAAAATCCAATTTCGTTTTAGAAAGAAAAAGGATAGACATTATTCTATTATGTACCTGATCAGTCAATACATTCTATTTGCTGTTAAGAACTTTGTAGACATTACGAGTTACAATGTTATAGGAGCTAAACATTTTCCTGTAAACCTTTGTGATTTTACAGTAATTTGAGTGTTTTGTTTTTTTATTGTTCTCCATTTAGCATCGCATTGTAATATTAAAATTTTTAAACTCTCAAAAAAAATCCGCGAACATTTATTAACCATTCAAGGAACTGGTACTTCCTCAAGATTTATGTTTTTATGGAAAACTTGTTTAATTAATGTAGTTTTTGTAAACTATTTTTTTCGAGATACCGCAAGTAGAAAATTGAATAGTCTAGGCAATAGAGGGGAGGGAATTCTGGTTACCTTAAAGTATCTGCAGAAGTTTCAATTTTTTGAGTAATGCAAAATAAAAATAAGTTGGTGGCAAACCTTTTTACATTTGTATGCCCATTTGCATGGCATTCAAAGATTTTCAGTCGAACATCCATTAGCACTTATTGTTTGAGATAAACGTTTTGTTTAAAAGGTTTATACAGATAATAGACGTGAAAGCCGTTTTTCTAGGTTCATAAGAAAGGGCTCTTGGTTCCTTCACAGTTGAGCGGAATTTCATAAAAAAAATTATGACATTTTCATAATTTATACATTCCAGTTTTCAGCCTGTTACTATTTATAAGATGATTATAATAAGAAGACGTAAGTATAGAATGGATGATGAACTGGTAGAGGGTCGGGTAGTTCCTGATACAGTGCCGCAAAGTGTTTCCGGTTCACCGGCAATTTGAAAGTGTTATTAAAAATCGCCGAAGTTCCTTTTATATAGGTTTAAACTTAAAAGGACAGCTTACAGTACAATATCTTACTTTGAAATCGATGTTTCTTAATCGATTGTAAAAAAAAAAAATGATTCATGAGAGCTGTGGTGAACTGCGGTATGACGATGTTCCTTGGTAAAAATTGAATTGTTTATGTCAGTTTTATTTATTTTTTTTTTAAATAGTTCTGCGTAAGGAAAATTAAAACTTATGATTTTACCGTGATTTTTTAAAGTAATATCATATTTTCCAGCGCTGTTATAAATCGAAATTTTCAATAAAATGGCGTCTTTATTGTAGACTTATATTTAAATTTTCCTAAATATTAATCTATCTAGAATCTTCCCTTAAATTTATGCCAAAAAATAGGCGGTGTTTTAGGTTCTCATTTCATTCAAGGTCAATCTCCGATATTTTTCGGTCTCCGGTAATTTGGCTTATTCTGGTTGGCTACGCTGGTCCAGCGCCTCTTTTTATCTTTCCATTCTTTTTTTTTTTTCTTTTTATCATTTTTTACTCTTATTCTTTTAATTTTCTTAACTGTAACGTTATTTTTGTTACAAATTCGGGACGAAATTCATCACCAGAGCTTTCGAAATTCCACCACCTGACAGGAACATCCAAAGGAGAATAACGACCTGTATTCTTCCAAGTCTTGTTACAAACGATCTTCGCATAACCCTCTAGACTTGTCTGGAAATAAGCGCAATTTCAAATTTAATTTATTACACTTCAACGCAACCAAAACAAAAATCATCAATTAGAAAACTGGAGTTTATTGGTTGAAAGGCGGCTAGTTTATGCAGATCGCGTGTACGCCTGTAGCAAGGCGGGCCACTTAGGGTTTGTGCACGCTACCAAATAGCGATAACAGGATGCAGACGCTTTTGTTTAGCAACTGTTACTGCCAATAACCGGCTTGTTAATGTACTGTCATAATGCGTTAGCTATCTCACATGTTTGGCTCCTTACACTAGTATGTGTGAATATGTCAAACGGACTTCATCATGATGCACCCAGCAAGGTAGATAATCTTAGACGGAAATATATATATATTTTTTTTTTATGAATAAACAGTCATTAATTATTTTATTTTCTGTGATAATAAATTAAAAATCTAATATTAATAATTAAATAAAAAATAACAAAACACTCCCTTTAATTAGACGAATTTGTTGGAGGATAAAAGAAATGGCAACTAATGACTTCAAAGTAAAAAACACTTTGTTCAATTATTACGATTTTTTAAGGAGCCATATTTGTGAATGAAAAAAGATAATCTCAACTAATCATTTAAAAAAAAAAAGTTGGCATAATTCACGAATTTAAATATATATATATATATATATATATATATATATATATATATATATATATATATATATATATATATGTGTATATTTCTATATGAAGAGACAATAAAATAACGGTTTTAGATTGTACATCAACTTGTTTCTCAGAAATACTGTAACAGACTAAAAGTAACTTTAGGTATTACAGGAAAAATCATTTCTGAATTTTTAGTTCGCTGGTATTTTGTTATAAAAAATCTTTTTCTACAAGCATTAAGGTCTCCAGGTTAAAATTAAAAAGTGTGACAATTGGTACCTAATTTAAACCTGGGGTACACTAAAACTTGTAAAAAAAGGAAAAATTAGAAATACATTGGATAATAGTGAGGTAGAAAGAAGGAAATGAGGATATATAAAAATTAAAGTATGCAAAGTTGGATATTCACGTGAAAACTTTTGTGGCATTCCTCAAAAATGAAGAATTTATATTCTAATTTTTTTGTATATTAATCTGATTTAAAGATATAATCTATCTTATCTAAAATCGTAAAATCATAATGATCCCCGGGTGCGTACACGCCCGCCCCTATATTAGGTTTGGATGCAGAATGTAGGTTAGTGCTTGGAAGGGGCCATATATGGCACACGTTCTGGGGCCAAATGCTGCTAACGCTTAATGACGTCATTAGATTCAACGATGGCATCAGGTCCGACCGCTTCTCAGTAACTGAAGGAATCTCTGTCAATGGTGGATAGCTTCTGTGTATAACCAGGGTATTGGTGAAATTCATCGAGTAGCCATTGCTATCGTAGGTGCTCCCATCGTCCCAATAATAAAAGAGAGGTGGCGAGAGTATCATTTCGCCCCCTCACCATTAATTTAATGAACAAGAATTTGAAAAAAAAAAATCAAAAATCAATAACAAATAATCTACAGGAACCGATAAAATATGTTAACTAAAACCAAGTCTAAAGGCTACCCCAGACATACGCGATACCATACTCGGGACGATTCGGTAAGATTCAGCACTATATATAATTTAAATGGCGATGTCTGAACGAGTTCACTCAGCGAAGAGATCCGTGATATCGCAATCGGTATATCGCATCAAAAGATCGGGCTACCGAATTCGGTCGGTAGAGAGCTGAGTTATCGCTGCAGGGCCCAGGAAGTATTATTATATTATGTCTGTCTGAATATATGTTTCGTCTTAAACGTGAGTTCGCACGATGACTTGATACTTAGGGGACTCGCCCAAGTTTATAAAACACTTAATTACTTATAATTTTATATTATCAGGAAAATAAACCCTTTTAAACTTCATTTATTTACTTTGTAGTTTAATAAATTACATTAGGCAAAGTTTCGGCCCGTTAGACCAATTTTCAAGCATGGTATTCTATTAACAAAAATATTGCACATTAATTTTATCTATTTTACAAATATTCAATAAATCACACAAATATTATTTAATAAAATCGTATCACAAAACTGAACAACCCATAAATTGTATAAACAAACATACTGAATATATTAAAAAAAAAAATTAGAAATGGCCAAATTAACAATCAGAAAGATACTATTTAAATGAATTATATTCATTTGGTGGTATTTTACCATATTCCACACATTCCTTAATTAAAAACAATTCTTCATTAAAACTATTTAATTTTAGCATAAGTTTAAGTTTTTGTCAATTGTAAAAAATTATTTATCAATTTAATTGTTTACTATTAATAAGTTTTGGCCAAATATCTTTAAAAGTATAGCAATATATAATTACTTATTTTAATCGCAATATATCTAAAAATGCATTGTGCTAAATGTTTCTTTACTTAAGTTGGTTATCATAGCCAACATTATTTGTGAGCCGTTAATTGGTGAATGAATTTTCAAAAAAATTGTTTTCTTTACACGATCCCATTGAGATACCATAATAAAATTTAGTATGTGCATTCTTGTATTAACATTAAACCTATATATTTAAAAAAATAAAAAAAAAGAGATTTTTCAAACTAAAAATCGAAATTATAGTTTTAAAAAATACATACATACTTACATATATATATATATATATATATATATATATATATATATATATATATATATATATATATACCAAATTTTATTATCGTATCTCAATAGAATCATGTAAAAAAAAAAGGTTTTGTCGAAGCTCTTTCAGCAATTAATGGCTAACGAATAATGCAGAATATTGTAAATAACATAAAGGAAAAGTTTGTATTATGACTTTTAGCTAAGTAAATTTAATTGTTTAAAATATGGCATATACACTCCATTAATTCCAGTAACTCCATTTCAGTTTGAAAAAAATCGGCATACAATTTTTTTTTTTCTTTGATTTTTTCAACATTGAGATTTTTTGATGTGCTGAATCCAAATCTTCTATCATTTCTGGCGCGACAAAACAACTATAAGGCCAATTTTCTTAATAATTTAAACACTTTTTTAAAATTTATTTGACCAAAAATCAATTATTTTTTAATGTTTATATTTATTCTTTGATGCACTGTAAAAAATAAATGTTTAGCTGGAAAAACCATGTCGGTATCTCATTTTTCAAACGAGATATAAAATAAAGAATTTTCATCATGTTTCATTTATTTTTCTCATCTCCCAGGGCCCATTGGGCGAAACGGTAGGATATGGGTCGATTTTTTTCAATGTAGAATCGCCCGAAAAATTTTGATCAAAATTGGAGACGGACACATCGTGCAGTCCCCTTGTGAGTTAAAAATTAAATTAGGAACAAGATTTTTTTTTAAAGTGATACTTCTAAATTTATATGTTAAATAATTATGATGCATTAAAAATGCATTTCCCATTCGTAATTATAAATTAAATATATATTTCTAATATTAATTTACTAGTGACCTTTTTTTTTTTTGAACATAAATATTTATTATTTAATAAAACATATGAATAGATATTTTGGAATTAATTAACACAATTACAATCAATCATAACCTGACATCATAGTATTCTCTATTCACATATAACGAATAAAGGCAATTTATTCATTATTTCTTATCCGTTAATCGAATTATTTTTGTCTGACACGGATCGTAATTTTTTTAATACATTATCATTAATATAAATTTAAATTTCAAATCAAAATATGGGCAATACGGCAAAGTAATTTTGAAAATATGTCGTAACCTCAAAAAATATGGATTAGAAAAATCGGAGGAAAGATTAATTGAAAGAGATGGAGGGCTGTCGAATAAACAGAACTGGCGCCAGACGGTCTCTCCAGCAACTTTTTCCTCTTGCTTATTTTTTATAGTTTTTTTTTCTTCCTTCCGTTGGCTCAATCGAGTGAAAATTTTCGTAAAATTTCCTTTCAAATATATACTGGATAGTATTATTTGATTATAAAATTAATTAATATATTAACTTATTCAACATTTTCTGAGTTTATTTTATCAAAATTCACATCAAAAGCTCAAACTATACTACTAACTAACGATACTAGGTCGAAAAATATTAAAGATATGTCCGAGGGTTCTTACCAATGCTCTATAGGAGCCAAGAAAAAAAAAATATTTTATGCAATTTCTACGATTTTTTTATATTATTGTTTTCTGCCTTTGCACTGCATGAGTTTCAAGGTTCTCAAGTACCAGTCGATTTGTTTTTTTGTGTAAAATAAAACAAAAATATTATCAATTTTATGAAGTGATCTTAGATGTACAAACAATTAAAAAAAGAAAGAAAAAAAAAAGACACTTCCTGTAAGGTAGGCCAACAAAAAATATTTTAGAGAAAAAATGTCAGGTTCGCTTTTAGCGTTCTTTAACACACTTAAATAAGAATTTTATGATCATCTATTTTCTAGAGCAGTTATTTCATTATTTAACTTATTAAATAAATATTTTTTTATATAAATATGCTAAATACAATTATTTTACAAAAAATTCATAAATCCATAAAATTATTATTTAACTGTATAAAAACAAGTTAAATACAATCATTATTATCCATCATTAATATTGATGCTTAAATTCATAGTTAAAATCCATAAAATTATCTATTTACAATCGTAAATAAGTTATAACTAGAATCTAACTAAATCAAATTAAAATTGGTGCTGCAATTTCGGATAGCTAGTGGCAGGATTATTCAAATTGGGAGAATTCAGGACACTGTGCGAAGAAACGAAGTGGGATAAAATATTTTTTGGGGAGGTTCAAAGTTGATATTCGTTTTTCGTACCTCAAGAAACCTTCAAATACGAATTTTCGGAGCAATCGAAAAATAAATTTTTTTCGGTCCAAATTTTCGTCTTTTCGTTCGGGCCTTCAAATTTTTTTTTCTAAAAACATAAAAATTCCAATAACTTAAAGAGGACTCCACCGGTCCTTACGGAATTTGGAAATGGCTTAGGGGCTTATAAATTACACGAAACGGAACGAATACGACACCCGTAAACAAATCAAAACCGGAGATATAGAATGAAACGTTTGAACTTTTTTAATTTAGTCCACACTACTTTTTCTCTCTTATCAAGGCATATAATCTAAATATTATTGGGATGGGCCAGATCAGAAATTCAGCTTTCCAACGGTTATAGTAACGTTAAATTTGGATCAAATTCTGAGGAGTTATGAATGCTTATGTGAACGTCCGAAAAAAATCCTCCAGAAAAATCCAGTCAAAAATTTTAATGTTTTGATGTCCATGAAAATTCTTATTTAAGGGTGTTAAAGAACGCTAAAAGCAAATCTGACTGGCTTTTCCCCAAAATATTTATTGTTGGCCTAATTAACAGGAAGCGTCTTTTGATTTTTTTTTAATTTTTCCACATTTACGCTCATTTTTTATTTTTTTCTTATTTATACAAACAAACAAATTGATTGGTTGTTAAACCCCCTTGTAATTTAAATACTGTCCGGCTCACTAATTATAGTTTTTGGTGACACCTTAAAGCCCCATACGATCGACTTTTTCAACCAACCGAACCTTTCATCCACCTTTTATGATATCATAAATTTATTTTTTATTTATGTAGAATAATCGAAAACAATTAATTCAAAATCTAATTATAACTCATTTAAATTTCCACCCCTTACCAATGTTCATAAGCTGAGGAAAGTAATGAATAAGGAATAATAATAAAAAAATAATAATAATAATTATTGTTCAATGCTGACTAAGTTGACAGGTTTTTGAGGGGAGGACATCTCAAAAAAAAATAAATAAATAAAAATATGTAAATAGATTTTAAGCTTATATCTGAAATGTATTAATTGATACTTTTTGGGTTTGTTGAGAACATTATTGATTCAATTTTGATAAAAGTTTATCAAAATTGAATCTATGTGCAAAAGAGGAGAGAGAAAAAAAACGAGGTGTCTGAACGATGCAGCTCTTCGCGGATAGGTTTGAACGCCATCGTTCTAAGACGTTGTTTTTTTTTTCTATCCTAGACAAGTCACATGGAATGCCCTCAAAACCGATCGTGTTGAGCCACCTTTAAAACTTGGTGTATGACGAAGCTCCCTAAAAATAGAAAAAAAATCAACATCAATCAGATTTGCTTAAATTTTCGGTGAAGGACGCCCATTTTTCGAAATTAAATGATTAATCGTTTTTTTTCCAAAAAAAAGCAGAGTTCCACAACAAGCAGATGTATTGATTACTTCGCATACGTGAGTATATATATAAAAAAACAAAAAAAACACCTATAATTCATCTATAACTAATCTATTAAATTTAGCAAGAAAGTTTCATTTTTTGTTAATAAATAAAAAGAATATTTAATTTATTTGCTAAAACTCCTTCAGATAAAATCATCCTATAGTTTAATAAATATTTACAACTTAGAATAATAAAACAAATATTGGTATCAAGCGATTCTCTTCTTATAATTAAAAAAAAAAGAAGACAAAAACAACAAAACCTCCAAGAAAGGGGAGAGGAGTTCAGAATTAGATAAGATCTTAATGTTTCTCTGAAAGTTATATGGTTAGTACAGAGCTCCCACCGCCTAATTTTCCCCCATTCCTGTGAATGGTCAGGTACCCAGAAAGTTCGAGTCAAGATAACATTCCAGTTTGGGCTTCTGACTCATTGCACCTCAGGCAGTGCAGTAATTGTTATCATCTTGCCCAAAAATCGAATGTTCCCCTCCACTCCAATCTTAATCTAAATAATCTGCAATTCATTTACCGGTATGGTATAACGTGAACAGTTGAGAAATCATATCAATATTATTATTATATTAATTATATTTACATTATATAAGTAAATATATTGTTGCTTAGTTTACTTTCTTGAGTGAAATAACTTGCCGAGAAACCTCTAAATTGGTTACATTACAACCATAAAAAGCTGAATATTATTACAAACTATTAAATAATTAATATCATGCTTCTAACAATATTGTTTATTACTGATAACTTATTTCGTAATTTAACAAATTATTCAATTAAATAATCTTATATTACGAGATAAAAAGAAAAAAAATGAGAAAAAAAAAAGTAAACGGTTACTTTAATGTTTGTAATAAATTTATGAAACGAAAAGCACCGATTGATGAGCTTACTAAACCTGAAATGGTAGAATAGAGGCAATATTCAACTCATTTTTCTAATTCTTCTGATTCATAGTTATTAAAAAATTTTAAGTACAAGATAACAAACTTTTACTAACTATGTAATCAAAATTAAGGGGATCTGTAGGGTTTTTTTATTATTTTTTTTTTTTATAAGTAAGCAAGTGTAACGTTTTCTAAAAACGGCTGAATCCATTTAAATGAAATTTAATTTCTAAATTATTGCATCTAGTGAATGAAGGAATTTTTGGTTAATGAAAAAATGAAAGCTAGGTTGCTGATTGAAGTTAAAATTTTTTTTTGGTCTTATTTATTCTGCTCTTTAATTTTTATATCATGAACTACTGTATTGTTTAAAAATTCCTTCATTCGGTAGCTCCACAGGGTGCCTGGTACATTAGAACAAATTTTAAAGCTGATAGGTAAATTGCATTTGAAGAAAAAGGTACCTAATGATAAAAAAAAAAACACAACACTTCAGGAGAGGGTAAAAAATAAAATGTACATTTTTTTCCATATAATTTTAAAATATAAAGTTATAATTGAAATGTTAATAATAAACACATATTTTGATTTGATGATATACCATAAAAAAAAAAATAAAAAAAATAATAATAAAAAAAAAGTAGCTAAGCAGTTAAAAAAGTGTAGGGATTGTGCCGGAGTAGGCGGGGGAAATAAAGTTAGAAACATATTATGGTACAAAGAACATGGTACAAATTTCGCATTATAATTTAAATCATTTCCTGTGCTCAGAAAAGCATATGGTTTTGATTGATTCAGAAATGAATCTAGAATAATAATCAAGAAAAAATAACAATTTTTTATGCTTTACTCAATTAAAGCCGCGGGGCGCATCAGATTTACAAATATTCTTAAAATGATATTTTCGACGATTCAGGCATATTGACAGGATATTTTAACATGTTACACAATTTAGTGAATTCAGGATAAAAATCTATAGCATTGCTTTACAATTGTCTTCTTTTATTTTCAGTTTATTTCAGAACATTGAGGGCCACAAAGAATTACCTCGGGTGCCGCGTGTTTAGCACCCCTACATTACTGTATATTTATCAAACTAGAAATCAATTTTTTTCAAACATTTAAAAGAAAAGACTTTCCTCTCGCTGGGAATTGACCTAAGGTAAAGATAAAAATGGATTACATTAAAATGTCAGAAATACCGATATTAAAAAAGATTTTCTGTTCCCTTACTTTTTTTTTTAAAGGAGTTAAAATTTAGCAAATTTGTATAGCGTGATGTGGGGCAAGTGCGCACTAAATTTTACAAAGTTAGACATTGCAGGACTGTAAAATTTTTAATTTTGAAGCTAGATTTTTTCTGTTCTTTTTAAAAATGTTTTTTATACGATGATCTTTAAATATTACATTCACGTTTCAGCCACGCCCATCTTGATGAAACTGATGATTTAATTGGATAGTACTTAGTACGCAATTGCCCCTGCCTTGAGGTGTAAGTGCGTTCAAGGTATCTGGAAGAATCATTGTTCAACCAGGAGCAGTTTTGGGGCAAGTGCAAAATAGTCCAGTTTCTGGAAAGTAGTTTGAAAAGTCTATACTGGCGTATTCATCGAAAAAAGTTAAAAGTTGTCTTGAGATTCACATTTTATAATCCCAATTGATCTATTAAAGTGGGATGTCGAACATAATTGAATGAATGTATTGAAAAAAAGTAATTGTTGTTTTCATTCGCTAGTCCGTAGTTGCCTCCTCGACAAGGCATGATGGTAAGGGTAAGTGTACACCGCTCACACTTGTCACACAACAGATGTCTGCGATTGCCCCTACTATCATGTTTTGCTGAGTGACTGCGGAGAAGCCCTTAAAAAAATAGAAAACTATCAAGGAGAAATGTAGATCACGAAGTAAAAGCAGCTTCTGTAGGTTCTGCGCATGGAAAAAAAAAACGGCATACTGATAGATAAACACCGATACAATACTGCAAAAGTTGAAAGAGACAACTTTATCAACAGGTTGGAACTAATATTTTTACTACCCGCTATACTTCACCTTAGCGAACTTTCATGTGTGATTTCTTATACATCAGTGTTTTATGCTCCATAAAGAGCAGCTCTTATCAGTTTGAGGGTTTGGATTTAACGAGACAATTACGCACTTACTCCGAAAACGGACTTATCCCGAATCTCCCTATTATAGCTGATTTGACTGCTTCCATGATTGTATTACTTATTCTTTGACTAATTACAATTTCATTTTTTTTTTTTCAGGTAAGCATCTTTCTTTGTCTTAAAGCTAGTAGAGGTAAGTCCTGCTATATAATTGAAACCCTTTTTCGGTTTTACGTTGGCCTTGGATGACAGAAAAAATATTTATAACTGTTGATTAACGAAGTTGTTGTGATAACGTTGTTTAAACCAATTAATTTACTATAAATGTATCGATCTGTATCTATTTCCGATAATAAAAATATATTTATTACACTCGGTATGCTCTCATCTCCTAACACGATTCATTATAGGAAATATAGATGATTAAACTGATATGAAAAGTTTATAATATAGGATGTATAAATAAACTGGAGGCTTCTTAGTAGTAAAATAAATATCATTTATGCATAAATTTAATCAGAATTATAAAACTCATCTTTATGCACGTGCGAGCGTATGAGACACGTGTGGCTTATTTGCGTTAGTGTGCCTAGACAAATAAATAGAGTTTGTCTATTGAACTCTCCTATCTATTAATCTAGTTTGAGAAACATAGATAGTTAAACATGCTTTTTGAAAATAAAGTTATAATTGGACCGTAGGTTGGTTATCCCTCCTATAAGTTACACCTCAAGCATAACTTTTGAAGCCTAGCTATCAAAATTTAGAGTTGTATTTTTGGATTGCAGCATGTATTATCAAATCATCAATTTATCAAAATACATAATATTAATTATATGATATGATTTTTCACTGACTTTAGTAAATATGTAAAAAAAAAAAAAGAGGGAGTTGAAATTTACGCGAATTTATTCAGCTTTAATTTTGTTTTTCAGACAGCTTCCATAAGACTTTATATGTGCTATCCTCTTAATACAGATAAATAATTAATTACAGCATAATTAATAATAATATGACTTAGCGGTACTTTAATCACTTAATCAACTACTACAACACTTCAAAAATACCAACCGTATCTTCTGTACAGAACAGAGAGAGTTTCTCACAGAGAGTTCTGAAGTTAGCTGAAGGCCAAATATTTTACGTATTCCTATAATTTAAAAGACTTCAAGTTATTCATTTTCTGTTTGTGGTCGTGTTATGGCTTCATACCTAGTGATGGATAAAAATAAAATTAAACATTAAAAAAAGTCAAACATCGATGTTTTTTCTTTTTTCCCTATCTAATGAATTGAAGAACTTTTTATTAATGATTTTTTAAAAATTAAAACATCAACTTATTTTTTGCTTATCCAGGGATCTTATTTATTAAAATATAAAAAATTAATAATAATAAAATAAACGCATAATGAATTCGGCAGGGTTGGGCATTATTCGAATAAAAATTTATAAAATAACTTTTTATTCGTTACTTATTCGTCATTCGTCAATTTTATTTATTTGTTATTTTTTATTGTTTATTTGACTAAAAATTTTAGAAGAGGGAGAACCAATGCATCACTCAAAACAAAGGATAACTTAATATTTATATTTTATACAAAATAAATTGTTTATATTTAACATAATCTGGTAGCTTGAAACTAATTAAAAAAAGTCAACTATATTCTCTCTCTCTCTCTTTCTTTTTCACTCTTTGAAAAACAAATGTTTTTCTTCGTTTTATTTCTTTTCAGAAAATCCATCTTATTTAATTTCTTTCTTATGTGCAAATAACTTGAAAATAATTTCTGAATTTTAGCACTTTTGGAAAAAAAAATCTAAATAAAGCATTGAAAAGACATAATTTTGGTTTCTAATTTTCAATAATGAACGTTTGTAATCGAAAAAGAAATAAAAAATTAACTCTCCTTCAAAATTCGAGGTTTACGTTTCAAGATACCTACAATCCAAATATGGAATAAAAAACAATCCGTTCGTACGTGGCTTTCTCCAAGACTACTGAACTGATCTTCTTGAGATTTGGCACCAAAGTCCTAGTTTGATCCTCGGAACTCGACATTACTATACGCCTTTTCGTTTCAAAATGGCGGCCGATTAGAGATTTTATACGCCCATAATGATACGGCCAATTATAAAAATAGAGGAAAGACGTAAAATGTTTTAGAATCAGTATACCATGATTTTAAAGAAAGAAAGATTCAATATAAATGATTTTGGTTTATTATATTCAATAATGAACCTTGGTAATCGACCAAGAAAAAAAAAATTAACTCCTTTCAAAATTTGAAGTTTCACATTTCTAGATACGTAGAATCTAAGTTTTCGCTTTTTCAGATTTTTGTTACGATCAATCGAACAATAATAAAAAATCGCTCCAATATAAAAAAAAATCATCGAAATTGGACCAGTATCATCTGAGATATAGCGTATTGAACTTTGTAGACTTATGTCCTCTTCCCTTTTTCCTTCTCCCACGGACGTCCAACTTTTTCCTCTCTACCTTTTCACCCTCCATTCTGATTACATGTCCTGCTCATCTTAGCCTACTTTACTTTTATACATTTTCTTTCGTTATACATAGGAGATGTATGTAGTTTTAATTTCGTTGCTTCAGACAACGGTTAAGACTCGGTAAGTTTCAGGTTTGCGTAGTAAACTCCATTAACCGCCATTATTCCGCTGTTAATTTCATTGTTGAGCTTGGTAGATATGTTTTATGAAGTATTCAGCACATGTTCCTGTGGAAACCAGTTCACCTTTGTTCAGTTATTTGATAGTGCGAAAACGTTACATGTCCCGCAACATTCCAGATGCTCATTTAAATGATAACCGAATTGTATCATAATAATTTCTACTTTTGTATTCTTACATTACATTATTACATAGCGTATTGTTGACAACAGATTGGCGGATTGGTGGGAGGAGGTTCGGTCGCATCCGTCTCCTTTCTGATCCGCTCCGTAATCCATCTACGGTCTTGTAATCCTCATAAGATACGCTGTATCTTTGCTAATTTCGATGATTCCTTTTTCTATTTAAGAGAATTTAATCACCTTCCAAATGATTACATACATGATTTACTATAAAATATTAACTTTTTGAGTTATGCGCAAATAAAATTTTCTTTTCGCTATAACTTCTTCATCTGCATTTTCTCGTTGATATATTACTTATATGAAAAGTTAAAGAGCTTTAAGGAGAAGACATTAGGCAAGTTTCATCAAAATCGTTAGAGCCGTTTACGAGAATATTGTAAAATCCATGGTATAATTGCCATTTCCTGTTAGTCCGATGCGCTGTATCTCTGCTAATACCGGTCCGATTTCTATGATTCCTTTCTTTTTTTTTTTTAGATTATATAATCATCTTACATACAGTTCTATACATGATTTACCATAAAATGCATACTTCTTATGTTATGCGCAAATAAAGTGTTCTTTTCATCATAACTCTTCCGTCCATTTCCTCGGTGATGTACTACATATATGAAAAGTTAAAGGGCTTCATAAAGAATAATTTAGGCAAGTTTGATCAAAATCGTTAGAGCCGTTTCCGAGAAAATTGTAAAAAAGTGTAAAATCGATTATATAAAGTGGCACTTCCGGTTAGTCGATTTTGACGAAAAAGTTGCTGTAACATCGCATGCACGTTCCTTACTCAAATACGTAATTTCAGTACCGTAAAACTTTTCGTTTTTGAGCTAGATTGTTCACATGCACACAGACGATTTTGCGAGACTTGGTTATTTGGACTCAGGGGACCTTAATCGTGTATTTCCGTTAAAACTCGAATTCGAAAATTTTCACGATCGCAATATAGATTTCACACATAGGTAAGGGAAATTAAAAAAATTAAAATTCCCCAATAATAAAAATAAATGTTATTTTAGTTTACAATGACTTTATTTCTATCAATTATTTACAAAATCAAATCAAATTTGAGATTTTTTTTTTCTCTGAAAACATTTTTTGGACCTAATATCCAAATTAAAAGAGGGGAAAAAAGCGTTAAAAATATGCAACAAAAAATATGCAGTCAATATACTTTTGCCGGGAAAAAAAAAAATATGGAACAATCAGTGCGGGTTGTATTTAATGGTACATTTAGCTTTCCTTCCCTTTCTTTTACACCCCTTATCAATAAAGAACGGAGTTAGCTAGCGTGATCAAACCCTCCACTTATTAGTCCCGAACATGCGATATCTTAAAAACTTTGGCTGAATTTAATACGAAATGAAATGAAAAAAAAAAAAAAAATAGTCATGCTAACTCGACGTAACTGATACTGTTTGTTGTTATAGTCGTTTATAACCGTTGAATGTTTCCGTAGCTGATTGTGTTTAATTAATGTTATGGTGTATGTTGCTTTCTCATTACTTTTAGTATTTGTCTGTTCATGGAGTTTGCAAGTTGGCTACGAGGAATGGTCCTGGACAGTTTAAGATAAAAATTATAATATTTTAAAATTTTAATGTTTCTAATATAGTGCAATGGCCCCTTGCACCAAATCTAAATGATTATAACTAGAACACAAAAAAAAAAAAAAAAAAGAAAAAATGAATTTTGAAATAATTTAGGCGTATTCTTTCCATATTTTTTTTTCTATTATCTCAAAACTGATAATAACTGCTAATTTCAACTTATAAAATTTAAAAAAAAAAGTTTATTTTTTTTTTTTTTGCGTTGGTGTTTCGTTGATTTAGTTACCGTTCATTAGGTTTTCGAAGTTGCTAATTTCAATTATCATTAAAATTTTATTCGAGCTCATACATTTCAAATTCATTATTAATTATGGAAAATTCATAGGCATAGGGATTGTTTTTTTAAGGTATTTAAGAATGCTAATTCGGAATTTATAATCCGGTTTTTCATCGAATTTGCGCATTTCGATTTACTTATATTGCTTTGAGATAAAATGCCTGATTTTTAGTTTCAATATTTACAGCCATAACAATTTATTAATATTAGCTATTATACGTTTACGAGTCAAATATAAGGACTTCCTTCAATAGTACTTATTAAATAATTACTTTATAAAGATTGTCTTGATAATGTTATTCTTATTGTAGTAATAAAATTCTTATGCTTATTAGGTGAACAAAAGGTACACATTTTGCTTTGGTATGAATAATTGGAAGCATTACTATTTATGTTAAAAAGATTATTTTGTACATTAAACACGTAATAAAATATATTGAGTGGATTTTTATTTTAAAATTCAATTTATTGTTTATTAAAAATCTTTTATTATTGTATAATGTATCTTGAAACTCTAAAAGAGCTTTCATGATTAAATGATTAAAATAAAAAAAATAAAAAATATATCTTTTATTTAAAACAAATAAAGTTATTGGCTAAAAAAATGTCCGAATTGAAGTTTTATCAGTTATCTGGGGGCAACGACAAACCAAAATAGGCAATTTTAAAAGCATTTTCTGTAAAATTCCCCTTTTTCGTATTGTGACACTCTTCTTCTAAGTGAACGATATTTTTATTTATATATAAATATGCACATAAGTGTGTCTATATATATATATATATATATATATATATATATATATATAATGAGAGAGAGAGAGAGAGAGACAGAGATTATGTGAAAAGGACACATGAGGGTGATATTTTGAAAAAAATAAACATAGGTTCATGAGCCCGCAACCAGTCTGTATGGGTTGGATGTAAACATATGGATGTAATTTGGAAAGTTTTTAACATTTAATTTATTTAACATATGTCAAGAAAAAGTTTTGTTTGACACTTATTTTCCGCTCTTTTTCTCTCAGCAATGCTTAACCACAGTTTTATTCCCAATACATCGAAAGTGGTAACCTATTCATACTGTTCTAATAAAAAAGCAACCTTAAAAAGAACTGTACGTTACTGGCATGAAATTCACGGTAGTAAATATTTTTTTTAAAAATCCGGATAATCCGGGTTTCAGTTGAGTCGGATCCGGTTAAGCGGGGTCCCTATGTGCTTGATTTATTTATCAATATGAATTACGTTAGTTTATTAATAAAAAATGTAGCTTCCAAATATTAATTTAATGTCATAATCCTTCTTCTGTCTCGAAAAAAATTTCTTATTCCCATTCTTTCTTGTAATACTTCTTTCATTCTTACTCTCTTAGTTTTTAATTTTTAAAGTGTAAAATAAATTATATTAATTCACACGATGCAAATAAAATGATTTTCTAATAAAAATTTAACATATTAAAAATAAAATCCTTCAAATATTTCACTGTATCTTTATTTGAAATGCTAATCTTAGGAACTCTTTGCAAAAATCTAAATTTTTCTTAGTTCTGGTTACATCTTTTTCTTCTTTTTTTAGATTCTATGTCTCTTTTGTTAGTATGTGTCTCTTCTTCATCCGGTTGTAAAAAGATTAAATTTTTCCACCATGCGTTTACAGTTTATTCCAATAGAAAACCTGTATGAGGAATATTTAAAAGCAAAGAGATGGACTCTGATCGGATTAGCGGGACTATTCGGATTATTTCTTTCACTGAAATCTAGTTTACAGAAGAAAAATAAGTTCCTGCTACACGTGTTATTCGTATTCTAAGAATTTTTTTTCTGACACCTTTATAGCTCAATAATCGCTATCTCACTAAATCCAAAACAGTGTTCGGCGTGTAGGAGGGACGAGGAGGGGGCGAAGAGGGATTTGCATCAGGGAATTATGGATGGTTCGGCCTTGTGTTAGCTGAACCTGATGGATAGCTTTGGGTAAGATAGGACTCAGCCGATGGGCAGTATAAATAGTACGTGACTTCTATACGACCCCAAGCCTTAACCAACCAGAAGTACCCACTTCTTGCACATTAAGTCTATACTTTACCATTTCCCTCATACGATTTTTTGCTTGTTTATTATTGAATGCTTTATATTCATATTTTTTTAATAGTTTATATAGGCATTAGTAGTAGAAATTAAAATAAATAATCTGGTGCGGTGCGCCCACCGCACAATTTTCACATGCCATCCTACATTGAGTAGAAATCGATTTCTGTTCAAGTAGGGTTTGTGAAATTTGAAAAATTTCCATTTAGTTTCCTTGGAGTCACCAATCCAATAACGAAGATTATGCGTTATTCATTACCTTTTACGATTTTATATGTTTCATGTATATTTTTCTAAAATCTTTAGATAGTTTTCTAAAGTCTTTATATACTGCTTTGCAATGGCATCTTATACATCTATATTATCAATCATATGTCCGTAAATTTAAGGAAAATATTTTTCTTCTTTCCTCCGTTATTTTACTATAAATTTTTTTCTAGTTTCCTATTTTATTACAAATGACAATGAGAGACTGTTAATTATTTCAAAACAATAAAATTACTGAACAATGAAAGGTACATTAGAAGAAGCTGTTTTGAAAATTCGGCATTTAAACCCTTTCAGACTATTTCAAGGAGAAAAAAAACCTAGCCGATATTAAAGATCATTTAATTGTACATTGATATATCGATTTTAATCTAAATCGTTAGAGCCGTTTTCGAGGAAATTGTAAAATTGAGAAAAACAAATGATATAAAGCTGTACATCCGGTAAGTCGATTTTGGCGAGAAAAAAAAATCTGTAACAATTGAAGGCATAAATACGTAATTTTAAGGCATTAAATATGCAATACCTTAAATACGCAATTTCAGTTTCGTACAACAGACCATTTTTAGAGACTTGTTTATTTGGACTTAGGGGACCTTAATATATATATTTATGTTGAAAACCCGAATTCGAAATTTTTCACGATCACGGTAATTTCCCTTACGATATATTTTGTGAAAGTAAAGATACTTTTGAGCAAGAGGTGGATAAAAAAAAAAATATATATAAAATAAAAATGTGTTTTTATTTAACAAAGTTATCTTTAGTTATTCAAATTGTTGGGATTGAGTTCCAATATTAACCTAGGTAATATTAATATTATAATATTAGGACCTCTACGAAAAGCCGCTGTTTTTAATAATCTCCGAGTTCGTACCCGTTGAAGATATTAGGCCCGAAAAGCCTATTAGGAATCGCGTAAGGAAGGGTGGGTCGGGTAAGGGGGAAATTTATACATATATTGTAACGCTCTACAAACAATAATAGTTTCGGCGAGGATAGAGGTCCTTCGAGAGGTCCTTATAACAAAAATAGTCGGTTTTAACATTGATACAGGCTCCCATACATCCTGCCTTATTATTAAATCGGAACGGAATATATTAGCGAGTAGAGGGACATTAGAATTAACGCTAAAATAGTCTATTTTAACATTCGACTCCTTCTTCCCGTATAAGAGAATAGATATGAAAATTATTTAGGTAAGCTCGCTAGATTAGGGAGGGAGGGAGGTTCCCGCTACGAAAAGCCGCTGTTTTTAACAATCTCCGAGTTCGTACCTAATATTATACTATTAATAATATTAATATTAACCGCTTCTGCATCTATCAATTCGTTTTTGAAATTTTGATTTATAACTATGATCAGTTAAGTTTATAAGTTTGGAAGAACCAAATTCTTTAGAAATTGGGGTCGACGACAACGACAGAATATTTTTTTAAATACATTAGGTTTATATTATTATTATTTACAATATAAATTATAATATTATAGATTTAATCAAAAGTTTTATTCCTAACGTATTTTGTATCAAACTATCATACTTCTAGAGGCAAACGGGAAGAATCTTATGGGCGGAGCATAGGCAGGAAGGTTTCAGATAGCTTCTTTGTCAAATACCATCTTGAATTTTTTTTTTTTTTACACTCTTTCAATCGCGTGTACTAATTCTTAAGTTGTTTATTATTTCAATAACAGGTCATTGTTAGGCGCATGAGCACTAAATGGCTCTTCCTAAAGTTGTTTACCTTGCGTTGAGAAAGCAAAACTATCAAATATAAAAATTCAGAAATAAATATATGATAAAAGTGAACTAACTTGATATGATTGAAAAAATAGCTGTGTCTCCCGTGAACTAAGTACAATCTGCGTGTTCCACAAAAAAAAAAATTATGAAAGGATAATAAAAAATTCGTTTATTATTATAAATAGTTTAAAGGGCTCCATACAAATCTAAGAATATTATGAAATTTCCGCTATTGGTATTTTGATTTATTCTAATTGAATTTGCCTGTGAAATGTTTAATTCATAAAGATATTTTTGATGTGAATGCTTATGAATATGCAAACGCAGTGTAGCTAATTCAATAAGCCAATGATAACAAAATTGTGCGATGCAGTTTGGCTCAGTCCCATAACCGAACGTTCCTTCTACATCCAAAATTCAATTACACTATTCGATAGCCAAATAATCCAAGAATTTGTTACGCGGAGAGGGGACTGAAATGTATTTGTGGGGGCGCGCCTTAATTTTGAGTTCGTTCTGCCAACTTTCATATCTTTGGACGTGGTAAAGCTACAACATTCGTTTGTTTTTTTATTGGAAAAAAAATGATTTTCTAGGAAAACTCTTTAAAAAATCATATCTTGAAAACGGAATCAGATAAAAAGGTGCTGTACGTAGCACTTAACTAATTTTTTTTATAGAATATCCTTCTCTCAATTACTGACATTTCCTCCTGTGACTCCCTACTAATCCTGAAATATCGGAATTTCGCGTGATATTTAATGATTTCTTGACTTCTGACGTGATTGTATGTTGTGTAAGGTTTGGAATATACTCTGGACGGTCGTAACAACGCTATAACGGGTAGAAAAATACAAATACGTTGGAAGAACTATACTCAGATGCATATATTAAAAGATACTTTGTTAAAAAAAAAGAAACCTAATATACGTCAAAAACAATAAGTTATAAAAAACAAAGAAAAAAATTAGTTACTGTTTCTCAAAAGTATCAGTTATTTTAAGTTGCCTTTTTTGCTTCACCATTTGGTTTGATGGAAGCAAGTTGCAGCAATTTTACTGCCTCAGTAAACGATTTATGCCCCTCCATCCAAGCCAATAAGATTGCGGAAAGCGCTTCGTTTGCGTTAGGCGTTGCTGTAGATCCAATATATTCTTCACTGTCCTACTCTTCAATTGGTCGTTCGACAGGTCGACCACAGCATTTACGATATCCGAGTTAGGGAAAATGGCTTCTCAGTGGAATCGATCGTTGGTGGTAATTTATACTGCGATATTATCCTCCTATTTTAAGGCTTGCCAGAGATTGGGACTAGGCGTGCTTAGCTGTACACTCATTAAGTAAAGGGATACTTACAGATACTAAATTACAATTTTTCTCGGTGTTCAGTGTTCGATTTCAGAAAATGTTATTCTGAAAAACGAGACGTGAGGGTTTCTCCTATTTCGTTGAAGAAATTTGTGAAGTAAATGCCCGCCCTGCTGAAAATTTTTCGATCCCCATGCGGCCCTCCGAAACTTTGTTATCCCATGTGGCCCCTCGTTCCGAAAAGTTATCCGGCCCTTTTGTGAAATACACTTAATCCAGATTAGAAACATACATCAGTTCCGTTTGACATGAAATTTTGATTAAATAAAATTAATTGTAAGGCAAAGCTACAGTCATAATTAGTAATGAAAACAGATATTGAATAATTCTTTGAAAATGTCAAATCGTGCCTTGAATCCATATCCATGCAAAAATTTGATTTATTGATGCAAAACTAATTCTTTTTGTCAGTTGACGTCCGCATGATGGTATAGAATGATCAATCTAATTAGGGATTGATAAATTATTTGCCGCTTCTATAATTTTATTTTTATTGAAAACTAGTTAAGAAATTTATACATTCATCTTCAGTTTTAAAAACACAAAACTTCAAAAATAAGCAATTAAAAATACAGTTTGGTATTATTATGCATATTAAATTAAATGCAATATAAATAAGTATTAAAAACATTTATGAATTATGAATTTAATTAAGACAAGAAATCAAATAGATGTTGGTACTCACCAAGGTTTATGTAGACTTTATCAGAAAAGATTGTATTGGTTTATATATTGATTATATTGTTCTCGCACTGAACTAGCAATGGAAGAAAGGTTCATAAATAAACAGTTTAGGGATCGGGGTTTTTCCAGTAATTACGGTGAATAATTGTTTTTTCTGTTATATATGGGAATAAATTTAATATTGGACTATTGGAGATATTTATTTGGTCATTTAAGCAAAAGTCTGGATTGGATTTGAAGCATTTTATTATTTCAAGTGCTTCATATATATTTAATTTGAGACTGTTTTCAACGTGATGTATTAATTAACGAATTTGATGAATTTATGTTTTTTTCATTTAAATGAATTGCAAAGTTGGAATTCTCTGTCTTATTATAATATGCACGTATATGTTCCTTTAATCTCTGATTTAGTGATCTTCCAGTTTTTCCCGTGTATTTGGCTGCAAAATCATTACAATTTAGTTGGTATTCTTCGCTTTTTTGGAAAGGGTCTGTTTTGTCTTTAGGAGAAGAGAAATATGAGGATAGGATTATATTCTTTTTGTATAACTTCGTCATATCAAGTCACACACTATATATGAAATATGTACCCCGTTACCTATCAATGATACACAACCCTTCACATACTGTGGCGCACCGAAAGCAAAAATCGGAGTTGGTAAAAAGTTTAATAACTTTAAAATGAGCTATCGCAGCTCGATAATTCCGTCGCCATTTAAAAGAACAGGTAAAAACCTGAACGAAATGATATAACAGACTTAAAAGTTTTGAATTACAGTTTGTTATATAACTGATAATAAAAAATAAAAAAGTCGAAAATATTTGCTCTTGTTCAATTTCTGGAAAATTCAGATAAGGTTATTATTTTATATAAAAACTAACAGAATTTTAAAGGAGTCATCTTTTCCTTTAAAATGAGCGGAGTAACGATCGGTTTCGTCATTTTTTTTACGTAAGTGATGACTATTTTTGTCTAAAAAAATCACATTTATTTTCGATTGCGGATAAATTAAAAACTAAGCGAGAAAGGAAAAAGTGTAAAGTGAATATGTTTTAGAACAAAGAGCATGGATATATGGTAAATAGAATGATTTAGAAAAACTCACATTTTTTTGGCTTAGAATCGTTATTAAAAAAAATAAATTAAAGAAACAATTGTTACCCTTACTATTTTCTCTGAGCTTAATTTTGCTCGTTGAACTTCAAATTATTCCCCGTATGATGTTGAATAATAAAACACTGACTTTTCTATGTATCACAAATTAATAAATTTTTTTTTCAATTTATTTAATTTTATTAGAAAAATTAGGCGCAGCAATTACCCACTTACTTATTTGATTTCATTATTAAAATAACTTTTGATATTCATTAGTCACTTTATTAATGGTAACTTGCGTTTTAATTAAGTATTTACACCGAGCCGCAGATCCTTCTGAGGATCTTTCATTCCTAAATCTTCAGGATCATCTCACCCTCCCGAGTCATAACACAGTTCTCGCTCTTCTGTTACTACCGGTCTTATTTCATAGTCTTCTGTCGTGGCTCTCGTTCTTCTCTGTATCAGTTTCATTCTAGCATCATTTCTTTCATGCGTTTTTAAGTCACTCCAATTCTCTTCACTTGACTCAGTACTTTTCAATTTCTCTAAACTCTCTTCAATTTTCCTCTTAAATAGATCCCATGTCTCCCCAACTAGCAGTTTTTCTCGATAGTAGATCGATTTCCTGTCTCCTCTGATTCTTGGGAATGAGGCTACTTTCATTTTATACCTGACCTTAACTAGTGGTCCGGCTCACAGCAAGCACCTATGAAACTAGGAACATCTTATACTTCTGTCGCGTGCCTACTATCCACCAGATCATGATAATATGATTCGGAGTCCTTCCATCTGGAGAAACCTAGGTCTCCTTCTGAATATTCTTGTGAGCAAAAAGGTGTCACTCACCCTCATTCTCCTAGATGCAGCAAAGTTTATCAGACGTATCCCATTATCACTGGAAATATCGTGCTTGCTATGTTTTCCTGTAACTGGATGGAAAACGCTCTCCTTCGCGTTCCAGTCTTCTAACACAAGCTTCAAATCGTTTCTCGGGATTCCGTCAACAACCCTTTCTAATGTTCCGTAAAATTCATCTTTCTCTTCCTTTGATTTATCTTCTGTTGGCGCGTGCACGCTCACCACAGGTAAATTGAAAAACGTTCCTTTCAATCTTATCCTACAGATTCCGTCATTGACTTCCTCGTAATCAATTACTGCTTGTTTAAAAGCATTCCCTACCATAAAACCCATTCCCAACCCATAAGTCCTACTGCCACTGTTGAAGAGAGTGCAATTATCCATATTAACTGTGTCTATCACCTTCCATCTTATTTCCTGCAGGGCTACTATACCTATCTTATGCTTCACGAGCTCCTGTTCTAACACTCTAGTGACTCCATGCTGAAACGTACTTCTAACGCTCTATGTTCCGATATGCAAAAGTCCATTTCCAAGCGTAGGTCTTGACCTTAAAACAGAACGGCTATTTTCTCTTTGTGTTTTCGTAACAATATGTTTTTTATGGGACCGGGTTGTTGGCCCAGCGCCCAACCCCCAACTTGGAAGACCGGGATTTTTTGTGTCGGGGTTTACTCCTTAGCCTCTGAACTTTCGTTCTAACCCACAAGGAGTTGGGGGATTAGGAAGTACAGGAGTAGAGGAATAGAATACGAAGGAACAATGGAGGGATGGGGGGGGGGGGGGGGGGTAAAGGCAGCAGGTTAACGGACAGTCGTCCGTTTAGTCGCCTTTTACAAGCGGTAACTACTGTGGGCCTATCCACAGGGGATAAAAATGTTAGTTTAATATTCGTAAATTAACTTCTAGCATGCAGGGCTATTATTACTGGGGTAATCTCTTTTTCAAGAAAATAAATATGAAATAGTAGACATTCTTTATTTTTTTAAATGTATTTATTATTTTATTTTGTTTATTTATTATTTTATTTTATTTATCATTTTATTTTATTCATTCATTATTTTATGCATTTATTATTTTATTTTATTTATTTATTATTTTATTTTATTTATTTATTATTTTATTTTATTTATTTATTGTTTTATTTTATTCATTCATTATTTTATTTATTTATAATTTTATTTTATTTACTTATTATTTTATTTTATTTATTTATGATTTTATTGTATTTTATTTATTTATGATTTTATTGTATTTTATTTTTTATACTTCAAGTACCTAAGGCACGGGCTCCCAGACTGTCACTGCGTACCGCAAACGGATTTACAGAATTTTTTTTTTAACAAACTGAACTGTGTGCTACAGCAAATTTGCTTAATAAAATATTAAATTAAAAATAAAGTTTAAAAAATTAAAAGTTTATCAATTTCACATAATAATATATTCACATAGTCCAATAGCTATGGGACTGATAAAAGTATTATCGTTTTAGTAATTATTTACTTTCAACCAGATTATTAAGTATAATCAAGTGATTTTGTCGTACAAAGTTATAAAAAATTATTTGATATTAAATGTACACAATATTTATTGCCAGTATTTTCTTACATATCCTTTTACGGACATAAAAACGCCAACGATCCCTCAAATAAAAATGTATCCATCCGAAGTAGTAAATTTGGACATTGTGAAGAAAACCATCAGTATTTTACGGCTGGAATCATGTTGTTTATTCATCATCAGAGCTTCAATATTAGGCTTGATAGAGCTGAACGTGATCCTTAAGTCCTCTTCAAAACTGAGCTCTTTCGCCTTCACTACGGCAACTATCCTGAATTATTTATATTAATTGTATATCGTGTTTGTTCGTTTTATAATTGATGCATGATTTATTTTATTTTTTAAAATTGTTATACCTCATTCTACGTGTTAATCAGATTTTATGCATGACTTGTATCGCCTGGAACGACCATGCGTATCTCTAGTGGTATGCGTACCATTGTCCGGGAACCCATGGATTAAGGTAAAAACAGTGGCAACCGATTTGGTAGGCCTTGGAGATGGTGAGTCGTGTTTTGTTTTTCGGTTAACCATCGCTAATTTATAATTATAATTTACTACTTATATTTCCAATAGTCCTAAAAATAAGTTTGTAATATTTTTAAGTAGACATTAGTTCCAAGCCTTAAAAAAAAAAACAATATGAATCAAGAATGAAATATGTTATGCTGTCGTCTTCACTGAACTATGGTTATTTCATAATTATGTATTGATACGCAGTGTGTTTTATGTAGCGAGCATTATGATTACACCTCGAATTGTGAACTGAAGGAAAACACGGATCAAAAACCCATTGGCGTGAGAACGGGGGAAGAGAACACGTTACCATCATCCACAGAATGATCGAGCCCTGAGGGACATATCTTTATTGTCCCATTGGGACCTGCAACAGGGCTAGGATTCTTCCAATCTTCTGGCAACAACGGTCCAATATAAGACCATTTCCGACCTTTGCTCCTGTCGATGAAACATCATTAATTTCACCCTGCTAATTACATTTTTGATTTCTGATGCCATGAATATGAAACGCTTAAAAAAAAAAAAAAATTCCAAGTTTAAAATATTTAGTTCCAATTATACTTAGGTTAAAATCAATAAGATCATATAGATCCTTCTGGAGAAAAGATGTGCAAAAACCGCTCTTAAGAGGTAACTCGTAAGATACTCGTTTTCATAGCTCAGCAGGTAGTTTTGACTTCCAATATTGGAGTAAGGGGAGGGAGTGGTGAATGGAATGTTTTTGAATATATTATACACATTCAAACTTATCTTTTTATATTATTATTAGATTGGAGAGAAAAAAAAATTATTTTTAGTCGCGAAATTTTTCCAAATCCATAGGGTTTTTATTCGAAACTACTGATCTGAATTAGAAATTAGTTACGATAATAATGTGGAGTTCCGAGGATCATCAGGACCTGTGACTTTAATCCCAAACCTCAAACAAAAAAATACCGCCTATTAGTCACGACAAAACACCACGAACGGCGGACGGACGAATTTTTTTTTGTTCAATTTTGTATTTTAACTATCTTTAAACGTAAGACATCAAATTTTTGAGGGGGAGTTAGAATTTTGTTTTTGTCTCATTACATAGTGTTATTACTTAAAATAGTAAACCCAAAAGTGCGTAGAAAGAAAATTATGAGAAACGCTGTTCAAAATTCTAATTTTAACATTTTTATTGGAAGGCTAAGACCGATTCTAATCTTTGAACGGGAGGTTATTCTAAGCAGAATCACCTGTTTTATTTAATAAAGAAAAAGTTAAGAAATTACTACATTTGAAAAAATGAATATTGGAATAACAGATTTGTACCCTTTTTTTTCCATTGCTACATAGCTTGATTATCTTTTCCGGTTTGGTGTTGTATTTGATATTTTATTTTATCATTTACATCGATAGAGCTTTTTCTTATATTGTAAGCTTCATCATATTTCTCGATTCTATTACATTTGCTCCCCATGTATTTTCGGTAAGCTTTAAATAAATAAAATTATTTAATAAAAATAAAATTTATTTATGTGTTTCGTCGTTTATCATATATTACGAAAATAGCGAACGAGCCGATCGGTCAAGATTTAGTATGCCTTTTCTTAGATTTGTAGTCTTTGGGAAAGCTGTTATAATCAGTAGGCGATCTAGAACTTGCCTGGCCATAGGCGATGCGATATAGCGGGCCCCCCTAGTTAGTGCAGGGGGCCGCTGTGGGTTTTGGGGCTACCTCATAAGGGAAGGGGAAATCCGGGGGTCCTATTATGTATAAGTCGAATATATATATTTTCTATGACGCGAGGTTCTGGCGTTCGCCCCTCTCGTCACTCCCTGGATTCGCTGTAAAAACTGATAATTTCTAAGAATCTTATTGTACTTTATTTACATAACATTACACCCTTTCTTATTTTTTTCAAGAGGAAAAAAGAAAGTTTTCAGATTAGGCTTATTTATTTTATTTTTAATTTCGGTTTTTTTTTTTTTTTTTTTTTTTTTTTTTTTTTTTTTTTTTTTTCTGGTCCGTTGGTTCTTCATTGTTATTTGAGTTTCTTTTTTTTTTTTTTTTTTTTTTGTCAATGTTTATGCTTTTTTTATAATTCTAATTTAGTTCTTTTAGAGAAGAATTGATTAAGAAAAATCATCGGCCAGTATCTTAACGATATGAATGTAGGTGGTAGTGCAGTTTGCAAGATAACACGTGAAAGATCTTAAAATAGTCGCATGGATCGAATTAAAATAATATAAAACACTGTTAAAAGCACTTATCGCAAAACAGTAGCCAGTTATAGTTAGTCGCCGATAGTTAATTATATTCATATATAAATATTCATAAATAAATATGTTATTTAATGAATTACTCAATATATATTTAATTATATAAAATATAGTTGTAAATTACGTACGTATAGTTATAAAGTATAACATAGTTACTAGATAATATATAAACTAATGACCGAGATGAAAGAGTTGCGGATTTATATTATAATTAGTCACTAGAAGTATAACTTAAATGAAATAATTAAGCAACATTGCCTGTTTTAAAAAAAAAAAAAAAAAAATGGTTAAAGTATAATATGATTTTTATCGTGACAAACAAATTTTATTCAAAATGCTGCCTATATAGTGGGCAGTAAGAAATGTTAACCAATGACTTAGTTTACCAGAAATTTATATTATACAAAATTTAAAACCACATATGAAAATGATCTGATGATGTCGGTAGAAACGTCAATAAAATGTGAAAATGCTTTCACATTTTTAATCTTTTCTTAAATTATTATATTTAGTGTGTATTTAAAAAGCAGTTTTTTTGTGTTACGTAAATTTAAAAATCGGTAATTTTTAAAACGCTACAAATTATTACGCAATGGTTTATTATATCCAAATAGATTGTCCTAACAAACAATAGAAAATAATAATTGCAATAATAATAAAAAATATTCAAAAATGATTTTTTTGTTTTTAGTTTTGGTGTAAGACTTGTAAAGCGGCTTATATTATATTAAACCTCTATTCGGCTGCCTTTTTGAAACAAAACTAGTAGTCTCGCAGAAAAATCGCGGGTGGTGGACGAAAGGATTTTTTTTTCAGTTTGTGGATTATATGTATCTCGACTTAAAACTTCACATTTTAAGGAAGGGTTAATTTTTTTTTTTTTTTTTTTTTTTAGTCGATTACAAAGATTCATTATTGAAAATTATGAACCGAAATTTTTGATACTTATGAAATTTATTAAATTAATGTGCATAATTTGTTTAATTTTTAATTTATTTAAAATATGTAATCAGAAATTTTGGTTTGGTTTTCTGCTCTTTTTCTCGCGGCAATTCTTCAGCGTTTTTATTCGCAATACATTTGCAGGTTTTTTACACTGCTTTGAAGCAAAAAGGCGGATGGTGATGTCGATTTCTGAGGATCATTCTGGAGTAACCTGTAACTTTAGTGCCGAATGTAAAAAAAAAAAAATCGCCCCATTGTCTCGGAGATAAGCCGCGAACAGCGGATAGATGGATTTTTTAATTTGATTTTTGAATTATACGTATCTATGTTGAAACCTCGTAAACCTTGGTTGAAACCTTGATTTTTAAGGGAGGTTATCTTTTTTCCACCTTGGTTGATTACAAAGGCTTATTATTGAGAATAATAAACCAAAAAATGTTCATACCCGAATACACATATTTTTTATTGTTTACAAAGTACTTGGGAGTGATGAGAGGTTGATAGAGAAAAGTTCAGACTTTTTCCGTGTCATGATATTTTTAAATTTAGGTACATCCGTTTTAGGGATTTAAATTAATTTTGTTGATATAAACTATTACAATATAATGATTGACATCTTCTGAGAGTCTATCTTGATTATTTTTGAATACAGTTTAATGTCTTAAATACGCCCGGTTTGACCAATAGGTAAAAGGGGAACGGTATGGAATGAGTAACGGAGAAAGGTACTCCATTAATTGGACTTGGTTAGGCCAACCAGCTCCCTCCTTCAATGATGAACGCTAACATCATTAGCTGCCCAGGAATGTCCGACATGCAAAATGCCGTAATTCTACCAATTAACAGTCCCGCATTCCTCTATTCCTATTGGCTAAAATACATTTTCAACGTGGGTCTGCTGCAAGAATTTTAACGGATATGTTTTTATGACCCTTGTAAAAGATTCGTATCTGTGAGGGTGTTCGTGATATTTCGCGAAGAGAGAGGAACGCTAATTGGTACGTTTACTGATCACTGTATCGTTAAAAGATAACCCTTCAAGAGGGTAGTTGAGTGTGATGCGGCGATGAGGGTTCGATTCGCGCTTTGGTTATCGCAAAACAAATCTTGATCCTTTCTCTCTTGTAAAAAACCACGGTAGCAACCATTAGTGCCTAGGGTTCGCAAATAGGATCATTATGCCCTCTTGTCGGACCAGTTTTCCTCAATTCTTGCAGACTGATTGAATTTTAACTCGAGATTAATGAATGTATATTCGCATCTCATTGAATATATCAAATATTCCGAAAGCATATAAATTTAGAAAGTAGCTATAGCTATACTTGTGTGCCAATTTGATTATAATTCAGTACTTCTGACGTAAACTGTCGTAACATTTCCAAAATTTTACATTAGAGCAAAAATAAGTCTCTGATTGTGGTCACGCTTTATATTTTTAGTGTTACGTATTCTATCACCCTTTTAGCACAATTCCGATACTCATACTCGAAATGTGTGGCCAGAATAATGCAAATACGATTATTAAATCAAAATTGGCAAATTTGGATTTACGGCAGTTTACTCCTGACGTTGAGGATTATAGTTGGTAAACCAGCTAATAAGACAGGCCAACAAAAACATTTTTTTTGAAAACTTTTTTAACTTTAACAGTTGATCTTTATAGATTTTTATGTGCTGAATCTGAATCTGGCCTTAGTTTCTTTGCATCACCCATAGTTTTCCGTGGGTTTCAGGATCATCAAACATCCTAACTTTTTAAACTTCTGTAACATATTAGCTACAATAGAAACATACTCTGGGTCTTTTACATTTCCCAAGAACTTTGTAACGACTTGCTTGAATGATATCGATGCTTCTTTCTCATTTAAGGTCATTGTGGATTCAAAGTTAACACCAAACATCATTTTTCTAATGTCAGCTCCAACAAAGACGCCTTCTTTTAGTCTAGCTTCTGAAAGGCGTGGAAAATTTTTTCAGAGATACTTGAAACATGGTCCATCTTTAGGCAAAGCCTTTACAAATTGTTTCAGGAGGCCTAAGACTGAAATCTGTTCAATTTTTTAAAAATCGCTTAATTTAATAAATTTAACATAAAATGTGAAAAAATTGTGGGTGATACAGCTTTTTTAATATCATATTTGGATTCAACACCCTAAAAACTATAGGAATAAGGTATTTTCAGTACAAAAGTTTTTTCATAGTTGGCCTGTGAACCTGTTCAATTTTTTAAAAATCGCTTAATTTAATAAATTTAATTATAAAATGTGAAGAAATTGGGGGTGATACAGCTTTTTTTATATCATATTTGGATTCAGCATCCTAAAAACTATAGGAATAAGGTATTTTCAGCAAAAACGTTTTTTCATCGTCGGCCTGTGTAATTCATTGGAAGCACTTGAGTTGTATGAAATATAGTGAAATAGTATCCCCATTCATATATAAGCAATATTTAATCCAATTTGATAAGTTCGTCAATAGTATGATCGTTGGTCTATTTGAAATTCTCGAAATGTACATTTTTTTTTTTTTTACATTGTCTCAAAAAAGTTTTACATTCTCTCATTCTAATACAAGCGAATGGAAAGAAACAAATTCCTCGTTTTTCTTATCTCATCACCAGCTTTTTAATACTTGCGTTTTTATAAAATACTCTCAAATCTAGAAAAGGGACAGTTGGCCACTGGCATGTCCGATTGGTAGTAAAGACTTTTTTAACTTTAAAGATTTCACGATATATTCCTCGATTAGCAATAATTAGGAAATTAGATAACATTAAATAAAACATATTTAAACTGACTAGCATAATTAAACTGCATCATCGAAATATAATTTTGTTCTAATGCACACAATCTAATCGATGTAATGCAAAATGTGCATAAAAAATATAATCCACAGGGAAAGAGATAGATTTAATAGTTGTCTTTCTTTGCAATGTTCTTCGAGTGACTGAAAGGAAGGAGCGTTCAGAAATTCGAATGAATGCAAACAATATATTTCTGGTTGGTTACTAAGCCTCTGAAACGTGAATAAGAATATTTTTTCCTATAAGAGTAGTCCATCGGCTTCCCAGTCTATAGAAATTGCCTGCTTCTAGGGATACGTTTCGCATTAGGAGTACCGATAGTGATTAGTTGGAGGAGCGAGAAGTGCTTTATGGCCGGCCCTTCCGATGTTGCTCCCGTCCAAGGTTTTGTAAAGGATTTACTGCCCTGATGCCTTAATCAGCTTTATTTACAAGCATCTAAAATCTTCTTTGAGTTTCCTCTTTGAATACATTTCCAAGTTATATTACGTACCAATATTGAATCATTACGCCCTTGATTTACTATTTTTTTTTTCATCATTCTTCACTTTACAGAAGCGAAATTGATGAACTAATAAATTCTTCCACTACAGTGCCCGGAAACGGAAAACGGTACAGTCTCGTCCAGTAAACTATTGCAGTCCCTCTTTTCTTTCAATTAAATTAAAACTGCTCAAATTAAACTCGGTTCCCTTTTCGATTAAGTGAGGCTTTAGAAGACGGCGGTCCTAATTTTGGCAGTTACTTGAGGGGCTTCATTAATGGAAAAAATGAGAAAAGAAATTAAGTGATTATCTCAGTCATCTAAATTCCATTGGGTGATTGGAAAGGGGTGCCTTTGATGGCCGGCCCCTTTCATACTAATGAAAAGAATGAGCTTTCATTTGCTCAATCCTTTGATTTAATTATGCTGCCCCACCTATTGCCAGTCGGGAGATCCTTTTCTTTTCCCCTTTGAACAGGCGGCACAAGTTGGCCATATTTTACTTTTATTCCCCCTTCAAAATATAATTCCAGGGAACGGTATGAGAACTCCCTTTTCCACAATTGGAGTTAAATTAAAGACAGCTCTTATAATGAGTTTGCATTAGGAGAGGAAATGCAATCAAGAAGACCGATGCCAATTAATACCCTGAATCTTCCAGTTCAAATAAGCTCTCCCATCGGGGAAAAATGGGGCGGACGCAAATCTAATTTCTGAGTGGAGTTGTGCATAAAATTAAAAAAAGAAAAGTACGCCAGCTCCCCTTAGAGGAAATTAGAATATAAAGATAAAACTTTAACTCAGTATTTTAACGCCGTACTTTGTCTGTCAAAAGCATGGCGCCATCAAAAGTGTAACCCTTTGATTGACTCGATTCTCCTATAATTATCGAATCAAAATTTAATTATATTCTGTCAAGATGCTTGTTAATGTTAAGGTCTAAGAAATAAAATGTAATGAGTCCATCTAACTTTGAAGTATGATGCCGATAATGTTTCCCCGACAAAGGAGTGTTTTGAGAATGAAATTTATTAATTGGCTTTGTTTCTAGTCAATATAATAACACGGAAATAAAGAATTAATAACTTCTACGTTAAATAAAATTAAACTTTACCAGAAAAAACAAAACAAAAACTGTAATTTAACCAAAACAATTCTGAAATTAAATATGAAATGAAAATGTCCCTGAAAATAAAAATAAAAACATTGTCAAATTGAAATGAATAATGCTTGAATTTTTAAAAGAATAAAATAATTTTACCGCAGCACTAACAAAATAAATACAAAACATATTTAAAATAAAAATATCCTTATTAAAATAAATTTTCAATGAGGCCAGAAACCTCCTTGCCCTCTTTAAAACAGTGCCTATCCCTGGTTAGTTCTCTTCCTCAGTATATTTCTATTTTTTAAGTATGTTTTTTTAGTGCCGTGGTAAAATTATTTTTTTTCTTTAAATATTTAGACATTATTAATTTTAATTTGCTGTGTTTTCTTTATTTTTATTTTCAGGAACAATTTTATTCCATATTTCATTGCAGAATTGTTTTTATTAATTTACAGATTTTTTTTTTTTTTTTTGTAAAGTATAGTTTAATTCCACAAAGAAGCTTTTTTTTCTGTATCTGCGTGTGTTTCCGGACACTCTATATATACATATCAGCATGCAAAATATAACTGCATAGTATACATAGTAGTATATAAAATGTAACTGGTTAGAATGCATTGTAAGTATGTAAAATATGATTGCCAATTTTTGGGGTTTGTTCGCTTGAGTACAATGTTTAAGAGTAATGTTTTCCTCAAATGCCCGCGACCGATAGACTTACTCTAATGGTTACAAGATAGATAGGATAACTATTCAATAAGATCAGTCCGGGAGTAATAATTCTGTTCGATTTGGGGCCGGGTTTGGACGGAAAGGTTACCCCCCTCCCCCCTTCCCCCCTCCGGAAAGTGGAAAAGAGCCCTGTAAGCCAACGGCTTCACAATCGGCTTCCGCGATAGCTTACCAATCCATTCTCCTTCACGTTGCTTGCCGTCCCGTCCTTGAATAGCCACCCCGACAATACTTCTTCCTTGGTGGAGATTGCCCAAATCCTCACCTTCTCAAAACTTGAGAAGGACAAACAGGAAGATGTAGCTACTTCGATTCGTACAGTGGATATATACATATATATATATATATATATATATATATATATATATATTTTAAATTGTTACTAACGAAAAACGAACAGAATATTAAATACGATTCAATACTATCCCGGTAGGAAATAATGAAATCTCAATAAATCCGAATAGACCTTAATTGATTCGGAGTTTCAAAAAGTTTCCCTCAAGGTTTATTTTTTTTTGCTCTTGTCATACTTCAACAAATATTTAATTTAAAAAAAAAAACAATTTACCTTAATTATAAAAAGTACGATTCGATTTTGATAAAGTCCAATAAGATGTTTTTTCGATCATCAAAAATTTGTTATGATATACCACAATAGGCTGATATCTGGTTTAACATACATTATATTTACATCTATAGACATATATCTATATGCACGCAAAAGTATCCTGTCATAGCGATCATAAAAATTGAAGCTGGCGCTATTCATTTTTTAAAATTTAAAATACTTTCTGATTCATGAGGTTGGAAAGTTCTGTTTTCATTAAAATTATTATACTTGTATATATATTGCTAAGATTTATATTTATGATTACTCATAAATAATACTAACAAATTGCTGTTGACCGATTTTCATTCTAAGATTGTAAACTATGCTTTAATTATTGCTGTTAGTAAAGTCGTCAACAAGTTTTGGATGATTTTTACTATCACGGTTAGCAAATCATTTAGTATGCCAAGTTAATTTAAATTTAAATTATCTTTGTATTCTTATTATTATTCAGACCCTCTTCTACCTCGGGGAGGCGTAAAGGGCTGACAAAGGGCTCTCCAGGCATACCTTTCCAGGCTAGGAACCATGGCGCAATCCCTGGAGATATTCCTTTCCTGAAGATTATCCAGTCTTGTTCTCATCCGCCGTCCTCTAAGTCTTCTTTCTCCTGTCTCTGGAGTAGTCTCTTGGGAATGTCATCTCCTGATCAACAAGGGTAATCGGATCATCTCAACTAGCTGTCCTTGACTTGTTCTTGAAGGGACCTTTCTCCTCCCTTGGTTGGGTAGGGTGCGTTTACATTCCTCTAATCTGATTTTTTTTTTCTATCATTCTCCTACCTTCTCCTTCACTTTCCTATATAGGAACTACGTCTTGTTAGTTTCAGAAGTTGAACGTTGATATCCACATAATTCTGGAAGATAAATACCGTATGTTGTCGGACAAATCGGGGTTCTTATTGGTGCAGGCATTGGCCATTATTAAGACAGTTAAAATGTTTGTATTATCAAGTATTGATACCGAACATATCTTCCGATACCAGCTAATTATCATATTGAAATGTACTACAATTGCTATTCTAGTTTAAATCGAAGGAAATTTCTACATTAGGTCATAAATAAGCTTTTTTGAATGCGTTAATAGAATTTCATTAATTTTTAATATTTTATGGCTAATGTTGGTCTACGTAGTTTATGATTTATCTTTAGATTCAAATCCCTGCATCCAATCTCCTTTAAGAACTACTTCCTTCCGGAGTTCTCAATGGGTGTTTTAAAGATACTATTGAAAAATTGCAGAATATTTATGATTGATTTGTCAGTGCATCTCCGCCTTCACCGAATAATAAATGTTTAAAAAAGTGATAGATTCATTCACATAAAATGAATTGTTTATTTTTTCGATGCCAATAAAATATCAAATATTTGGTATCAATGCGAATGCATTCATTTTTTTTTCTTAGAATTGATTAGTATTTCGAACATTAAATACATTAGTCTAAAAAAGAAACTGAGGTAAGTCGGAGCTTTATTTTAAATCCCTTATTAAATTAATTCCTATTTACTTCAAATCCCTATAGATATCACATCTCCCAACAAAATAGATCTGAAATAAATCCCAATGTATGCACTTGCCCCAAGTATGCACTTAACCCGGGTTATCTTAGTCTTTACTTCCTTGTAAGAAGTAAAGGAAGTATTGTAATCGCGAAAATTTGGAAGCGGTACTTTACTTGAAGGTCATAATAAACTTTCATCAAAAATTATATTAAAATATAATATAAAACATCTCAAATTTGGTAAATAAGACTTTTATATCAATATAAATAATATACAAGATTTTGGTTAAAATTGGTGAGCCGAAAGGGGTACTTTACATGAAATTCATAATAAACTTACATAAAAAATTATATTAAAACTAAATACAGAGATCCATATTGTTCGGTAATGAAGGTTAAAAACGCGATTTTTTTTCTACTCTAATTAAACATTTGTATTACTTGTTTAAAATTGAGTGTAAAATACTTGTTTTCCTTCCCATTTGTGTGCTGAACAAGTCTGCAGCAGGAGAATAAGATATTAGCTTAGTGGGTTCTTCCGCTTAAAATTCCGAAACCGTCGATTTCCATTGTTTTATCTAGTGACATTGACAGTTCTAATGTTGTCACGGAACACGAAGAAATCTCTCAGGAATTTGTTACCTACTGAAAGAAAACGGCATATAGTAGCGAAATGAGACCTCCAGAAACAAGAGCTTGTGTGTGTGTCAATAGATGGATGTCGCGATGCCGAGTGTTGCTTTTCCTGCAATCTTCGGAAAATAGTAACCAAATTCAGAATCACTTTTTGAGCCACCGATTAATAGTTTAATTGGCGTACAAGGAACTCATGTGTTCTCCAGAGCAGATATTTTTTTTTTTAAATCTGATTTAAATGAATTATCTTTGAACAAGCCTGCAATATGGTTTTTCTTTCGGGTTCAAAATCAAGATAGGGGCGAAAGACACCTCCCTGGCCTATATTATTCATATTCCCTGAAAATCCTCAAGCCCGTTGACACATCACTCACGTTAAGCCCGTCACTAGGTTGCGTCAACCTCCCGCACCGGCAATCTTCAACAATTATATGTGAAATTTCATTAATTAATTCAGCCGTAGCCTCCCCCCCCCCCCCCTTCCACCCATCAGGTTATTCATATTATTCAAGGGGACCCGTTCTGTTTGTCATGAAACGTCAGCATAATTTATTCAACTGCATTAATTCCAAAGTTGACAGTGGCCCTGGCACATGTAGGCCAGATATGTCACCTAAGTGGCGGGAATCTTCACCTGAAGACACGTCAGTTCTGGGCTAAGGCAATCAGGAAAATTTGCATTGACTCGCACACCTTCTCCAAGGATGAAGGATTATTCTCTAGCTAAGAGGTGATATATCTCAGTTCGCAACTTGGGTCTTTAGCATCTATTTAAAAAAAAAAAAAAAAAACCTATATAAAATGTTGGTTTTTTATTTTTTAATATTTTAGAGAATTGTCTCTGATTGTATATAAATCAATTTATATCTAACAGATTATTTATAGTACATAATAAAGTTGAAGGATTTTTTAAATATTCATTCATTGATATTAACTACAGTTCAACAAACTAATTAAGTAAATACTCTATCTGATCTATGAAACACTGACTTGTTCAGAAACTGCCCAATGTTAGTACTCCAATGCCAGTTTAACGTTAGCAGGTCCCGAGGTAACTTACTTTTCATATTCCTCGAAGGATTACTTGAAATCGATTTGTAACGTTAAAACAAGCGAGTATGTGACGATATGGAGTCCAGAGACCACCTTCTTTTCAGGCGTTATCTGGAATAGATTGAGAAGCAAGGTTGTGTGTACCATACCTGTGGGTTAGATTTGGTTTGGAGTTTGTAAGATTGGTATCTGTTTCAGGCATAATCAGCAACAGACAGAGCATTGTGGTTACTATGCATGACTTTTTGTGTGACATAATAAGGGATTTTGAGGATTTTACGAAGGATTTTAGATTGGATTTTGTCTAACATTTGGAAACATTTTTGTCTAACTTGGAGTATTGTTTTCCATCTAACTACATGTATTTATGGAATGGTTCCTTTATTAATTTAATAGTAATCAGACTATTTAGTTTACTAAATGTTTGTCTTGATAAAAAATTAGCGGGATTTATCGGGGTGAGGACCCGGGTACGATATATGCTTTCTAGGATTACTAAACTCAACAAAAATTTCTCACCTCATATAAATTAAGGGATAAATGAGACATTTATATCCAATTTCTGAATATGCCTTCATTCGAGCGATTTAGAAGTTTTTTTCTTCGTAAATTTTTTTATTCTTTGCTTATACAGCATCTGTTTGGGAAGTGAGGAGATGTTGGAAAAGGTGGAATTTGAAAGAGGATAGAGAAGATGCATGACGGATACTAGAAGGGAGGGAATTCCAGAGAATTGTGGAGCGGGCAAGAAAGGAACGTTCGAATGTTTTGGTTCTGTGGGAGGGGGTATAGAGGCCAGAACGACGCGTTCTTGTTGCCAGTGAGTGGAATTGGGATTTGAATTGTAGGAGTCTGTAGATGTAGGAAGGATGCTGGGAGTTGATGGTTTGATATAGGAAAGACCCGAGGAAATATTGTCGCCGGATGAAGGGAATAACTCGTCATAAAGATGGGGAACGTGGGACTGCCTCGAGGTACCGAAGACAAATCTTAAAAAACAGTTCATGATTCGCTTCAATCTGCCCTCGAGTACGTCGAGAGGCCACCATATACCACACTGCCATGTTATATTGCATCTTCCATCGTTTCCGAAATCTGACTTCAAGTTCCCTGCCAGCGACCCACAGAACTGTATGTTAGTATCATACATGAAAATTCAAAGATTTTTTAAAAACCTGATTAACTATTTGAATTGGTGGCTGGAGCAACATTGATGTGACTTTTTTAATAATTACATTTTTTGGTTGGATAACGTTTGCTCTGACTCATTGCATTGCAAAGCTGTGAGGTAAGTTCTCAAACTAACCTATTAACACTATCACCTGGTTTGATTACTTAACTTTCCCATACGATGAGTTGCAACAAACGTTATCCCCCCCCAAAAAAAAAATGTGAAAAAGTTTACATCTAACGCTGTACTCCAGTCACCAACTCATTTAACTTGCCCGTTTTTTTATTACATTTGAAGCCATAATAAACCCTTACTATTGGATTTTAGAAAAATCTTGTTTGTTTTTAATATTGCATATATTTAACATATTTTTGGACATTGGGAAATGCCATAGTTAAAAAATAATTATTATTATTACATGCTATTATTATTGTCATTATAAATTATAATGTAAATAATTATTAGATAATGAAATCATGTTATCGATTAAACTATTACATCAATTAAATGTATTTACATATACCTTTGGTAGGCGGAACGTAGTGATATGCGCATGGATACTGGGTTAGAATAACTATGTGCCGTATTTGTAACTGGAGGAATTTTTGATTTATTTAGCTCTAAAGAGGAGTTTTCATCAGTCACAATAAATCCCGAGTTTATTTACGAGTGATGGGCGAGAGTACAAGTAGTTAGGTGTTTCGGTTGCTTTTAGCTCTCCAATATGGCGAATAATGCTGAGCTAATATTAGCAATAAATTTACGACTATAATTGCGAAACAGTATTAGCCTCTCCCCCCCCCTTCCCGTGCAGTAGCAGTACTCTAATTGCGCTAAATCATTGGAGCTTCGGCTTTTGGTGCTCAATATCTCATCTTTACCCCCCATGTCATTGCTTCCATTAGTAGTTCCAACTGGAGAATAATACTAGCACTACCTTCAAAAAGATTAACATGATATTGATATGAATAAAATATTCTTAATTTACTGGCAGCATAGCAACTATGTTTTTATTTTATTTTTTTTATGAATATATAAAAATGTTTTTTTCTAAAATAATAATACATAGTTTTTATTAATTATTTTATTTTTATTTATTTTATTATAATTTATTTCTGTATATGATGGTTGGAAGTACGATAAAAAATAAAACACACAGTAATGAAATATGCTGTTTAATGTGTCCCACAATTAAGTGTTTTTTTTTTATCTATCTAGAGTAGGTGGGGGTAAAGTCCTTCATGGAGCAAAGTCCTGCACTGAGTCTTTGGATAGAACGCCTTTGGTTTAAGAAGTTGGCACTTAAGCTTCAACGTTGTGGGTGAACCTTTGTTTCTCTTACAAACATACGATGGCTTCATTCCAAACATGCCAAATGGGGAAAATGAGTCATATGCGGGATTCTCAGTGCAGGACAGTAGTTCAGATTTTGATTTTTCGTTCAAAGAAAAGGAAAGTGACAAAGGAGAGATAGGAGATTTCGCAGGACTTCTTCACTGAAGAATCGGAGCTCGTTCATTACCCTTGCTCAATAACTATGGTGTAGTGAAAAGGAAAAACAAAAAATTCTCTCCGACACTACTCGGCTAAGATTATCAAGAAACTGCCAGGTGCCTTTAAATTTATAGTAACCAATGAAGAATCATTCTTCGAAGTTGATAACATTGTACTGAAATGATCAAAACTCACTGGGATAAACACGGCACGGTTTCATAATGCAATAAGTTTCTCAGAGGACTTAACTGATTTCAATAGGCTACTTGGCAGCCGTCCGTTGAACTTGAAAAAATTATTTTTTGACTTTTTTTGTTTCAGTTTTAATAAGTTTTTGAGATTTACATTGCTACTAAGAAATCAAATTTTTGTCTAACTTGAAGTATTGTTTTCCATCTAACTGCATGTATTTATGGAATGGTTCCTTTATTAATTTATTAGTAATCAGACTATTTAGTTTACTAAATATTTGTCTTGATAAAAAATTAGTGGGATTTATTGGGATGAGGAACTGGATACGATATATGCTTTCTAGTATTACTAAACTCAACAAAAAGTGCATTGATTCCGACCCAGGGGCCTCAAAAATCTTAGTGTTAGAATAGAACAGAATAGAAAATTTACTTTATTCAGGGGCTAGGTCCCTTCAGAATAACAAAATTGAACAAAGATAAAATAAACATACAAATCTGGCCAAAAAACTACAATAATGAGAGTAGATAAGTTTTTACATCAATAGTAATAACAATAGTAAACAAAAACTGAGTTCTACACATAACAAAAATATACAAGTATTAAAAAAAAATGAGAAAGAAAAAAAAAAGTGAAAAGGTGAGAAAAATGAAAATTATAAATAAATGCCCACTTAAACATCATAAACTTTTGATCTCATTGTTCGCCTTAAATTAAATTTTTTCTTTGCTTTTGTTTCAGTTTTAATAAGTTTTTGAGATTTACATTGCTACTAAGAAATCAAAGGTTTTTCATTGAATAGCTTATGATAAAATTATATAAATTTAAATCATATAAATCATATAAATTTTTGGCATTTAAATGACACTAATTTAAAAAAAAAGATCAAAATCGCTTAGATAACTATATATTTTATTACTTGTAATATAATTAACATAAATATTTATACAAAATTAAGATATTATTTTTCAAGAAAAAATCTTAATTTCCCCTAAAAATTATAATAAAATACTAATATATATATATATATATATATATATATATATATATATATATATATATATATATATATATATATATATATATATATATATATATGTACATATATAATAATAATACAATAAAATTCTTTTTATGAAAATACACTCAAATAGTTAAAATTAAAAATAAAAATAAATAAATAAAAAAACGAATTTTATCATTCACGTGTTACTAGCCTCAAAGATACATTTATCAACTGGTTGTAGTTCACTTGTAACCTTCTCAACTAAATTATTAGAAAATATAAATTCGTCAGGGTGTTAATTATTAAAGGACCTTAGAAATATCAGCTTATAGAGTACAATCAGAGAATAGTTTAAACAATATTAATTAGATAGTACGTATTAAGTATATACCTATATACTGTACCTACATAGTAATGATAGTATTATTGACTATTGCACGTGCCTCATTTACTATCCACCGTCTTATCACACATAGAATAATATAGTTATTTATTTATTTCTTAAATATTATGTTTATAGTTTATAGTTTTTATTTAGTTATTATAATTGGTCATATTCTGTCTAATGATAGTGCATTTTTTTTTAAAATGCTTTTTGATCAGAAGTGATTTTTGCCTTTTTATAGACTCAAGTTATTCTTGACGGGCACAAGAATAGAGTTTTTTTTTCTAATTAATTAATTTATAAAAATTTCAGTCCTCTAATATTTTGATAGCTGAAACAGAGTGTAAATTATAATTGAAGACCATTCATGAAACTAACCAATAATGTAATAATATTTTCCGTTTTATAAATTTAAATGATATTTAATGAAACAAAAAAAAAAATGTAAATTCAGAGCTTTGATGTTCAAAGTTTTACTTATGTACTTATTTATTTCGAAGTGAAATATATTTATTTTATTTTAGCAATACATACATTTTGGTTTATTATTTTCAATATTAAACCCTTGTAATCGACCAAGATACAAAAATTTGTAGCCACCCTCAAAATTTGAGCTTTTACGTTTAAAAAATCCGTCCATCCGCCGCAAAGTAGACAAAACGATTGATCTAGGTGGGCGAAAGTCAATCTCACAATTGTTCTCCATGGAATGGCGTTTATATACTTGGTTGAAATTTGTATAGTCCAAAAACGGTATGGCAGGTGGCGATAAGTAATTTATAAACATTATGCGAACTTTCAAATTCTGATTGAACAATTTTTTACGTCGCCCGTTTGTTCTTATTAAGAAGGAGTGAGACTTAGGTAATATGGATGGAGTTTAGGCAATACAATAGGATGCTTACAAACAAGGTAAGTATGACCAATAAAATATAAAACTATCCAAAAAAATATTCAAATTATGATCTTGCAATGACAAAGCATTCAGAATTAAAAAAAAACACTGTAAAAGTTGTGAAGAGTAGCGCGATGACCTGTGAATTGTTTCAAAGGAAATTTAATTTAGTTTCTAAATATAACTTACTTTTTCGCTGAAATTCGCCTATTAAGTATTTATTCTTACTTTTTTGAGAAAAATCGTAACTCGAAAAAAAAAAAAAAATCATTTAATAAAGTGTGTTTTTTGACTGTTCATTTAATGAAGGTTGGGCCTGTTTTCGGTTTATTAGTTAGGCGTTACGGTAATTTATCATATTATACTAATACCTATTTACAAAAATAGAAATTTTACGAACTTTTTATTTTTATTTTTTAATGGATAAATGCCAAAAATACTGAACCTTCTGGAGCATGTGTGAAGTCTAATCAAGCGCAGTGGATCTCCTAATGAAGAAAACCGCTAAATCATAAAGGTAAAATTAAAGAAAGAAAGAAAAGCAAAATAAATTCGAAATTCAATTGGGGCTCAACTTGGATAAACCGAAACAAGATTTTGGATCTACCAAGGACGGAAAGACAGTAAGGTACTTTTTCCGCAATCCCGAAATTTTATAAAAAATCACAGGGATCGATGAAACGGTAACAAAGAGGTTTGGCGCGAAATACGTTTCTGAAACGAGTGAACGTTATTTAAATCTATATCCGTGGTTCGCAATGCCAGTAACTTAATTTACTAGGTCATTACCCAGAAATCGTGACTTATCACTTGGTGCCCATCGCGGTGCCATCGGAAGAATCTCAAGAGGCTCGTAACAAACGGCTGGAGCTAGGATTTTTGCAAGGGCATAGGAATTGGAAGGGTAAGCTTGATTTTCTAGCACCTTCTTTCACCTACCCTCTTATATAAGTACCTAAATAGTTTTATAACAATATTTTAGATAATGATTTTCGAAATAAACATCATCACGCAATAACATTATTTAATTTTATTAACTGGGTTAATAATAATTATAAAGTTAAAACGATCAAAATTCAGAAACAAATAGTTTTTACTTAACCTAAAAATAAAACTTGACATTGGATAACACAGAATATGGTGATGGAGAATACCGACTATAATACATTTTTTTACCTGATAGGTAAGTTTTAAGTAATTTTTCAAGTGTTTCTTGTGATAATTTTTTTTTTTATTCATTAATTTTATGAATCTTTGATAATGTTGTATCTCATTAATTGTATTTCTAGTGAAGATTTCTTCAACAGCACATTAAATATTGATTCCAGGCTGAATACTCACGTCATTGTCTAGTGCTTTTAAAGAATTTCAGGTTGCTGCGAACAGTCTTCATACCGATTCCGACAAGACAAAATACACGAGATTCATTATTGATATATAATCATTAATTGGATACAAATAAACTGAACTATCCATATACCAGCTCACATTCCGGACAAAACTGCCCAAAACAAGGCTGACGACGTCAAATAAAACCAGAGATACAACCAAGGGATTATGGGGTCACAATCAGTCGGTCCTCTGGCTGATGAATGTGGTGCCCCCTTATTGGTCGCCGTGAAATATCGCCACGCCCAGGCCAGCTCTCTAATGGATACAAGCCGCCGATATTTTAATTTCATATCTGTACGCTTTGACTGATTGCCGTTCCCGGTGAAGGGATTCGTTTTCTTCTGCCTGCCTGTCGTATCTATGTGACCATGAGAATTATGAACTTGTACTATTGTCCCGTCCGGCATAAATGTTTTAAACACATTTATATATTTTTATTTTTTTTCTGAGAAGTTCTGAAATAGCTGAAGAAATAAGCATCTTAACTATTCAAATGTTTAATCACCGATCCGCACTAGAGCAACAACACCGTTGAATTATATGCCATAATGCTTTATCAAATAAAGAGGAAATACATAAGAACACCATTTACCTGGAATAATGTGGCCTATACCGGACAGTGCGGAATTCCGGATAAAATATTGTATGATCAGAATATAAAAAATTCTTGATGTTTATGACATTTATCAAAGTGATGCGCAAACAAATTGTCTACTCCCTTCTTTTAACAGACATTGTCACTTTTCACTTTGTGCATTAGGCAAAATCACCACAAATCACACTTTATTGAATTAGGCTGAAGCAAAACCTAACTAATTCTACAAGGGTCAACAATGAATTGAATTCTTAGCTCCGGATAATCTATATTTAGTTTCGGTCGGATAAGCGAGGTTCTACTGTACAGTAAACCGCCTACAATTTTTATTTATCGTTTTAAGTTATTTTAAATCCGAAAAGAGTTCTTGTTAATAAGCATTTCGTTGACGCCATCTTATATTTATTTACCCCTTACCCTTCTTAATATACTATTGAACCACTTTATATAATTGAAACTCTAGATAATAGTTTCAGTCACAAAGAATGAAAATTATTTTCAAGTAAAAACTTCAATTGACAAAGTTTATTGCCGCAGTGTTGAAATTACACTAGGTTTACATCGCAATTTTAATTTAATAAATGTAATTAGCTCTGTTTACTAGGTTTACATCGCAATTTTAATTTAATAAATATAATTAGCTATGTTTACTAGGTTTACATCGCAATTTTAATTTAATAAATGTAATTAGCTCTGTTTAAACACTTTACCACTTTATTTCAAAACAGTTTATATTTATAATTTGTCTGTTTTGTTTTTGGTGTTGTTTTTTTTTATTTTACTAATTCTCATAAAGTCAGTGTATTTGGTCTTTAGTTATCATCTTAATAGTCAAACAACATCAAATTCTCATCGCTGCGTTGGAACAATGATGTAAGTAGTGACATATAGTCTAGATGCTTAATTAAAATCAGCGCGTAACAAAACGGTGTCTTAATAAACATATTTTTCGTATTGTATTGGTGTCAGCTCACCTCTCTCCGCAAAGTAGAATATAATTATAAATCGGCTTCTTCATGTTTGCTCAAGCTCCCCTAGGCTCATTGCTTTATTAACAAATGAAAATAATGATTGTCATAGGTAAGATATAATTAGAAGATTCCAAAGACAAAGACTTAGGGTTACTCATTAGTAACCCTTAAAACCAGGTAATAAATAATCAGTCAGCGTTTCGCCAATCCTGACATCATCGGGACAGAAAAAGACAAGATCACATAAATTCATATCAAAGACATCTTTGCGCATCTTACATCAACAACCAAAAAGAGACTCATGAACTAGGCACAGCACATGTAATATCAACACATGTTGCATAGAGTATATAGTTCTATTATATATTTTCTTCATGTGCTTCAGGTATAGTTTTGTTACAATGCGCTCCAGTCTCTGTGTTCCTTGTTTCACAGAGTGGTTGTAACAGGCCATTATGTATCCGCGAACGCTGTACTCTCGATTCTGACTCTAGTAAGGATTATTCCTTCTGATCTGTATTTTATAAAGACTAGAATATCCTAGTTTGGTTTTATACTTTATAACATACTCGATGATTCGTTCCAATCTGTTTTCCATTGTTTAAATTAGGATTTTTCGCTACATCTCCAATCAGCAGCCGTGCTAAGGCCTATCAATGTTCCCCGGTCTCTTTCATTCCAGCGAGGTTCGCTGCCCTGTCTGAAGCTTCATCTCGATCAGTGACACCACAACTGTAGGGCATCCACGCTAGCACGATATCTCCTCCCAGTGATTACTGCATACCCCATAGAGAGTTATTAATTTTACTGACAATGGTCATCAATAAATATAATGAGTTCGTTGTTTGAAGAGTATGAATTACAAACGGCATATTGGTCCAGTAAAGTTTATTATTTTCTAGCCACCATCACACGTAGCGACCTTAATATTTGAAGGTTTTTTTTTCACTAATCATCCCATGATGTGTCATTTACGAAGGCCAGTATCTTGTAAAATACAGCGTCTATGGCAACAGTTATTTTAATTAATTATTTCTTCTTGCATTCAAACTATAACCAAGTGTTGTTTTACTCAGCGTATATTCATAAAAAGGTTTTCAAGGCAAGACAAGAAAAGCTTGGCTAATAAGGAATATACACAAAGTAAGCAATTATGCCTAAGTTGCGAAAGGTAATTAATGATATGAAAAAGGATGGCCTTATTGATTCAACGTCTTTGACATTATCGCAACAGTCAGCTCTATTAATATTCAATAAAACCTTCCTTAAAATTTAAAGATTCATCATTAATTATTTCTCCCTTTGAAGGTTTTATCCCTTTCATGCTGCACTTTTTTTTTCTTTTTTTTTTTTTCTAACGGATTCGGATCATTGATTCAATTATTTTCAAAGTTAATAATTGAACCCTTATAACAGATATACTTCATCCCTACCATGACATGCCATATATATGATACTCGTTTCGGTAAGCTACCGGTGGGCGTTGTCTCTTGACAGATCGGCCAATGTTTTTGGGACGGTCTGCACATCAAATGCTGGGTGTGCCCGAAGCAAGTTGAGACTTGGGTATCGAAATCCAAAATCCAATCACTCATATCTTGTATTATTATTTAATATAGTGTAAATGATTTATACCTGGTTTTAGAACTTATTTAATTTATGATAAGGCATTTATTTATTCAAAAAGGAGATCTTCATTTATGGATTCTAGTTGAGGTGAATATGTAATTACAGGCTCTTTACTTATTTTAATATATTATTAAAGTTAATTGCAAAAACATTAAGAGGAATAAAATGAAAGATAATTAATATATATTTACGAATACTAAAAGAATTAAACAATAAAATAAAAGATAATCCACAATAAATATAGCCATGCTGAGTTATAGAAAAATAATAAATTCTATGACATCACGAAATACAAACCATAACTCCCTTTATAAATAGTCTTTGCCAGCATTAAATTGCAACATAATTTTAATTTTGAATAACCTGCATTATTATATTGTGAGAAATAGAAAAATATTAATGGCCATTTTGATTAGTAAAAACAACAAGGTAACTGTTAATTATAAAACATATACGAAAAACCTTGGAACCCAGAATGCAGACATAATCAATAAGATAAAAATAGAATATAATGAACATAATTATAACAATAAAATTTAATAGATGGTTATAAAATAAATAAAGATCGGTTACGATAGAAAAATAAATTTTAATATAATGGTAGCGGTATCAAGAATAAAATGTTTGTGTTTAATACTATTTGAACTTCAATGTAAATAATATAAAAATTACAAAGACTAAATAGATTTGAAAGAGTTCAATCCTTCATCTACCTAGAAACCCAAGATAACTGTCGAAATAATATGGAGGATGAAATTCAAAGGAGAACACATCTAGCAAACCGAATATGTTTTGCTGTCCAAAAGAAGTTGAGAAGAGTGCATTATAGTAAGGACGCAAAAACAAGAATTTATAAGATTCTTATTCGACCGGTCCTTACCTTCGGCTCGGAATGTTGGACAGTGACTAGAACCCAGATTTAAGAGGAGGGTGCTGAAAAGAATATACAGTGGAGTTTATGAACAAGGCCCCTGGAGAAGGAGGAATAATGCAGAATTAAGCGTCATGGGTAGAGATGTAGATTTATTCGCCATAATAAAGTTATTGAAGCTTCGATGGGCGGTCATATAGCAAGAATGGAGGAAAAGAATAAAATTCTGCTTAAGCGTTTAATGGCACAAGACGAGTTGGACGTTTTAAGCTTTGTTGAGACGTCTGCCAATGTAAGGGTACTTGGTATCGGAAATTGAATGGCTGCAGCGAAAAACAGAGAAGACAGGCAATCTATGCTGGTACAGGCTTTGACTCAGCAGCGGGTTCTGGCGTTACGAACCCGCTGCTGAGTCAAAGCAGCGGGTTCGTAACGCCAGCTAGTAATAACAGGACCCCTGCTAAAACTAAACAGGATTCCTTAGTAAAGCATAGCAGGCAAGTATGAGTTGTTGGCTTGGTTGTAGCATAAATTTCAACAATATGACAAAATAGTATATTTGTACATATGTATAATGATAATTATATGCAAGCAAACGAGGCAATTAATTGAATGAGTGTTTTGTATGTAGATGTCATTAGATTTTAATTTTATTTGCATATAACATATTTATGTTATATGTTGAGTTGTTATATTTTATTATTTAATATCTCTTGATGATGGAGAGACACCTCCATGTGAACTTAATAAATATTTTTCGGAAAGTCAATATTTATAATCCTTTTAACTTTTATTTGTTTTAGCGAAATACAGGCTAGAGCATTAAAAGGCAAATCATTTTATATATTTTTTTTTGATGCTTAGAACTTTAAACAAAATATATCAAGTGAATGAGCTAGTTGTATATGATTTAAGATTTAAATTTTGCATAGTAAAGAGCTACCCCAATGCTAATATTCTGCAATAAATAGTGGAATAATGAATGAAAATATTCCATTCCTATAAAACGAGGGTCCCCCATTGAAAGCAAATAATAACATGTGCCCCGCGTTATGCTAGGACAACAAAAAATATTGACTCTGAAACAACTGTAGCAGTGTGTCCCCCAGCAGAATTTCAACTACCTTTCTGCCAACGCAAATTATTGTAAGGAAAACTGAGTACGGGGGGTTACAAGCAAAAAATAGTAGACATTTTTATTCCTTGGATTCATGTAGAGACTGGAAATAATTATGTAATAGCTACTAATAATGAAGAAAGGATGAAGAAATGCATACTGAAGAAACATTTTTAGCCCTGAAGGAGGCCTTACCAGTGGGTTGAAACGTCGGCATTCATTATGTAACAATTTTCTCCTAAAAATAAGTTGGATTAGTAGTATTATTAAAATTCTAATAACTAGGAAGATTAATTTTAATATTATAATATATTTTCAGTGAAACCGCAACTTCCCGTAAACAATTCTTTAATTAATCTTCACCGACGTTTCGGAGTATTTCTCCGTCTTCAGGATATATTTTTCTTCTCAAAAAAAATCTTATTTCCTATATCTAATCGTTATGTATCCTATGTCCTTCAGTATCCATGCAATTTCATTTCGTATCATTTATAAAATATAATTACTCAAACGCGCTAATTTTACAGGGAGTTTCCAATCTACTATAATATCAATGAAAGTCCTTCATCAATATCTCAGACATATGACGGTTAGATATAGGAAACATGGTTGTCTCAAGGAGTAAAATATATCCTGAAGAGGTAGGAATACTCCGAAACGTACCCAGAATATTTAGAATAACAAGAACAGTGGTTCAGAATATATGAAAAATATGGCCAAAAGTCGAAAAATACAATTTATATTTTCAAAAGTTAATTCCTTGCAAAACATTGCTAAGTAAGGAAAAAATACTAAAAATTTGTATAAACACAAAATAATAAACTTCTCTAAAGCTGAGAAGGGGTCGAACTGTTAGTAAAAATCACATATCATAAGGAGCTATTTAAACTTAATATTTTGGAAATATACTGTTTGAAATGCCCTTTTGCTTTTATTTCAATAGTGAATAGCAGGGGTTCACCTACCCTGCTTAAGATATAAGTACACCAATATTTACATACCTTAATTTAAAATGTACTCAACGGCGAGTTGTAAGTTATTTTTATTATTCATTCAACAATTAAGTATATTTAATTAATTACATTTGATTCTTGTGCATTCGAGCATTCTACTTAACATCAATTTTATTTTCAACGGTCCTTAATTCACAGACAATAAAAGTAGCTCTAACTATTTGCAAATTTTTCTTTTATTAATTTTATTTTTTTCAAACGAGATCACAAATATATTTTTTTAAATCTAGCAATGGGACGATAAATTACTTCTACACATTTTTTGTTAGATTGGCTTTCGAGAAGACATTTACAAGGTCATCAAAACTGGAAATGTTCTGAATTTCAATGCTAAAAAGGGAAATTTTATCCATTTTTTAATGGGAGAGGGGGGAAATGGCCTTACATCCCGTTAATCTAAATCATTATTCTATTTAATTTGTGACATAAAGCGTCGATGACAAAAAGCATATAGAGTTTCAAAAAAGTATCTACAGCAAAACAGTACATGTCTTGGCCAAAAATGCAGTTTTCGACTAACAGCGCGCCAAGAGATATATCTTGTTTCGAAAGACCCAAGGTTTATTTTGGTGATGCCAGTATACGTTGGAAAAGAAGATGGAGCAGTTCATTCTTTGATTCAGCATCTGTTTTGGAGCTTTATGCAAATGAATTTACATAAAGAAGGAAAAAATATGGAAACAAACGTAATTGAAGATGATTTTGTTTAATTATCAGAAGAGAGCTTGAATATTGTAAAAAGGAATATATATATTTGTTTCCCGACATCTTCTTTCACAACCTACTCGTGAGCTCGTACCCTCACTTATTTTTCCCACTTTGACTATCCACTCGGTTGTACTCGAGGACAGAATAAAGCGTATCATGAACTGCTTTTTAAGATTTGTCTTCGGTGCCTCGAGGCGATCTCACTGTGGCTCCTTTACGGTGAGCTCTTTCCCTCCATTCGTAGACAATAAATATTTCCTTGGATCTTTCCGAACTGGAGGTATACCGAACCATCAACTCCCAGCACCCTTCCTACCTCTACAGCCTCCTACAATTAAAATCTTTTGTCCACTCACAGTAAACAAGATCGCGCCTCTCTGACTTCTATACCCCTACAAAGAGAATCAAAACATTCGAACGTTCCTTTCTTTCCCAATCCATTGTACTCTGGAATTCCCTCCCTTCTAATATCCGACATTCGAAATTCCACCTTTTTCAATACCTCCTCACTTACCAAAAATATGCTATCTAATCATGAAATATTAATTCAAGATTAATGTCTTGATCAGTTGTAAATGATTGTTTAAATTATCATATAAAGTTTCAACTCCGTGAATTATTTCATTATTTTTAAAATTTCTATTTTCTCCAATCATGAAATTCTGGTTGGAATTGATAATTTGTTTTTAACGTTGTTTTAACTCTGGATTGTTACATTATTTTTATTTCCTTCGTTTTTTCTTTCTTTCTATTTTTTTCTCTTTTCATTTTTTGTCAGTAAAATTATATTTATTTTATTTTTTCACCTGGAGAATCGTCTTTTTTTTTCTTTACTTATATATTGTAATTGAGATTATTGTGAATATAAATTGACTTTTACTAATGTAATCTTTGGTCAGACATTTTTTCTGTTATCTTTTTCACTTTACTATTACTATTTTCTATTCTATTCTCTCTCTCTCTCTCTCTCTCTCTCTCTCTCTCTCTCTCTATATATATATATATATATATATATATATATATATATATATATATATATATATATATATATGTGTAATGTTACTCTAGAAAAATGTTCACAGCAAAAACTATGTAAGATGTATTCCGTCATTATATTTCAGTTATTTTATCTGACCCCTAACGTTTAGTTAAATAAAGTCCCTAAAAAGTTAATAAACGCTGAGCCGATTAGTGAGCGTCCGAGGGCTAGACCGTAGCGTAGGTGGGAGGATTGCGTTAAGAGTGATCTTACGGATTTGGATTTTGGCCGAGGTTTGTAGAAAGCGATTATTGATTCGGCATCGAACCTTCGGGTTCGCAAAGCCTTTTATTATTATTATTACTATCTGACTCCAAACTATTAAAGATTATTATATTAAATAATTTGTTTTAATTAAAAAAAAAAAATTGTAACTTAGTTCATGCTTTTAGTTATGTTTTAAAGCCAGTTTCATATGTTTCCGAAACGGTCAAGACTTTTGGTGGTACTTGCGAATCTTCTGGACCTGTGTGCGTCGCGACATTTCGAAACGTCGATGAAGATAAAATAAAGTATTGATGTGGTAATAAAGCATCGTTTATGGGAGTTTATCGTTTCGCTAAAAATATATTAGTTTAATTGGATTAATGTTTTTTTCTGAATAGCATATACATTAAATTCCATCTACTCTCATTCATCCGAACTAACTGGGACCAATGGCAATCCGGATTATCCGGATAATATGGGTAATAAGCAAAAAGATCCTTAATTAAGCAGAATTACCGTTTATCACCTTAAAAATTTTATATAGCTCGTGAGTCAATCGACACCCTAATAAATCTTTCTTAAATTTATCGAAAAGCATTTAATTGCCATAATTTATTGTATAATCTATGGAGGAACTTTGCATTGAATCATCGCTAAAAAGCGAATATTTGGCTTATTTATACTAATTAGTTAAAAATGAACATTAAATAAAGAAAATATCTTAAAATCTGATCCAGATAATCCGTATCTCCGGATAAACGAGGTTTTACTGTACCTCTTACCTGAAGCAGCAATAAACATAACAGTACCAGAATTTTTAAATTGTTTCCCGCTTATTTTAATCAAGATAGATTTACAGCATTTTATAATAAAATAATTAAAGAAGTCCAAAAAGGCGTTTAAATAAATAGGAAAAAGAGCGATTCATCTTTTGTTGAAATGAGATGGAAACGTACTATTTGTTGAAAATTTAATAGTTGATCATATAGATAATAAATGATAAGATTGTCAAGAGAGGATGGTGGCGATAAAAAAAAAAAAAAATTTCAAAATGGTTAAAACTTTTAATTGAAGGCCAACATTTCGATCCACATTGCAGGCCTTCATCAGGGCGGACAAGAAACCAAGTAGGTGAAACTATTGTAGGAAGTATAAAATTACACACACACACACACACACACACACACATATATATATATATATATATATATATATATATATATATATATATATATATTAGCTTTTGCTCAAAATTAGACATAAATAATTGTGACTTGTCGAAATATCGTCAGATGATTTTTTTTGTGTATTTTTGTTATATATATTCACACATAATGATATATGATTACAAAAAATACAATGGTATAATTATAACAAGAATAAACGATAAAAAATTTACAAATATTTGATGCAAATTAAAGTTATATAAAAATCGAAGAGCTTATCCCATCTCATTTTAAATTAATTGACTCTAACAGAAATAGATTGATCTGTTGGGATTCGTTTAATTCTGAATTAAGTTCAATCAACAAAAAAGTCAGACATTTAAAGATGAATAGCATATTACACTCATCAACAATTTATTAATAATTTTGATACATAAAGTAACAAGTGCTAATGTCGCCTTTAAATTCAGGAAAATTATACATAAATTAAAAATCGAATAAACCCTGATACAAAAGTTAAATTCTACTTCTAAGCTAACTAATGCAAACCTTTGCAGTAGAATAATCTTTTAATAAAGAATTATTAATTCTTTAAAAAATATTAAAAACAAAGTTATTTCTATTAAAATGTATATTAAATCATAAAATCAAGTAAATTTGAAACGCACAAATAAAATTTTAATGTGAGTAAAAGTTAATTTTGGGTTATAACCTGTATAATTCCAGCCCTATCTTCCGATGAGTAATTTATCTTTCATTTTTTACTCCTACAATAGTTTCACCTATTTTCTATCTTGTTCATTTAGCCCTGATGAAGAACTCTATTGCGGTTCGAAACGCTGGCTTCGAAAGTTTTTTACTATTTTGGAATTTCTTTTCATCCTCGCCACCAATCTTATTCTTCGTGCAATTTGTTTTCGAATTCTTGTCAACAGGTTAAAAATCTTGAATCGAGAAGTTGACAAGTTGTCCCAACTCAGGCAAACATCCCCTTAATTTCAATCTCATTGGGAAAAAGAAAGGAAGAAGGGGCTAAGTAAATTTTTTTTTTTTTTGTTTCTTTTATAAGAGAAGATAATTTGGCGGGGGGGTCCGATCAGATGTTCTTTCCCCTATTAAGAGCGGGCGGATGATGACGTCGACATTCGGCAATCATCTAAATTACGATTTCAAAGCCCTTCATTCCTTCCGATCTTGCCCTGTTAATTGACAGTAAGCCCCTTATTCTAATGAGAATTTTTTCACTGACTTAATAACAATGTTTTTTTTTTTCTTTCTAAATCCTTGTTTGGGACCACTCAGCCATCCTCGAAAAGGAGTTCCAGACAACTTAGGAGACTTCAAATTGTAATATTTTTTTGTTGAAATGATGATCTCTGATAATCGAATTCATTTGTATGAAAAACCTTTAATTTTTTGCTTAGATTTCAAGATATTTCCATCACTGCCAAGTCTGTGTAATAAAAAAATAAGTAAAGTAAGCAAATAAAATAAGTATGGTAAATATGATTAAATTATTAATTATAATGTAATATAAATAAATATATAGAGAGAAATGCTTTATTAACAGCAATGCTGCCCAAACACCTTGGTTTGCTACAAACAACACACTCATCAATCTAATGCTAGACATTATATATATATATATATATATATATATATATATATAACATTTTTCCCCTTTCATTTTAGCTCTAAATACATTACAGTCATCGATACATAATCACATTAAATCTATTCTTTTTTTTTTTTTCCATTTGCTTGCTCTGAACCTTTTTTTTTTTTTGTTTGATCTATCACTCTCTAATCTGTCCCATATTTCTATTTTCCAGTCACCCTCAACTATTACATAACTTGAAATAACGCCTTATTTTTTTTTATAAATTAAAAAAAATAATTAAATTAATTATTGAAAAATTAATCTAATGTCCACATTTTAGAAATGCACACCTAAGCATCAACATTAGTACATTAAGCAATAAATAAATAAAAAAATATGGATAAATAACAATGGCAACAGATATACTCAGAGTCAAAATAAATTAATAAACAATAATGATAATTAATAAATAATTAAATAATGAATATCGACTCAATCAACCACCATACTAGTGATGTTGGATAATCCCCGGAGAGTCCAGTAAAATATTCTCGGCCAATATCGCAACGTCCCTCTACCAGAAAGCTCCTTGTTCTCTTTGGGATTGTTCCGCGAGACCCAAAACCATAAGTATATTCGGAGGGAACTAAATTATGAAGTAAAACTTGAAATGGCTGGCAAAAGGAGTGTTGAATTCTTGAAGCTGAACGAATTCGATTTAATCTAGCCTTTACGCGCTAAGTTTCGTTTTGAAAAATAAATTTACATTGTTTAGGGTAGCTTTTGTGGTTCGGATGCTTTCTTGAACCACACGGGGGAAAAAAAAATACCATTCGTGGTGAAGCAGAGGATCGAAGACCGTTAGTTCAAAAATTAGGTGCCTTTATTTTACTTTTAGTTCGTTGGCCATCGCCTGAAAGGATGGAAAATAAATTTAATATGCTCTCAATTTAATTTTAATTTTAATATGCAAAGGAAGAATTTGGCTGATTGATAACAAAATGGCAGGATGATTCCTGCAAATGCTCCTTAATGCCCACTCCTCGAACGCTGCCACGAGACATAAGTGTGATGGCGTTGTCATTTTGCTGGCACATATCGGCGTATTCGGTAAATGCAGTTATTCGGGTGGTGGTGCACGGTGTGGAGTCTATCCATTATTTTAATGGTTAATGTTTAAATTGTAAACATGGAAGGAAAAAATTCTAAGAACTGGTAACTCTACTTCGTTGTATTTGCAGTTGTAGTTTACGAAATAAAAGTAAAAGAGGATTCTATTAGGAATCTATGAGAATAGTTTGAATACATCGTCGTTGTAGCCTTGAAACTATCTATTTTACCAAAAATCAGTTGATGATTATGATTATATTAGAAAATAAGATTTTAGCTCCTATGTGCTGATGACCTTAATGTGCTAACAATATTTAAATTGAACAAAAAGAATCCCGCTATTAATAGTATTTATTAATACGCAACAGTAACTGCTAGAAATCACCCCTGTGACAATTGAATGGTTTCTCAGTTATTTACCAACCATGTTAGAATGTTTAGAATAAGTTTCTAAAACTACATTTTATAGTATTGCTTATTGATCAGTTTTTCTTTTGTCCTGCAAAATTATGTTTTGACGCACAGGGGGTTTCGCGATGACGATATATATATATATACATATATATTTTTTTTTTGGTTACCTCAAACACTGTTGCCCACTTATTGTTAATAAAAGTGTTACAGAAATCGAAAGGTTGGCACCTGCAAACTGAACCGACCACACCGTTTGGTCAAAGCCTTCAGCTAACTAGTGTCTTTTTCCAGTGGGCTACTGCGGGGCAAAGGGCGAGAGCGGTTAGACCCTGACAAGGGTTCAAAGAAGGCAGGCTAACCTGATGAGGATTCCCGCGGGAAGGGCACGTAGGGAACTTCCACGGCTAGACTTCGGGAAAGGGTCTAATAATGAAGTCGTCTAGGGCAGTTGTATCCTCAATTGGTATGTGCATTATTCAACATTTCCTCTTTAGGGATAATGGGCATCTGAAGACTCTATTAGAATGACTTCACCGGATAAGGAAATCCCTTTTCCCCTTTCTTTCTAATTCGAATAATATTAGCTTCAAATGTTAATCGACTTTATTAATGTAAAATGCGGATTCAGAATCTATCGATACAGCAATTACTCAAATAAGTACCATTAAAGAAATAACTCATACCATTAGAGCGATTTAGAAGAATATAATTGCAAAAATACCAAAATTTCTTCCACATAATACAGATTTTGAAATGTTCGATTTTGATTAAAATATTAATAATCTAAAATAAAGAAGTTATCACAGTGATTTTGTGATAACCCTTCCTGGAAAATCCTACTTAGAAAATTATTTACGGCGTAATAATAACAAACTCATCCACATTTTTTTTTGTTCAAGATGGTTCCATTAATATTTTAGGACCTAAAATTCTTTCCAATTCAAATGTTCGTAATTATTTAAATCCGAGGTGTATAAAATATTTCATAAAATTCTCATTTAGGATAATTAATAAATTTGTTGAAAATTTCGTTCACTTAGAAGAAAAGTTCCACAATATCGAAATTTTCGGTTTTCGCCTTTTTTTGCTTGGAAAGCTTGCAGTGACGTATATTTCTTTGAGAATAAATGTCACATTTTTAGTTTCGGTATTTACCTCAATTAAAAATAATTGTTGGTTTATCGATTAAAAATTTTCAAAACTACATATGTCTTTATTATGCATAAGCCCTAAAAGGATTTTTATCCAAAACTGCACCAATTTTATTCATGATTAAATGATCAGAAAATGAAGATTAACTTTTGCTAAAATAAAAAAGGTAAGTTGTTGATATTATATCAGTGAGTTGAAGGACAGCGATAAACCTAAATAGGCGACCTTCAAACGCTTCTCCTGTAAAATTCCACTTTTTCGTATTGTGGCACCCTTCTTCCAAATGAGCGATATATTGAAGTTGTCATTTTTATTTTTAACGAAATAAGAGTTCGGAGATAAAAAATTGGCCCATAAATGCAATAATTCAGACGAAAAGGAAAAAAAAAAATATATATTACAAAATATTATACATTTTTAGAGATCTAAAATCTTTAGAAAATCCCCAGAATTTCTTATAATTTTGAATAATCAAGAGGTATGGAACGGTTATGAAATGTAAAGACGATGAATAACGGTTATTGCTGCATCAATCCAAACATTCTAAAGCAAAAAAATCCCCTTAAAGAACCAAATAAAAAAAAATTACGAGCTAATAGAGAGCATAAAACCTCACAAAAATTAGGAAATAAATAGTACGATAAGTCGTAAATAGTTGAGAAAAAAAAAAAATATGTGGCTAAAATAACGGTTCGTATGTCATAAATATGTAATAAGAATTCCAAATAGAAACATACTACATACTGATTAGTATAGATCAAAAACAATAGTAATATAGTAACTATATATAATACCTATTACCAATAGTATGTTTTATATATATATATATATATATATATATATATATATATATATATATATATATATATTAATATATATATATATATGTCGTAATACTCATTGAACAAGAAGAGCTAGCATACCAAGACTAAGGTGGGCTGATGAAGTGGTAGCGGACGAATGAAGATTCTTAAGGACCAGGAAATTGAAGGCGGCAGCACTAGACATAGCCGAATGGTGGAGGCTCATTGAAGAGCCTAAGACCCACAGCGGGTTGTATTGCCACAGAGATAGATAGATAATAGTACATCCAAAACAAGTACTATTTACTAATTAGTAGAAGGAATGAGAAAATGAGGAGTTTTCCGGTTTTAGTTTTAGCAGTTTTCCGGCGGGACAGATTTCACTTTTTTTTTTCTTTTTTTTTTTTCCAAAAATGAAGCCCAAGGGAAGAATCCCGGAGGCAGGTCGATTACATTCAGAAATGTTCCACCTGCTCGCTACCTGGATTGTTACAGATTTGTTTCACCTTCGTATTTCGTTTTATTTCAGTGGTCCTTCTCTCCCCTCGCCATTTTTCAATTTCAACATGGCCAATTCGTGGTTCGCCATTACGAGCCCGCTTAATAATAAAAATATGGTGGTAAGAAAATGTAACAACAGCTGAGAAAAGTCTGAAGGAAGACGTAATACTAAGATGTTAAAGACACACATTAAAAAAATAAATTAATAAAAAATAACTTGATAAAAAATAAAAAGTGAGGCACTTTGAAAAATCATATAAATGAGAGCATAAACTCAAAGAAACAAAAATCAAAGATTCCATAACAAAGCCTTAAGTCTCACAAATACCACTAAACTAACGAGGTAACTTTTCAGGATACATAAGGATAATATTCCATAAATGCAGACCAAAGACAGCACATCTCATTTTGAAAAAGATCAGCATAATGGAGATAGTACGTCATTCTAAAACAGTTCAACATTTAGAGTATGTAATTCTTCTTCTCATTCCATTTACACGTCCATTTCGGTAATATTCTATTGGGTTTAAACCAGTGCTTATTAAAATCTGAAATTATCTGTTCATTGAGGTATTCATAAACACTGCATACTGAATCTGAGAGTCTACGTATCATACATACTGACAGTCTCTAAATATCCATACGGCATTGAAATTTGTACGAGTACATAAATGCGAGAAGGCTCAGGTTGTGTTTTTGCTGGAGCTGTCCTTTAGTATCGCTATGGATGTTAGAATTTCCATGCGCTCAGAGGTCATCTTCAACATAAGTACACACTGAGATGTCCTAAAATTTCGATGTTTTTTGGCTGCCAAAAAATCTCCCGATATCACCCGTGTTAGCATTTTTGTTTTTTACATGTATGCGCTTAAATGAACAAGTTGAAAAAATAGAAGCTTCTACTCCAACCTTTTGCATTATACAAACCCTGTAATGACTAGCGTTGAAGATCTTTTGCCGTATTGACCGAAATTTTATATATATATATATATATATATATATATATATATATATATATATATATATATATATATATATATGTATGGAGCGGAGTAGCTCAGTGGTAAGGCACTGTGTTACTATGCTCCCGGTCCCGGGTTCGAGACCGGCTGTGGCAGATAATTATTTATTCTGTTATAAGCCGTGGATCGACCCTGTGGGATCGGAAGACCCTCCTGGGGCTCACCCAGCCTCTATAAAGTGGATACCCTTAACTGGGGGTTGAGCCTGATTTCGGCCAAATGACCTCCTTGCACAACCGTTGGCCTAGAAGCAGAACGGTCCTTACCAAGTGCTGAACCAAAGATCCTTCATGGGTTGTAGTGGCTCAGGTTTTATATATATATATATATATATATATATATATATATATATATATATATATATATATATATATATATATTCGTTATACAACGTAAACCGTTTAGGCCTTCGCCTAACAGAAAATAAAAGACTTTCTGTTATTGTTTTACTTACTAACTTAATCTACAGCTATTCAGCTACATCTTGTGGAGCCGTTCTCTAATCTGTTCGGGTCCTAAGAAGCCTTCTCGTATCGTCTGCCACCCCATGCCACACCAGCACTTCATTCAAAATTTTCTTGGGGATCCCTTTTTCACCCATCCTTGCCACATGACCCGCCTAGCTCAGCCTCCCGAGCTTAATGACTCTTACCACATCTACATCGGCAAATAGATCATACAGTTCCCGAATTTTTCTTTTTCTCCAGAACTCTCCACTTTTGATAGGGCCAAATATTCTTCTTAAGAACTCCAGCGGAATATGAGGTCTGCTATTGTTTATTTCAATTAAAATGTCCTCTAATGCATCTTTATGTATAATGAAGGGAATGGTATTTTCTCAGTAATTTCTAAAATTATAATATGGGTAATAAGAAACAGAATTGGAGGGGGGGGGGGGCACAGGCAGTGTTGTTAAGGCAAACAGTGATCTTATCGTTTTCTGAGGCTGTGCAGCAGATGGGATTGGAGGAGGAAGGTATTTACTCTGCCTTGTCCTAATTGGCAAGAGGATTTACAAGTACTTGCTACAATACACCCAGTCGGCAAACAGCAGTTTTCCCCTTCCTATAAATCCGGAGCTGAGCCGCCTCTAGCTGGTTAAAAACTTCAGTAATTCTGTCCATCTTTTACTAACAGCACCAAAAAGGAATGGCTATTGACCAAACCCACCCTTATTTTCTGTCTCCGGGTTTCTTCTCGGTATTTCATTTTTTTTTTTTTTTTTTTTGATAACGCCTTTTTCACCTTTGTATCCGGCACCGTTACAATAACAGTTTTTTTCAATTTTTCCTTAATACTATTTAAAATAAACATCATTTTCTTCTACCATAATCGTAAAAAATACTTTAAAAATATAAGTCAAATTGGTTGGTAGAATAAAGTGTTTTTAAAATAAATTTATTATAATTTTTATGTGTTCTATTTTAATGCATTAGTCTCTCATGATTTTCTCCATATAGCTCTACCATGTGCTGAATGCATCAATATTCATCCCGGGATATCTTCAATGTCCTTTTACCATCCTCTTCTCGATCTTCCTCACTTAACAAACCATTGTAGCAGTCTCTTTGTTTTTTTACTGTTTTAAATTTCAATTGAACAAATAAGTAAACAAATGTTTGATCCGCCCTGTATTTTCTTGTAAAAAACTAAGTTTCACGAGTTATTCTAAGGAGATGTAACGTTAATTTATCAACTTAAGGATAAAATAATAGTAGGGGTGGATCTAAATTGCTTTCGGCTCACTAATTGCTTTCGTGCCAACATTTACACCTAAAAATCCTTTGTATCATTCGGATCTAAGCTATATTTAGAGTCGATAGTTTCCTCCTAGGATATTATTTCCGTACCATTTCTTTAGACTATTTAAATTTTACTTATTGAGCAATATTACATTATGTCTCTGCAGGGACAATGGTGATTGTTATAAAATAAATCATTCATACCATATTTACAAAAAATTAATTAATAACAAAATAAAAAAAAAATGAAGAATTTAGATGCAATGAGGTCTAAAACAAATGGGATATTAAGGTCATGATGTAAGTTATTGTTGGTTACATAATATGGAGTATTGACTATTGCTCGAAGGACTTTGGACTGAAAGGATTGGATGCGTTTGATGTTCGAAAATTTAGCTGTTCCCCAGAGTTCTAGCCCGTAGGTCCAGGCAGGTTTCAGAATCGTTTTGTATATTAGTAGTTTTTTGTCAGCTGAAAGCTGAGATTTTCTGCTTAGCAGTCTATATAATTGGCCAAATCGTCAATTCAGTTTTTGTCTTTTAAGTCCAGTATGTGGGTTCCGTGTTAGTCATTTATCAAGTAGGAAGCCAAGATACCGGACTGTGTCTGAGAAAGTAAGCGTACCTTATCTAGCCATTTAGCCATTTCCAGCCATTTGTGAAATTTACTTAGAACGAGACGGAATTTTGATTTAATAAACGACGATGAGTGAGTGGTCCAAATCTCCAAAACGTTTGTTCCATCCCATTTGATTATTTTTATCGCCTATTGTTCAAATATTAACTTTACATTTTTTATAGAGGAGCGGAGTAGCTCAGTGGTAAGGCACTGAGTTCCATGCTCCTGGTCTCGGGTTCGAGACCAGCTGAGGCAGATAATTATTTATTCTGCTATCAGCCGCGGATCGACCCTGTGGGATCGGGAGACCCTCCTGGGGATCACTCAACCTCTATAAACTGGGTACCCTTAATTGGGGAAAAAACCTGCCGGTTGTGCGTGATCTCGGTCAAATCACCTCCTTGCACAATCGTTGGCTTTGAAACAGTACGGTCCTTACCTAGTACTGAGCCCAAGACACTTGATGGGTTGTAGTGGTATGTGGTACAGTTTGTATAGATTGTTCAAATCTTAGCTACGGCATATTCAATGTACTTGGCATTACTTTCTAGTATTTAATATAAAAAAAAATAAAAAAAAATTTAATATGATGAAAATTTAATTTTTTGAACGGTTTTTTTTTTTTCTGCTAAGAAGTTGGGATTTGTCAGTTACATGGTTTCATTTTGTGTACGATGCTATACAAAAAATAAATATTTGAAATTAATCAGGATATAAATTATATATATATACATATATATATATATATATATATATATATATATATATATATATATTACTTATTACTTATATAAATCACTTTCGCAATTTAAGAAAATTAAAAATAAAATAAGCCCAGAAAGGTTTTATTATACCTTTCCTGAGTAAAAATCATCATTTTTTCACGTTCCGCGCCATATTTAAAATCCCTACTATTCGATAAAATGCGATATTGAAAGAAAAGTGGTGGCGCTCCAATTCACTAATTAATTTTTATATCGTTTTTACCTTTTCGTCCTAAGCCTCTGTCTCGCACATTTTACGCTTCTAGTAAGTAACTTGGGATCTAGGTTCAAATCTTAACATGACATTTCTATCTGATAGCCCTTGTAAAATGGACCACAAGTAAAATACACTATATTACATTTACCAGGGGTTCAAAAAATTTTGCTACTCTGTACAATCAGTTGACATCCGCATGATGATATAGAAGGATCAATCTAATTAGGGATTGGAAAATTATTTGCCATTTCTATAAATTTGTTTTATTGAAAACTAGTTTCGAATGTTATACATTCATGGGCCTATCTTCGCGGATTGTTGACAGGATTGTTGATAGGCCCATCCCGAAACATTATGTTTTGATTCCATATTACGGGCCTATATCCACCAAAGTCGGAAATGAATTGAAAAAACTAGGATTAAACCCTGCATTTAAAATAGAAAAACCCTATCCTCATATTTCTCTTCTCCTAAAGACAAAATAGACCCTTTCCAAAAAAGCGGAGTATACGAACTAAATTGTAATGATTGTGCAGCCAAATACACGGGAAAAATTGGAAGATCGCTAAATCAGAGATTAAAGAAACATACATATAAGTAAGTGCATATAATAATAAGACAGATAATTCCAACTTTGCAATTCATTTAAATGAAAATAATCATAAATTCATCAAAGACTCAGAAGTTAAATTAATACATCACGTTGAAAACAGTCTCAAATTAAATATATATGAAGCACTTGAAATAATAAAATTCTTCAAATCCAATCCAGATTTTTGCTTAAATGACCAAATAAATATCTCCAACAGTCAAATCTTAAATTTATTCCCATCTATAACAGAAAAAACAATTACTCACCTGCATTACTGGGAAAACCCTGACCCTTAAACCGTTTACCTAAAAACATCCTGCCTATTTCTCGTTCATTGTTAGTACAATGCGAGAAGGAACCAGTACAAACTTTTCTGTTTGATATAATCCATTTAAACCTTGGTGAGTACCAACATGTATTTGATTTCTTGTCTTAATTAGATTCATAATTCATAAATGCTTTATAATACTGATTTATATAATTTAATATGTATAATAATACCAACTATATTTTGAATTGCTTATTTTTGAATTTTTTGTGTGTTTTTAGAACTGAGGATGAATGTATAACATTCGAAACTAGTTTTCAATAAAACAAATTTATAGAAGTGGCAAATAATTTATCAATCCCTAATTACTCTGTACAACTTCTACTTTTCAGATAACCGTGTGTATCACAGCTCATTAAGACTACCTGATCTAATATGAGCATTAAAGATTCGTCTGTATACAAAAATACAAACTGATTTGTATACCTTAATTTAACAAACAAAAAAAAACGTATATTACAGTAATTTTGCTTAATAAAATAATGAATTGGAAACAAAGTTAAATAATTCAATATCTAAAATTTATCAATTTCACATTGCAGCAGCAACAGTATGATACGCGTAAAAAACAAAACAAGAATGCTTCAAATAGAAATGTATTCATCAAAAGGAAGAAATTCAGTCATTATGAAGAAATGCATAAACTTTTTTTTTGTTGGAACTGTGTTGTTTATTTAAAATCAGAACATCAATGTTAGGCTTGATACAACTCAATTTGATTCCTCTTCAACAACGAGTGCTTTTGCCACCGTAACCATCCTATTTATTTTATTTTTTTATTGTAAATCAAGTGTTTATTCGTCTTATTGATAAATTCATTAGTAAGTTTTTTTTTTTTAATATTAAACTTCGTTAAACTTGTTAACTAGATGATTTTATCACACGAATTTTGTTTGTTCGCGTACCTCTTGGAACGCCCTTTCGTGCATTTATCAAAAATAATTGATTTTTGGTTTAAATAAATAAAAAAAAAAAAAAGTGTTTAAATTATTAAGTGAACTAGCCTCATGGATTTTTCACACCAAAAATAATGGCAAATTTTGCTTCAGAACACCAATAAACCTCAATATTGAAAAATCATCGAAAAAAACAAAAACACTTTTTACATTCCCGCGGGTGCTCAAACATTTTAAAGACACAAAATTATTTTTTCTGTTTGAAGCTTTGTATCTCGTCTTTAGTGTATCCGATATCAAAGTTCTTGCACTCGTAAAAAAGAGAGGAATTTATTCTTTTCAATACTTATAAACAACTATTGCATTGCCTTATAAGTTATTACAGTATGATAGTAAGTTTCGTTTTCAAAATAACTTAATACATATATTACTAATATTGACAAAACTAAAACAAATGGATGAATGTGAGTGGGTATATAACGTTGGCTTTACAATCGATCTTGCTTTTTCCATTTTTTGTTGTTGATGGTAAAGCGTAAAGCTTATATGGAATGAAAACTACATTATAATTTGTGGACAGATTTATCCTAATGTAATTTGCATCGATTATTATTATTATTATTATCGATTATTATCGAGTCCGGCAGGGAAACGTGATGATTTCAAAATTAATGAATTTATTAAAGAATAATTTTTTCTTGTATAAATATGTATACGAGAATAGCTTTTTGGAGTATATTTTAAAAAAAAATACCATTTTCTAAGCGCTGCGTTCGCCAAATATCCTCCATTGAAATTTTTGCATTAGAATCGTATCTGGTAGGTTTGTATGACTTCTTGTATGAATTCCAGCATATTTAAGAAGGGTATTGCTTAGGCGTACGTAGGTGTCTTTCTTTAGTCATTGTTACTAGAGATTGGTCCTACCTCTAGTTATATAATAAAACCTCAACAGCCAGTACATAACAAGGAACTGATGCACCACAATACTCTGATTCGTCCAGTTTTGATGTACGCCTCAGAGACGTGGACTCTAAGGAAGGCAAGAGAGAATGAGATCCTCATCTTCAAAAAGGAAATTCTTCGAAGGATATTAGGTGCAGTCAAGGCTGGTAACGGGTGGAGGAGAAGAAAACAAATAGAGCTGTTTGGGGAAGTGAATTTAGTAAAATTGATCAAACTCCGATGGGTCGAAAATGTTGCCCATCTTGAAGAACAGTGTCATCCCAAAAAGTCTTCTGGACGGAAACCTTAACCGAGCCAGAGGAAGAGGACAACCCAGACTAAGATGGGAAGACTGTGTCTCTCAGGACACTAAAGCCATCCTGAAAGTAAACAACTAGAGAACAGCTGCACTAGACCGAACGGCCTGGCGAAAGCTCAGCGAGGAGGCCAGGGCCCACATTGGGCTGTGCCATGCAAGAAGAAGAAGGTCCTTCCGGCACTGCATCCATTTGCCCTGATGGAGGACAACTTTATGTGTCGAAAGTCGGCATCCATTTAATTGTTTATTTATTCGTATTAATCTAGACCGCCACCCTGATCTTGATTATTGTTTTTATATTTAAAATGCTGTATGTTTTATGTTTTTTCTGTAAATTCCGAAAGCTTGTATGATGCTTTCCACAAGGAGTTCATGATTATATACTCACTTAGGCCCCTGCTTATTATCAGCAATTTTTTCTTTTCTTAAAAAAACTTAGTTATCGAAATGTTTAATATTTTATTACATTTAAGAATTTTTCCTTTTTCATTCTCCAGTTCAGTAGAGAGGGCAGAACAGAAATTCGAAGGACATGCCGGGAAAAGCGTACATTTTGCATTTAACAGCACCTCCTCCCTTACCCCCCATTCCCAAGGGAGGTCTAATTGAGGTAATGGTAGGCATCCGAGGAAGCATTAAAAATAAAGTTTTTAAGAGACATTACGGAGAGGATCCTGAAGAGAAAAGAGAGAAGTCCATTAATGCTTTGCGACATGGGAAAATACTTCTGGCCTCTCTGGAACAATATTAACCTCCCTTCCCCAACACTTTTATAACTAGCCTAAACCTACTTAAGCCATGTACCGGACGGTCTAAACCGGGCGGTTGGACTCGTTTTATGTTCTAGTTGAAGGCTTTTATGGAATGCCGGTAATTAAATAAGGAAATTTTTGGAGGAATTGTTACATCAACTTCTTGTCGTTGGGTAATAGGCACTAAAAAAATTGTTTTAGAGATGTTCTGAGCTTCGTAGGATTTTCTCCTTAACCTACAGAAACCTTGTGTCTTTAAGTAGTTCATTTTCTGTAAAGTTAGTGAAGAGAACAAAATGTTAATTTCAATTTGAAGTTGACTGCTGCAGAAAATTCTTAATAAAAGTTATTGCTATTACATGAAGTTTTTCCTCTAGGGGTCCCAGCGCCCGATGCAACTTTTTGCTAGGCGTCCTTACAATTTTTGCTAAAGAAATATCTTTTAATTTGTTATATATATATATATATATATATATATATATATATATATATATATATATATATATATATATAAATACAATAGTGACTTGTAGGATTATAGCAAAAAGTAACACTCCATATTATTTTATCGTAAATTTGATAATTTACCAAATTAAAACGATTCATATATATAAAAATACTATAACGATAAATTCAAACAAAAATTATTATTTATATTATATTATTCAATTATTTAAGTTGGAAGCTGAAACTTTGCAATTTTGGGAGGAGGGACAAAATTTAAAATTTCCCAGCAATTTTGAACGGCTTTCTCAACTATATTAAATATATTAATTTTTCCAACTATATTATGAAGTATTGTAATTTTCCGCATCTTTTTTGGATTTGTACTTTTCATTTTCCTGTTGCAAATGTTGACACTCCACAACAATATTTTTTTTTTTTTTTCTATTCAAACAATATTGTTTCAATGAAATTCCAATCTCTTAATTCAGAAGGTATTTGCAGAAGTTTTAAATGCTAGTAAATTTTTGAGAAAAATGTTTTACTGCAATTTTTGCAGTTTAAAGTAGGTTCTCAAATCTGAAATTTTCCAACATTTTGGGTTTTCAAATTATTGGAGGGGGCGATAACTTCCCTTACCCCCCCCTCCCCCCCACGGCGATGTCTCTGTCTGGAAGAACCATTACCAAGCGTTATCTAAAGTTTTCTAATAAAAATAATAGTAGATGCAAAGTCGACAGAAGACGCCCAAACCTGTTAGTACAAGAACCGAGGCGAAATTTGGTGTCCTATTTGAAGAAAAGTTTTGGTCATGCATTCATTATGTATCCACGCACAGGGTTCAATTTGCACTTGTCTGCCAACTCAAAGCTGGGGCGTTAGAAAATGGTAACCATCGAAAGAGAATAACAAATTTGTAAAAATTGTTAAAAAAAAAAAAAAAAAAAGATCGGCAAACCTTTGTCTGCCGAATTTAAGAGGGGACATCGCCCCGGCAGACAAATTTCAAAATCCACGTATTCTTCGTCCAACAGTGAAATTTTCGAAAACGATTTGTTTCAAGCAAATACGAAACTACATACCCCTAGATGCTAAAATATTTTGGCCGAAATTGGTTGGGGACGTCGCACAGGGAGACAAAATTCGAATTTCCAGTTTTCTTTGTTTAACAATGAATATTTAGAATATGATTATCTCTTATTCTATTTTTTTGGAACGTAACAGGTGTGCAGTTTCATGTTTACATGAAAAACAAAAAATCATCTTCAAAAAGTGCACTGTTGGACGAATAAAACGTCGATTTCGAATCTTGTCTACGCTGTAGCGTCCCACTTTTTTACCGAAGTTTTATTGGTCCTATAGCGGTTTGCAGTTTCTTGTGTGCCTGAAATAATTAAACTTCAAATAATACAATTTTACATATTTATTACCTTCTTCCGATGGTCGCAATTTCGATACGCTCTCTCTTTGAGTAGGTCGACGAGTGCAATTTCAATACTGAGGGTATATAGCTTATGGAATTGTGACTAAAAGTTGTCTTCAAACAGGACAAAATTTTTGGCCTTGGCTCTTGGACTATGTAGTGCAACTATTGAAAACACGCCTTATTCTGATTCACTCCCCCACTCTTTACCCTCGTTCTCACAGTCAGCGAGCGGAATAAATATTAAGCCACATATGGTAATTTTAAAATCAACAAGCTGGTTAAGAAATGACCTTCCATGCAATTTCTTTCAACTATGCAGATTTGTTGAACTGCCAATAATATAATGTACAAATATAATAAGTTATAACATTTATTTCGATAAAAACTTGTTTTTGGTGCCATCTTGCAACGGCGCCAAGATCCGCATCTTTTGCCCCATCTTACGCTTACCTGGTAGGACTGCATATATATATATATCATTTATAAGTCCCAATATTATGCTGTCATATACAATATCTTGTCTTTATATATTTAAAAAAAAAATACAATGTGGTACATTTTACATAATTATAAATATTTGTAATGAATTAAAGAAAAAAAAATGAAATTTCAAAGAAAGGTTGATCATATCGTGATTTGAAAATCTGTTATCCTAAATGGGGAAGAAAATAAAAAGTACTTTTTTATTCTATTGATTTATATATATTTATTTTTCTTAATGCATTATGTTTGTTTTTTACTTTTATTTGTATTCCTTATATTTTTTTTCCTCTGATAGTTATTAAATAATGAATAAATAAATCGTTTTGGCTTATTATGGGCAATTATAACCACCAGCAGTTTTTTTGCCCTAAAAAGCAAACCAAACCAAATCTAAAGAAAAAAAACGACAAGTAGTTAATTTTCGAATTCTAGACGCGTACGATAGATGTACATATATGAGTATCTATTTTAAGTTATTTTTGTGTCCACTAACATACTACAATATACCGATAGTACAGTGAAAAATTCGATACATAAATAAAATAATGGATAAAACAAGACAGAAATAACGTACTCATGTACGAGAACTGGCCTTCGGGATTAAATTTCAACTCCAAGGCCCAAAGGTGTTCCGTGTGAACTTGCTATGAGAGAAACTCGCACAATTTATTGAATTACGTGTTAAAGCGTTCTCTATGGTGTCTAACGACGCACTACAATTGAATATGGTGGTGCAAGCGCCTTCCTCTACTATTCACCTCCAAGTAGAGAAGAACTCAAAGTCCCCCTCACGCCGTATTTTTTTTTTTTTTTTTTTTTTTTTTTTTTTTTTTAGCCGACTGGAAAATATTCAAGGAGTGAGAGAAAATTTCACGCAGCGAGTAAATACCAGGTAAATAGCACAATATGCGATCTTCAAGCTTATTTTTTAAAACTTTCCGAGGACCCTCCTCTTCGTAAAAGGGCTCCCTCTTCAGTCCCTAGCCGCTGGCCACCGAAGGAGCCAGTCCAGACCTAGACATAACTCGAGGAACAGACTCTATGCCAGAAAGAGATGCTTAGAAATGAAAACAATATACTATGTATCGTCCTCATATACAGTTGTTGAAGGAGTAGTCACGTCGGAAAGGCAGGGCATTAGCCAGGATTAAGTGGACATGCCTTGAATGTTTCATCCTCATCTCCTTTTTTCACTCCCTCTCTCCAACATCAATAGTTTAATATTTTATTCAATACTCCGAGGAGAAAATGGCGAGTTATTTTTATGGGTCTAGTCAATGCTACCAGAAAATTGTTATCTTGATACTGTTCAAAGTTCGAATTTCGTAGCAATAATAATTTCAAGATCGCCATACTTCATCGGCGGTGTGAGACTTTGCAAAATGATTATTATTTCAAACAATAACTAATAATTTGCATTAAAATTTCCATAGACATTTATTTAGTTATATAGTTTGTAGGTTTTCCCCGATTCTCGGATTTTTTATCATTTTGATGGGACTTGATACACCTGACGCGCTTATCGAATTTCATAAGTTTTCTTGAATGTCGCAACACTGATGTATAACTGCATAAACTAAAATTAAAAAGAAAAAAGTAGCAAAGATTTTTACTTAAATTAACAAATATGCATATATTTCACTAGCTGTCCCCTGCTGTTTTTGGATCATCCCCTGAAATACGAAATAGCCTCTAAAATAATATATTGTCCAGTCTCATTCGTTACAAACATTTTCAAGTACGAGATCAAAACGGAAATAATGTTTTATAATTAGCAATAAAGTTTCAGTAAAATAAGTAAAATAAAAGTAAAATAAACCATCCCATTTTATTTGCAAAATAACTTTTTCACACACTTATTAAAAAGTCTGTGCAGTCAACTTGCTTCCCTCAGTATGAAGTTGTCATGACAGCTACACGTAAGCCAGTTGGACTCTCTTCCTCTTAACAATTTATTCATGGTTACTGCTCCGTTCCTATGGTTCGTAGCGTGGGGTTACTAAACCAAAAGCCTTCCTCAATAACCGGTCTGCCTAGGGCTTAAAGAATATTTCAAGTCGGAATGGTAGTGTCTGAAATTAGCGCTTTGAAGCAAAAAAACTCTTCAGCATTATAAATTAGTACAGATATATACGAAACTGTAAATGATTACTTGGCATATAAACCTGGTGTATAAATGAAACCAAGATCCAAAGATTTTTTTTAAATTTTTCAGAGAATAATATCAAGTTTTTCCTTTATTTGACAAGAACCAAGCTCTCAAGGGTATTATCCTTTTAAAAATATTATCTCAAGAACATGGAGCTTGTTGTGGATGAGGATTGGATCTATAACTGTTCTTTTTGAATATGAATATACTCTACTCACAGAAACCTTTTCAGTTTAAGTGTACATTAGCTTCACGATGCTTCTATGGTACAGGATCGGAACTTCATCTCCTTAAATAACGCTACATTTAGAGGGCGGTAAATTTTCAGTGAAATTTAATTTGTAGGTTAATTAAAAAGTATTTGTTTGTTTTGGCCTTAAATCAGTCAATAAAATTAGTTAATGTTATTATAATATGATATATATTATGTTATTAATGTGATACATATTTTGAAATATATTGGCTAAAATAGTGTTACGAAACTGTTGACTTTTATTGGAGGGGGAGGTGAAAGGAAAGGGCAGAAAAAATTAAGATTCCACCCCCTGGAAAAAACTCTACTTCGGGCCCTGCTATGGTATATCCGCTTTGCAAAGACATCACTACGAGACTGAAATTTCATTGAAAACCAAATGTTGCGAACTGCTTTTCTCTGACCACGGATGTCAATATAAGATGATAGTAATACTATATTATTATTACCATATATATATATATATATATATATATATATATAAATCGTTAGTGCGTCTGTTTTTGATCGTGTAACATCTGAACAACTTGACCGATTAATGCCATATTCACACCACATAGTTTTGCATTCTAGACTATGGTTCATAGCTATGCTGTTCTATGCTTTGTTAATAGGATCCGATAGGTAGCGCTGTAGTCAAGTTATATAGACCTCAGCTCCGCAATAACCTCAGTTATTGACCAACTAACAGAGATTGACCAGCGTATAACAAGTGCAAACAGAGCTTTATTCTCTCTTTCAAGGATACTGAAATCGAAAAAAAATATCTATAAATCTCAAATCAAGAGTGCACAATGTCGTGATAAGGCCAATTGTTATATTTGGGTGCGAGATCTGGGCTCTAACCGGCACCCTAGAAAGCAGAATCGAGATATTTGAAAGAAAGGTCTTCCGCATGCAAATCGGAGCGATAAGGGGTCAGAACCTAAACTCATGGAGGAGAAAGACTAATAAAGAATTGCTTGCAGAAACTAGTCTGTCAATATCTCATGATATGAAGGCGACAAGCTTAAGAAGGGCGGGGCATGTAGCTCGAAGCAATCCATCAGGACGTCTCTTTATAATGAATGCCACAATAGTTGGCCAGAGACCCCGTGGGATGCAAAAAAAAAAATCAACAAAGATGCGTCAGAGCTGCATGCAGCAAAGTGGAAAGCAGTTGCCCAAGACTGAAAGAAGTGGAGAAGGCTAATTCAGGCGGGCAAAGATATACAAGGTCTATAGAGCCAAACGAAAAAAAAAAAAAAAATGTCTGTAGAGCCAAACGAAAAAATAAAAATGTTATATATATAAAAAAATGATCAACATATATATATATATATATATATATATATATATATATATATATATATATGTTTATTTCTTCTAACTCCTATAGTTTAAACATGAATTTCACCTTCGCAATTTCACACGCTCGCGTCTTTCCGATCTCTATATTCCTTCCCATGAAATTGATGAATTTGACAAATTCTATATTAACTGTGCTACATCCATATCAATTCTATTCCACTCCTGTTCAGCAATGCACCTTGTCTTTAAACATTTTAATCCCGTATGAATGAATTATAATTTCCTACTGTCACGAAGCCATACTAATGTTCTTAAATGATAAATAGCTTTAATTTAATTTTATTTTTTTTATGTGAAAAGAAATATTCACACTCGCCAATACATGAGGAAGAATATCATTATTTTTATATTTAGGTTTTGTAACAATTTTTATTTAGGGAGATTCTGGCGGAAATATTTAGACCATTGTTTCATTACTCAGTAAAATATTAAAATATCTAAGGATAAATATATTTTATTTTAATTAACCTATTGCCACTAATTCTCCAAATGTAATAATAATAGTTGATATAATTTTAAAAACACATTTCATGTCTGATATAACACTAAAAGTGACCTCTAGGAAATGTTGGAATCAAGTAAACCATAACGCAAAACAATATTTTTTTTTCTTGTTTTTCGGAATGTACATAAATATATCATATAAACGCAAACAGTTATAATGAATTTCCTTCTCGAAATCCCACTATACCTAGAAATTTCCTTATGGATCAGATCTTACTTACCCCTCTACCCTATACCTCCTCAAAAAAAAAAAAAAAAACAAAGAACGAAAATGCGTTCCAGAGGCTGATGCTCTGCATGGAACATTTGCATAGGTTCGCCTTATCAAGTTATTTGGTAGCATAGGGGGTTCGCCTGCTGAATTTTCTTGTCGTGAGGGTACCAATAAGGTCTTGGATGCAACTTCTCAAAGCTACTATTTATGATAAGATAAAAAGATTTAATAAAAACTAAACATTACGTTACACTATCATCAGGGATTATATAATTATCTACCGTAATTAATTCATGTAATTTTATACAAATGATGGCTTCGAACTTTGCATTCGAAATACTTTTATGAGATTGCATAAAAGAAAATAAATACAAATCTAAAACTTCAGAATAATATGTAAAAAGTAGTTTTTCTTAACAAATAAGATAGATCCTCGCTTCTCAGCAAAACAATCCTGTGTCGAAATTTGGCTATTTATGCTATATTATAACTTGAGATGGTTGAGACTGCAGTGGATTTGATGCAGAAGTAGGATATCTATATCTACAATACTGAACCCTAAACTTTGTAATGTGCCACACACTTTGTAATGTGCCAAACTTTGTAATGTGCCACACACGACACAGTTTTTTTCTTCATTTATTCTCATGATACAGTTCTATTATTCAAATTTTTTACCAAATTTAGGGATATACATTTCTTCATTAAAGATTTTGTAAAACATATTACGTTAAAAAAAATGTAAGGAATATTATTTATTTTTTTTTTTTTTTAAGTTCATAAAAAGGTTCTGCCAAGTTAGGACTAAGCTAGAAATACAAACATTTGATATATACATTCATATCATGAAACAAACAGTAAAAAAAAAATCCTTCCAGCAAAATATAATGTTCGGATATAAGGATTCTGCTCTGAAGCTTCGAAATATGCAGGTGAAAAAAACAAAACAAAAAAAAAAATGAATACATAAGCAGTCAATAGTGAACTATATATATATATATATAACGCGATATAAAAAAGGCAATTTCTTAAAATAAAATCTTTGAAATCGCACAAAAATTGTGGAAAAAAAATCGAGCAATCATTTTGTAGCAGAGAATGGAAACCTTCAAATATATTTACATTTATTCAATACGAATCATCTCCGATTTTTGTTGCATTTGTTTTTGAAGCATTAAAGAATTGTAAAATAATCTATCTTTTTTGAGAAGATATTTATAAATATTTCAACTGAGTCCAGTCCGATGGAGAATTTCGTCTCCTTACCGTTGGCTTTACATGGCTCTGGGGACAAACCATTGATTCATGGTTTCTGAATCATTAGTCATTTTGACTCGCCTAGGGGTGGGGGCTTCTCTGAGAGGAAGGGAAATCTTTTCTCGAATGCAAAGAATTTATTTCGAATGGACAACAAACCGCTCGAGGTCAAGCATCAATTTGATCCTAAAGAATTATCTAAATAAAATCATCTTGGAACGCACCTTCCAAAAAAATTCGGCTCTTTAATTGAAAGATTTTTTCTATGATGTTTTGCTAGTATTATTGGATTTGCCCAAAAATAGTTTCAATCTGTGATTAATTCTAATATCGGTCAAACCTAGGTGACCACTTTTTCTGTGATTTTTCAATTCTATTTATTTCTTATTCTTCAAAAGATGGAAATTAATTTATCTTTGAAGGTTGTTAGCAAATTAATATTTTTGGAAGCGAAATTAGGGTTGGGCAGCTCAGTTAGTAGGAACTGTGCTACTAATCTCAAGGTCCTCGGTTCGAGACCGGCTATGCAGATAATTATTTATTCTGTTTCCACTCGTGGGATCGTGAGAACCTCTTGGTGCGCTCACCCAGCCTCTGTTAATTGGGGGAAAAAGCATGGCGATCTAGCGTGATCTCGGTCGACTCAACTCCTTGCACAACCGTTGGCTTAGAAACATTACGGTCCTTACCAAGTACAGAACCCAAGACCCTTCACGGGTTGTAGTGGTACAGGTGCATGTGAAATTTAACCCTTTCAAGACGACATTTCGAACGACTATTGCGTCCATTTTAATGCAAAAAAAAATCATGATATCTTTATAAAATGCAACGGATAAGGTTTTAGAACTTTAAATGAACCCGAAATCGTTTTATGAATATTTTTTTTTAATTCCAGAATGAATATCGAGTATATTCTACAAAATTCGAGATTGTGTGATATCCATCATTTTGAAAGTGTGAATTTCCTGATGCGGTGCCCACCCGTTTTACGAGGACATGTTCAATTGTGTAATACTAAAATTATATATTAAGCTTGGTTATTTACCCTCGGATGTTGTAATACTCTCTTCGCCAGCACAATGAGCACAACTTCATGTTTACAAACTGCTTCTCATAGGGAGCACAAATGCTCTTTGTGCCAATAAAGCAATGCTAATCCTCAAAAGGTAACAGCTTGTTCGAAAAGCGACCGATGTAAATAGACACCGTAAACGTTTGCCCCGTACGGGTATATGAGAAACTTCTACCCACCTCGTCTAAGTCAGCGTATGCTGATTCCTGCAGAGTTAGTTGCCCGAACAGAGGCTTCTTCCATGAATAGAGGGGAATCCGGCAAACGACTCAACAAAGTTCTCTAACAAGCCCATTTACATGACAATTAGGTTCCACTGTCTATCAATAACATTAAACTAAAACTATGCTCATCGTTGCGAATTCATTCGCACCAGCTGTTCGGATAGGATCAAATGAACTGCGGAAAGGATTCATTATCCGAGAAAATGTGAAAACTGTATATGATCGTTAGCGATGAGTTAAAAGTTAAATACTTAAAGAGGAACGTATTTCTCATGTCCTTCGTCAGACCATTTGTTCATAGTTTTTTTTTTAAATTATATTGATGAAATTATGCAGAAAGTGCTATTTTCATTTCGCATACTCTTTCTAAGATTAACTTTATAATTATGGCTTATCATTCCATGTTCTTCAATTTAATTTGTTATGTTGCATCATATCATAAAGAAAGTCATAATAATATTACCCATCATATAATCAGGTATGCAAAATTTGGTTGGTGAAAACTGCGTCAAACGATTTATACTATACTGCATACCGGTATACTATACTGCACACCGGTATACTATACTGCACACCGGTATACTATACTGCACACCGGTATACTATACTGCACACCGGTATACTATACTTTCGGTGGTTTCGATTTACACGGGAAGAATTAATTTTGTAACTCGTGGGATACCCATTTTATAAGATCAATTTTTCATTTTTGATGTTAGCAGGCCTATCTTTTCCACCTTTACCAGCTTACTGCTTTTTCTACCTAGTATTATTATTTTTCTGCATGTATTTTCTTTGTTTATTCTGTCATTTTGTTTGACGTGATCGCTTGTCAACTACTATGGTATTCATTGATATAAGATGACGCAAAGGTCACATGGATGGCTCTCTTCATATCATGAGTTACTGACAGTTCAATTTCCCTAAGTAATGCCCATTTTTTTTTCTATCCTTTACACTTTTATGTATCATCACAAGGTAGCTCCGATTGAAAGGATTCCATTAAATGACTATGTATAACTTCGTAATATCAGCGATTTGGAATAACAACGGCTAAGAGCGGAAAGCCTAATTAGTGACTAATTTCATCTTACAAAGCTTCCAAAGGACATAGTATGAGAAAAGAGCTTAGGAAAAAATCTGCGCAGCCATTGGTGTCAACAGATTGCTTAGGCAAATTGACAATAAAAATCGTAATTCTAGCTTCCGCATCATCTCGATCCATACTAGATTCGACAACAGTAACAAATAACGAAAGCATTGAACGGTTTGGGATACAGATTTATGCTCGGAGTGTGCCGACTCTTCAATGGCCCGCGGCCGGTATAAATGAACCCATTAGAAGCCTCTGTTGAGCTAGCTATCAACGATATGGTCTCTCTCCTCTCCCCCCCCCCTCACCCCCTCCTACCGCATCCCATCACCGCCATCATTTTATCACTAGCCTGATAGTTTTCTCATTATATTCCCTATTCTCTGCCTTATTGAAAAACAATACTCATTGATTGATGACTGCATCTATTGAATGTGTTTGTGACTGGGCACAAAGATTCAGTTTCAAACCATAACGATTAAATACTCAGAACATCTATTTTCAACCCTGTACACATCCGAATCTAGTTTTCTTCCCATGGTTCCTCGATGAATAATTGGGAACAGATTAGTAAACAAAATTAGAAACTAGTGAGTACGTATGGAGCTAATAACGGATAGATAGTTGTCTACTTCACATCTGGATCATATGGCACATTAAAGTCAGAATGGCTGATTTCATTTGTGATATGATAAGGAGTATCGAGGATTTTAGATTGTTAGGATTGGATCTGCGAGGTTTAGTAGAGGCATTCAACTCTCAACGACCAAATATGCATCATCATAGTCGTGTAGGCTGACATAAATGTGGAAGTAGATTGAAACGACAAGCATTTTTTTGTCGTTTCGATCTTGTATAATGATTCGATGTTAGTCCCTTATCCCTTATCCTGATAATCAATTCTACAGGGAATAAGTTACTAATGATTACTGAAAAAGATATCACAGCTTTAAGGTGAAGATGTTATCCCCTATTGAATAAATTATTATTCCGAAAATGTTTTGTTGAAGTTTTGTTTTATTTAAATTATTTCGCGGAAAGTTTTATAAAAAATTTCCAACTTTTATCCATTGTTTATTCTTAATCCATTTCGCTTAGGTTTCAAAAAAATAAAAGTTCATCCAAGAATTAAATGATTCTAACTATTATGCTACCCACTTTACAATAAATTCAATATTTTCGTAAATTCTGCGGTTAATAGGAAGGTGTAAATTGTTCACCCTCATTAATGGATACTTAAACTGATTAATTCGAATATTGGGATATTGAAGTAAAACAAAAACAACTGATTAATTCGCCTTTTATGATTTAACTTCGGGATCTCAAGTTAACCCTCTGGCTCCCATTCTTTTAGAATTTATCTAGCTTTAAACTTCCAACCGATGCACAGTGGGATTTCTAAACAATCTTTCATTCATTCATTCAATCGGCGCTACAACTTGATGTCGAGTCTTGGCCTCCTAGGTTTCTGGATATATTTATTTTCGGGTAGCGGGGCTATCAACCAAATCTACGTACCCTAGTCTGCTGGTGGGGCTGCCACCTTTGTGTCTACAGACAGACACCTCCTCCGGGGCGGCTACCTAGGAAAGGTGACCCTAGGGTATGTACTGTGCATGACCTTGTGCACATTGTAGTGTAGTGTGCTGTATTTGTGCACTGTGTGAGTGATAGTGTAAGTGTACCCCCAACCTGGAGGACCAGTGGTTGATTGCGGTACTACGACCAGGCGATGGGGCCACCACATCCCTACGCCGTAGTTTCTAAACAATCTAGTGGGACAAAAAGCAATATTAATGAATTAATTGTGTTTTTTAGGTCAAAAGTATTTTTACATAGTTGGAAAAAGATCATTCTAATTCAGAATTTTTTATTTTTACGCAATTAAAAGATGCATTTCAGAATATATCTTACCCCGTAAATTTAAAAAAAAAATCAGAAAAAAGCAAAAAAAAATTTTAATTTTAATAGATACAATTAACCTTTGTAATAAATTGATAAATCACCTTACTAAAACTAAACATGTACACAAAAATTATAGCGATATATTACTTAAAATTCCCAAATCGCTTTCGTTATCACTGCTGCTACTTACAATGCTTTCATTTATTATCTTGTATATCCGATATATGAATAAGTTCCAATGCTTCTTTGGAACTGCTAAATTGTTTTAGAGTCAGTGATCTGGCATATGAAATCACTGGATCAGAGGATATTAACAAATTGTGAAAAATATCTTCTTTTGTATGTGCCCTAGATATTTTTCTACAAAATTCCTGCCAGCTCTTATTGGTAATGTCGAAAGTCCTAAAGCCCTTCATTTATTTCCTGTAGTAGTTTTTATTATTTTTTCACAAAGCAACAACGATTTTGCGGGACAGGGTTTTTGAGTAGAACCTGAATTATGCCAGTCTTCTAAATCCGTATAAAAATATCAGTTTTACCTTCCAGTATATGAAATAAAGGCATTACATACTCTTTAAAGAAAAGAGATTTTTTTTTTTTGGAGGGGGAATTATTGAAACTAAAAGACTGTTATTATTTTTTTTATTTAGAGTCTTATGAAGAAAAGGAGTGTGTGTTCCGAAACAAGTAGCAGATTTTAATAAAGAAAAAAAAAAATGAAGGCAGAAAAGCTCAAAATTTGTTATTTATTTATTAAAATATACAACAAAAAAATAGTCTACAATCTGAACAGGATTGTGAATAGTAATTAAAGAGAATTATTTAAAAGAGAACCTAGAATTTTTTTTATGAAAAAAAAATAAAGCCAAGTAACTATACGTCGTGTACCTTCGTGCTTCGCTGCTTATTGCTTGGTTTGAGTAAATATATATATATATATATATATATATATATATATATATATATATATATATATATATATATATATATATAAATGAACACAATTGAAAGTTTGAAAAAATTTATTGTATGCATAAATGCAGTATTAAAAAAACGAATTAATTCTAGTTCAACAATTAGAACAAAATATGATGTGTTCACCCGTTCAAGAGATAGTCGTGACACAGAATGACCAGTACCCGAAAAAAAGTTGTTTTTTTCACTCAGGAGACTCTGAAACGCATAGCATATTTCCATAATTACCTAATACTTTCAATAATTACTGCACGCTTATGTCCTTCAGTTCCTCCGGCCTGCAGAGTTTGAAAAAATTAAAGCATGGCTACAATATTCAGTGCTAATTATGATCCGATTTCGATGATTTTATTTTGTTGGAAATTTAATTCTCTTTCAAATGATTATAATTAGCGAAAAATGTATACTTTTCTAGTTATGCCCAAATAGAATATTCTTTTCGTCGTTGCTTTTGACTTCGTTTTCTCGAACATGCAGTTCATGTATCGATAGTTAGAGGGCTTTAGGAGAAGACTTTAAGCAAGCCTCATTAAAAACTTTTGTGCCGTTTTTACACTTCATTCTAGGGAAGAAGTGATTTTACAGCTTTTGTCCAGCCGCTGTATCGATATTGTTAGATTTTATTATTGCAAAACCATATAAGATTGGTTCTGTAGTTTTCAAGGTTAGCGCTTATAAACGAGCTGTCCTTCTACACAGTTGTATGATATATCTAAATTCCCTAGTGTTATCATTTTGTAATTTAAAATTGAAGATATTTACCTTTTTTTAATTACATTTAAAAAGAAAAAGTGCTGATAAACGGAGTTTCCCTTATTAGCAAGTGTCCCGATTGAGCGAAGACGACTAAAAATCGGACCCATTTATTGAAAGCCATACGATTTTGTCGAATTCTCATTGCGAAAATTTCTTTAATTCATTCGCGTTACATGATATTATACTTTTCGATAAGTAAAAGCGATAGAATTGAAGGGCGAGGGTCAAACAGGGGGTACAGAGGGCCGGGATAGCTCTTGTTCAGTTTCCAATTTCAGAAGCTCAGCTGAGACGGTATTTATTTACATTTGAAATAATTCAGAAGGTGGTAGATCTGAGATTGGAAGGAGGGAGGAAAAAGCTAATCTAGGTAACTGGGCGTTCTGAGCCAGCCTCTCGAAATACTGGCCAGCTCCGAATGAGAAATTCGATTGGAGCCTCAGGTGCTCCAACCCAACCAATATCACTAATGGTTTTATAATTCAAGGCGTCATTAGTTCTTTTCTTCCCTCGAAGTAAATTTCCTAATTTTCTTTTTGAACCCTTTCAATCTACTGGTTCATCTTGGGGATGAACTGTTCGTGTCGTAGAAGAGAGTACTGTGAGGAATTAATATTTGAATCGTTATAGTGTGGTATTTTATTCACAAAGGGTGGGATATCCTCAAGCTTGAAATTTTGGTGATAATTATTTAAAGGAAAAGCAGAATAGTGGTGATAGTTCCGCATAGCTACTGCTAGGCTTGGCATCTTGACAGGCCGGCTAATGTTTTTTGCCGGCTAATCCAATCTCTCAAACCTCATATTATTATTCCATATAGTTTATCTATGCTATATTAACAATTTATGATAAGATTTTTGACGTTTCTTATAATTATTTTAGGAAATTTATAGGTTGTAAATGATTTATACCTGATTTTAAAACTTATATAATTTGTAATAAGGCATTATTTATTGAAAAATATCTTCATTTATGGATTATAGTTGAGGAGAATATAAAAACTCCGTCACTAAAGTCGTATTTTCACTAAAATAAATAAAAATGGGGGAGTGAGAAAAAAGTTGAAACCCACAAAAGACAGTTCCCTAACATACCGAAATTTACTCATACTTTCATTATATTGTTCTGTCTCACCGCTGATCTTCGTTACAGAAAACCATTCAAACTGAATTTCAGCTCATTTGACCCAACAGGGAGCGCTGGAGTTGAAATAGCCCTTTGCTAATACTGGCCAGCTTATATATATATATATATATATATATATATATATATATATATATATATATATATATATATATATATATATATATATATATATATATATATATCATACATATCTAAAACTTCCATAATCGTGCTCTAGGGGTTATGAAACGGATAGAAAACGCAGTGTATTTTAAAAAATCGAAAAACTCGAGGGGGGAGGAAACCAAGTTGAGACCCCCAAAAGATACTTTCCTAACACCAAAGTAATTCACGTAAGAATTTTCAGCCCTATAAAGTAATATGGTGGAGCTGTAGAGATGCACAAAGCTTTAAAAACGCCGGTAAACATACCGAAATTTTGACTGGAATTTACCTATTTTCTAATGGTATCGTTCTGTCTGGAAGAAAGTCCTACATAGCGAATTTCAGCTCATTTGACTCAAAGGGGGCCGCTGGAAGTGCTCAAATGTAGAGGGGGAAATATATATATAAACATCCATCTCCAAAACTTCCATAATAGTGCTGTAGGGGTTATAAAACGGATAAAAAACGCAGTCCCGCCGACCTTCGACTCACTGCAATAGTCTATTTTTTTTTTAGGATTGTTGAGGCCCTACCTAATTGAGGCCCTTTGCCTATTTTAATAAATCATTAAAGCTTAATGCTAAAAATTAAGAGGAATACAATGAAAGATAATTAAAATATAGTAATTAATACTAACAGAATTTAAAAAAAAAGAAGAGATAATCCACTATAAATATAGCCATGCTGAGTGACAGAAAACAAATTAATTCTATAACCACACGAATCATAAACCCTAACCTCCTCATTTCAATAATATAGCTCATGAAATTATAAATCGAGAATGAAAGAGGCAAATAAAGTATAGTATACAAATAAATAATAACCAGGTGAAATTCGTTCAAGCTGGTATCCCCACCCCAAGGATAGAAAAAAGGGTGGACCAATGATCTTTCAAAAGAAAAGTAAAAACTAAATATACCATATAATAACAAAGAAAGTGATCGTCAATGGCCGCACTGTGGGAAAAATTCGATTTAGTGGCCAAAATTCTATAACTTTTGTCAAAAAGACGATAAACAAAAAATTCTTTTTTCATTTATGAGCAAGGAATGTCCTTTATTAGTGAGAGTGAAAAAATTATATATAGGGTGTTTCCGGGCCTTTCAAATCGATTTTTTTCTTAGCTATTTGATCATTTTATTTTAAATATAACAGTTTATTAGGTGTAGGACCAATCAAAGGGGAAGAAATTAACTAACATCCTTCTCTATAGAGCTTTATACGTATATACTTGCCTTTTTCTGGTATTTAATACGTTTACAAGATTTATAAATAATTATTATTTCGAAAAAAAAATAATTTAAGTTAACAATATACTATTTTTTTATTTAATCGAAGTTTATCGTGTTTACAAAAATTATAAGTGGCAAATAAGACAGCTTGAAGCATATTTTAGACATATGCCTAAGTTTATGCCATGAAAATATATTTAATGGTTAAATAGAGGGGTTCATATCTTCAAATATATATAACACTGATTGATCGCATTTGATCGATCAAATTGTATCATGGTAATTTAGTACAATAGACCATCTACTACTGTGAAAAAAATTAAAACCATCTGTTGCAACCTAAATTTTTTTTTCTATTTTTTTTTTTTTTTAATAACTGATATATTTAATATGTTCTAAATTATATCGCCATTGTTATTTAATATGTTACAGACAGTTCCACATTTCTAAAATATAGTAGGTGCAGTAAAGCTAAAAATAAATAAATAAAATAGAAAAAAAGTGCCACTAAATCGACATTTTTTCCCACTGTGGACCGCCTCAACAGAGGCGAAAACATTAGCCGACTTGTCAAGAGCCCTTGCCCAGCAGTTGTTCTGTGGTTTGGTACCATTAGTTGTATTTGCTGTTTAGACTGGAAATACCTATTTTTGATAAATGGCAGATATTGAAAAATTATAAAATTGCGGAAACATTCTATCCCAAAGTGTTTTCTGATAAGCAATGTTATTTTTTTTTTAATGCAATTGTTTTGTTTTTTTTCCAGCACGCTCATTCCATATCAAATCATCCAGAGCATAAAGCCCATGGTCCTAGATTGTGATTTTTTTTTCCACTTTCTGTCCTAATTAACCATTTAAAATTTTATTTTGATATCTTAAATACTCTTCGAGATATTAACTTTCAAAGAATTATATCGGCGTTTCTGCAAAACCGTTAGCGACATAGTTTAAGTAAAGAAATTAATAACCTGGCAATTTTCATCATATCACAATGATTTTTTCATGAAATTGTTCAGAACAACATACAGAATAAGTCAAATATGCATTTAGCAACATATCAATCAAAAGGTTTACTAAATATCAGTTCAAATTTGGACTTTAAAACTATTTTATCGTAAAATATTTAAAGTAAGATTAATGATAAAAGGCGCCCCAGTAGCCGAAATATATATATATATATATATATATATATATATATATATATATATATATATATATATTTAATATAATCCTTAAAGTATGAACTAATAGAATCTAGAATAAAGTTGGTAGTTTTGGACTTTATGCTTAGTTTAGCATTACCGAGAACTGTAGCGTTAGTGACAGAATTTATGTAAAGAATTCATAAGTTTGGCACTTATACATGACATACTTATATTATGTCATTAACGCTACAGATATCGTTATTGTAAAAACGTCGTTTTTCATGGATTTTTGAAAATGAATATCTCGAAAAGTATTCAAGATATCAAAATAAAATTTTATATGATGGAAAATGAAAAATTTGGTCTGGATTATTGGAAATGGAATGATCCAATTGGTATCCTATACTATAATATGAGCAAATTCTGGTTGTCTGTAAAATAGATCTTGAAAGCCCGCTAAAGGATTTCGCTCAGATTTTTAAAATATGGGTTTGTGGGCCTCAGAAATCTATTGGGGTGATCCTTTAATCCAGGAAAATACCTATTTGGTAATAAAAAATCAAATCAGGCCGGTGTGAAAAAACTTGAATGAAAAATTTCCCATTTTAACCCGAACTAGCGAACGGACGTAATTTACTCTAAATCTCATTGAAAGAATTTTTTTCATAATAAATATTTTTTTTTAATCGGACAAGAATTATTGAAATAAAACTGTAAGCAACATTTTATTTCCGAATGAGACTTAAACAAAGGGAGAGGGGGGACTCCTTCATCAAGTTTCCTGGACTGAATTTCGTCGAATTTCAATTAAAGTCTTCTGAGGAAGGTGGCTTCGGCCTGACGTAGGGGCCAAGACAATGCCCGGAATGCAGAGAAGACGCAAGCTGAATTAGTGCAGAGAATACTCCGGGCTCGCTAGCATCATTTTGACCACTCAAAGCCGGAGAATTCCTTCCAAGGCGTTGCATAGTGTAACGATCAATGAACAAAAAAAAAAGAAAAATGTGTTTAATAAACTAAATAAAAGGTATATTTTGCGAATTGTTAGTTTTAATTTGAAACAAATCTGCTGAAAACGTAAACACGGTTATAATATTTATAGATTGATATTCAGTAGGAAATTAAAAGGATATTATTGACGGGAAATGCTTGTTATTTTAAAACGTTAAATTCCTCATTTTATGTCAACTTTCCAGAATCCCAAAATTGAATACTGATAAGATTTTTATACAACCTACAACTATTTATGCATGCGAAACTTGGTCACATTGGTTGAGGACGGAGCCTAAGTACGCAGTAAAAAATCCCAGAGGTTCGAGCGTCTGGTTTCGGGGGGGAGGGGGGGGGGAGGCGGTGAGAAGGGTCGGAAAATGTTACTTTTTCCGTAGCACTTTTTTTTCAGCTGGGCTTCATCTGATGGCTTCTCTACTTCGCCTGCGTACACACAGGCAATAGACAATTTGGAAGCCCTAGGGCAAATTACAACTAAAATATAATTATTGCACCTCATAACGTTATTTATGAAAAAATTCCACCAATTGACCAAAAACAAAAATTCTTCAAAACGATTTTAAAAGCAATAACAATACAATTTTCCCAAAAAATGGGAAGAGAGAATAAACCCTCCCCCTTCGTTTACATTGTGATTTATCCAATAATTTTATCGTCAAACTTAACTACGTGATGATCAATCGATTAATGCACCAAAAAGAAGTTGAAAGGAGTTTAAAATGATTTAGGTACGATTTTCGCAAAAATAAAGATTGTATCCTGTTCTCCGCTATTGATATTTCAGATACAGTCAGGATTAGAAAATAAATAAACCGGAACTTTATTATAGGGATAGTTTTGCTCTAAACCTCATACCTTCTGAAATGTTTGAAAATAAAGGAAAAAAGCGCCATTTTTCGATCCTTCTCACCCTCTTCCCCCCAAATCCTGACGCTCGAACCTCTGGGACTTTTCAGGGCGTACAAAGGGTAGGATAAAAAACATCGTGTGACCGTCAGACCTTTGTTGTCTTGAAGTCTTGGTTCTGTCATTTTTTCGGCTGTCACTAGACTAAAAGTTGAACCGACGAATAAAGGCTGGATGTTGAGAACGAGAACGCAGACTTGTATTAGGCTGATGATTTAGAATTGGGCTTTGATAGAATTGGCTGGAGAGAGGTAGGGTGACATCGGTATTGGTGCCGGCATTGAACCCGCGGGTACGCTTAACCCTATTATAATTTGTTTTCTCGTATAAAAGGCGATGCTGTTAACTATAGCAACTGTGAGAATTGTAATATTCGGAGTTTACGTGGGGTCGACAACCATCCGTAGGATAAACGGCTTTCATCAACTGAATCTGAAAGAAATGTCCTTAATTTCGATATCTTTAGAATGGGGAATAGGAATCTGAAATTCCCAATATGGTGAGGAGACCTCAACAAGGAAGCCTCAGCGTTTTGTCTACTCTGTTTTATTCAAGGCGTGCCGCGTCTTAATAATTGGACAGCTCTGGATTCCGCTTAATTAATTAAGTGAGGATAGGAAAAGTAAATCAAAGGGGGACCTGCCCGGAATACCTTTTAGCCAATAGCCTCTTCCACCTTCTCCTCTACATCCTATCCGCCTTAGATTAAAACCGTGGTTCTCCCTCGCTATTAGAGATTTTTAACACGTCCCGTGAAATTTTTAAAGTCTCGACGTTATTTATATACTAAAATACAATAGCAAATTTTCACATAATTTTTTTTTTTTTTTTTTATATTATTTAAATACAATAAAGGTTTGGCGTAATTTTGTGTTTAGAATTCTACTTGTGTTTAGTGTCCCAAATAGTCATTTCACGCCTGTCATTTAACTAGTTTCACGCTCATTGACTTGTAATATTCTTAGAATAGATTTAGAAATCAATAATTAAATTTAAAATATATATATATATATATATATATATATATATATATATATATATATATATATATATATATATTGAAATAAAATACAGTTATTTTCATATTCCTTGTATTTGATATTATAGAAACTCTAAATCATCAAGGAGGAATGATGAAAGAAATAGAGATTAGCAGGAAACTATCCCAATATTATCAGAGATTCGATACCGACACTACTACATACCGCATTCCTCCCTCAACCCAGCCATCGAAACATAATCTAAACGATCCTCTCATCTTCGTCTCCTTTAATTTGACGTTTATCTGACGTTTCTGCGTTGATTACATTTCTAACGATTCGCTCCTCGTCCAGCTCAACAACTTTACACGCTAAGTCAAATGTAGTATCGTTCAGAATCCCATGTTCTGCAATATATTATAAATTATTTACGCCAATCGATAAATCAACATAAATTATTTCAGTTTAAAAAATATTCTTTGCTAAATTACAGATTTATTTGTCATATCAACGGGTAGTAGTAGTACCGAATGATTCTTTAATATTCGAAGATTTTATGTAATAAAATTATTGGACTTGGGACCTTATTGGGTGTGATTGACAAAAATCTATTCATTGTGGGTTCTTATAGGATATGCCATCCTGATTATGGATATGTCCTGTAATGTGGGCCGGAAATGAATATTTGACAAATATAAGCCGAAAAATCCAGAAAGGCGGTCTGATAGTATTTTGAAATTTTATGAGCACAAATGTTTTGAATAATGTAAACTACAGGATTCCAGTTTTTTTTTTTTTCCAAACAATCAAGATCAACTATTTACAATGATTTTTTATTTTATCAAAACAATTTGACATTAAAATAAACAAATATAATACGCAAATATACAATTTAAAGTATTTACCAACGTTTTTAAATACTTAATTTTGATCTTAATATCGCTATAATACAATTTTTAATATCATTTAATCTGGATCAAAATAATTTTCGTCACTGCATTCAATATCTATGTTTTGGTGGTCAATATCCATTAGATGGCCGAATTCATTAAGCGGCGATGAAAGCTCTTCTGCTTCATCAATGTACTTTCTCATCTCTTTATCAAATTTGACTCTCTTGCTGATCACAACTCGCTGTTTAGATTATATCAGCAGTTCAAATGTCAACAGCAACACTCTAAGTAGGTCGGTATAGGAACCGACTCGAACGAATTTACGGTTGTGATATAATCGGTGCTCTCTGATTTTCTTGCATCTTGTCTCTAACGTGTCTTCAGGCTGCTATGTTTTATCTCGATTAAATTGATATATATTTTAGCTGATAATATATTAATCTGTATATAGGGATGCCATTGGGCAATCATTGAGGGTGATTATCCCAAAATTATGTAAGATTATAAACAAATATGAATTACTTATTTTGCCCTCTAAATGGGATACCTTTCCAAGGGCCTGATTTGTGATTACCATTATTTAATAATTAACCAAGATAATGTTCCTACTTCTAAGTTTCATAATAATGCTAATAACCATAATACTAATCAAATTTATTGCTATCATACTTAATAAAATATATTCAAATTAATAATGAACGTGGTTACTAAAGAACAAACTCCTTCCTAAAATTTATCTTTATTCATCAAAATTAAAGTAACAAACTGTTACAAGAGATTAACCATGGAATGATTCAGATAAGACCTAGCCATGAACTGTTCTAACATAAATATCTTATCTGTAATAATTGGTGTTGATGGTCCTTCAGCATCTCTCCATTGGGTTCCCCTGCATATCTTAAGTCATGGAGTATGAAGAGGCCAAGCATTTGCCATCTTCTGCAGGAAGAGGAAAGGTCTAGTACTTGTCAGGCTCGTAGTTTTCGGCCCACCAGCGATAGAAGAGATGTCCCCTTTCGTTGCTTCCTCGGCTTCGCTCCCCCTTTCTTCCTTGTTCTTCCTAAGAGGGGGTCCAAGACGTTGTTGGTTGGTTAGATCCTCGGTACTGCGCGGTACCTTTTTCGTGATTGGCCAACTAGTTTTATAGAGGGAGAAAACTCCAGGATTTCAACGCATAGTTCCACCCATTGTCCGGGATGGTACGATCTCTTCTAATCCACTAGTATGCTCTAATCGAATGATGCCCTTCCCAGGCCTCCGCCGTTTTTTCGGGATGCCAGCCGGTAACCCAGGGTGACTGGTTTCTTAAAATTGATTACGTCCTCCAGGACGGACCACATTTTGCCATTTTCACACTGTCCACTTCTCGGTAGGTTATTAAATTAATTTATTTCTTATATCTGAGGGTAGAGAAGGTTAATGTTGTGGTGAAAGGCAAGTGTTGTGGTGAATTGCCTTCCTAGCTGCTGATTCCTTACCTTTTGTTCGCACCTTGTGTTTGTTATATATAATTTGTGACTTAGAATAATATTGTCCAAAAATAACACCTATATCAATACATATCAAGGCAATAAAAAAAACGCAGCTACTATTTAATGAATATATGTTGAAATATAGGCCTTAGCTAGTGCTATTTTTGAGGAATTAAAAAAAAAAAAAAATCGCCAAAATTAAACGTGCACACTTGCGCGGATGAAAGTTATAGATTTCTAAAATACAATCCCTAGATAATAAATCGTCAAAAAATTGCAGGAGTATTAATGAGAAATTTGCTTTTAAAGTAGATTATAACATGTAAGAGCAAAAATTTGTACTTACCCATACCGGATTCTCCAAAAAGATATATTCTATTGCTTAGGCCTGATTATCACCGTACTGGGTGAACAATCAATAAATAAAAAATGACTGACCGGATTGTTTGCATTTCATGTTTACCTCTGTTTTAAAATATTCATCTGATAAATACGAGCGCTGAAGAGATCAAAATCCATGTTTATACTGAACTATTTCTTAATTTTAATAACAAAGGATTAAACAGATATTTTTAAAAACTAAAAAATAATGATCAATGACATCTCTAGATAGATTTTGGATGCAATTTAAAAAATAATAAACCAAAAAAAGAAAATAAAGGTATATCGGTTTTCGTCCACTCTCGAAGCGCTGTGCGACACGCTGAAAAAAACATTGGGGATAGGAGCATTCCTCTGGCTTAAAATTATCACTGTGCAGAAGAGACGCAAGCTCCAATTACACTGTCCCGAACTCATGTAGGATTAAACATCATTTAGTTAAGAGGTGGGCAATGTATTAGGGGAAATACAACTGTAACGAAAATGGCACGAATTACATCTTGGCTAAGCAATCCTATTAGCTTAACTTAACAACGGCTTAACAACTGGATTAAATTGGAAGCTGGATAAAAATGCTTCCGATCCGGTCCTGGAATACTAATTCGGCTCAGGAGGGAGACTCCACGTGCTTGTAGATAACCTGCAAATTGGGTTGTTCAAAAACGAGATTCTGTATTTTACGAGCCTTTGAACCTTGAATTTTATTGCACTCTAATTTAGTCATAAAACAAATTTTCGGTTAAAGTCCTCTATAAGCAATATGAGGCAAGGCGATTTGGGTTAACTGTGCCATGATTTTACAAATGGCATCCAGTTAACTTCACAAAACTTTAATTTAGGACAACTAAGAAGCAATTTGCTTGACTGCAAAATATTGAATGATTATTTGGCAATTAACAATCCAACATAATATACTGAGTGCCAAAATTATTCGGAATTTTTATTTTTTTTCCATTAAATAAATAGTTTTTACAACTTTTACATTGTGTATATTTAAAAAAAAAATAATAACTCTTATCAGATTAAATAATTATAAGAGAAATATGATAAGTGAAAAGTATATTGTTTTTATACAATATAAGGATTAAAAGTGCTATGTACGAGAATATTCGGAAATAATATTGTATTTTTTACTTGGATCAAATGCTTACATTCTCACTAATCCTCAATGTTATTTTATGTTTCAAACATTTTTTCTCCACTATATAACTAATATCCAACGTGGAAAAGAGACTTTTTTTAAAATGGGACGTAATAATAAAAATTCAACTATTGAATACCGGCTTCAAATAATTTGTTTACGAGAAAAGGGTAAAACCTCAAAAATTAAATCTTGAAAACGTGAGGACGCTTATGTCTACTGTGGTAGATATAATAAAAAAAATATAAATGTGAAAATCAGCTTCATTTATTATGGCGAAAAAAGTGGCCGTCCAAAATTGTTAAATGATATAGATGCAAGACTCATTATTAATAAAATCTAAAAAAAAAACTCGAATGTGCATGCCCAAGCTTTGTGCTGAATTTTGCAGAACTTCTGTACACTCAATATGTGTTTCATTTTTTTTTTTGCTTCCTAAGAAAGTATGATTTTCCCAAAAGAGTAGTCCAGTCAAGTCAAATAAAGCCTGATGCATTTTGGAATGATATAATAGTTACTGATGAGTCTAGTTTTAAAATTTTTAAACGTGGTTCTGGTGGGAGAATTATGGTTTGGAGGAAACCAAACAAAATTTAAAGAAAAAAACTTGAGAACATCCGTGATGGTCCCGGGATGTTTTCCTCGAAAAGGGTTGGTAGACTTGCATTTATAGACGGAATCACGGATAGATTCAAGTATCTTGACATTCCCTAAAGAAAGTGCAAGAAATTGGGGGGTTGAATCAAATTTTAAACCCTATCTAGACAATGAACCTAAACATGCGGCGTTATTTACTTGGACTCATCTGCTATACAATTTCCCTGAAGTTTTGTAAGCCCCTCTCCAATCATCCGATCTGAATTTAATTCAACATTTGGGGGCTCACCTCAAATAAGAAAGTAGGAAATATGATGTTCAAAATGAAAATATCTAAAGGTTAAATTAATTCCTGTGTGGAACAAAATCTCGGATAAGAGGTTATTATTGAATTAGTTAAATCAATGCCTAAAAGGCTTAAATGTGCAATTAAATAAAATTGTTTACCAACCAAATATTGATCTATTGCTCCTTTATTAATTTTTATTTCCGAATACTTTTGACTCTTCTATTTTTAATATTTCTTGTGTTTATATTAAATACATCCAAAATAAAATTATTTTTGATACGAATTTCGTTTTGAGCTATTTTGTACCGCCGTCTTAGCATCAACAAATGAGTAACATTTCTCTAAAAATAGATCTCAGTAAATTCCGAATACATTTGACAATCACAATCAGTGTACAGACCATTTAAGGTATGTTTATTATATATTTGTTATATAATTATATATTGTTATGAATATATTATCTTTCTTGTACTATTGGCACAGTTGTCCCGTGAATTTGAGGTATCTAGGCCACCCCAGGCTATATGGTATAAGAGCACTGCACCAAATCCCTGGGGTCAGTGGACCTATACATGTATATATATATATATGCATTTACTATAAGAAATCTGTTTCTTACCATCTAATTACAAGTACAAAACAAATAAAATCAATTCTTGTAATTATAATTATTTCTTCATCATTGTAATTACAATTATTTCTTTATTATTATAATTACAATAGTTGCTTGAACTGTAAAAGTTTAAGTTCAATTAATTAAGTTTATTTTAGTTTTTAAAGAGCCTACTTAATTGTAATATCTTTTTATAACTTATTTTGCTTGAAGAAGTATCATGTACGGAACTAGAAGTCTTGATGTAACTATGTTTCACCCAAGCAAAAAAACATAGGCTACATGTTAGTTTATTATTGGTGTAACTGGACCACCGCTGCCAAACAAACATCAACAAACCTAGGAGTGATAATTAAAATATTTGTAAATAAAATCATTCATTATGTTTATGCCTAACTCGTAATAAGGAAACAGGTACTTATCAAGAAATGGTGGAAGCCCGTTAAACATTAGAGCACACGACCTTGTTTGATAAAATCTCTTCTAGAAGGAATATAGAAAACGAAAACTAAGGTTTTAAGGATGAATATAATTTAGTCGGTATTAAACTTAATGTAGTAGGTGTTAAGTTTGTATGGTAACATATAACATAATGTTTAATATTTGCGTGCCTTGAACTAGGTTAATTATATATAATGCATCATGGTTAATGGTTATCCATTTCAAAATCGAATATGAAAAACCACCGAGACTTGAAAATTAATGTTCTACCAATTACATCTTTTCATGTCATTGAAATATTTTTTTTCGCCTTTTGTTATAATGTGGGAATTCTATGTAAAATACCTCTAAGGATTTTTTTTTTCAGAATCTGAAGTTCTGCAATAATAGAAATTTAAAAAAATAACCATTTTAACAATTTTATAGAAACCATGAAGCATAGATTTATTGACGATACTCCGAAAAATTAACATCATTGATTGATAAAATCAAATAAATATTGTTTTACATATATCGAGTTCCGGCAAATAATGGAACTTTCATGAAGTTACAATAAAAACTTAAAATAAATAACTATATTTGTTTTGAAATAAGTAAAATAAATTTGGTTCACTAAAATCTTTTTCAGTTAAATACTAAAAATCGCCGATCCGGAGATAAAAAAATTATAATTCAATACATTCTAAGGAATAAAATTGTTGTGATATCACTTTGATGTATTTAGTGAGCCCTATGGCATTAGCACTAAACCTATTCCGTCTTTTTTTTTAATGTAAGACATCACTAAATTCTCTTTCTCTTGGCTGATTTTTTCCATCTTGTTGCCAGAGTTCCAGATAATCGAGTGCCTATTGTAGCTCCTCGAGATGGGGACAAGAAAGGATAGAGAAGAATGAATGACCGAGAGTGAGGAAGAAGATTACACGAGCTAAAGGAGCTGCTGGGAAATAAACCAATAAGGTGGCACCCTTCAACAATAGCCTTATTTCGCTGTGTGTCGTTATGACTTTGTAGGAGGATACTGCACTTGTTTACCTCACTTCCCCCCGTCCTTGTCTCCCCCCCCCCTTTGCCTCACTTTTCACTCTTTCAGGGGACGATCCATTCATTCGGAACGCGGCAATTCATCATGCCGGTGGAGGTCCACTGCAAAGAGGATCCCTTGAAGAGAAAAGCCTTTTATGCTAATAATCACGATGAAAAGTATTTCAATGATGAAAAATATTAATATATTTTCAATTAATCATTAAATAAATTCCGTTTGATTGCAATAAAAATAATTAATAATTTACATGTGTAAAATTTTAGGTCTTATTTCAGACTGATTTTTATTCTCTGGGATCACTTGGGCGTTGATCGTACTGTATGTACATACAGGTTGTTCAAGACTCGATTGACACACCCCTTAAAATCCTCACTTTTTGGAATTAGGGGGTGAAACTTGGTGGAGCACAACTTTGTGACCTGAAGTTTCATTAGACCCCATATTCAAACCCCTAACCTTCTCCAGTAATTCTCCAGCGCACAAAATCTGGAATTTTCAATGGAATGGTTATATTTTATGACAGATTCTCATAGGAAATAAAATTCTAAACGCAAAAAAAAAAAAAAAAAAAAAAACGCAATACATTAGATTTTTCCAGACAAATGTTCATTTTACTCCAAAAGAAAGCCTTTATGCACAGAGCCCTCAGGTAAGTATAAAAAGAGATAATCCTGTTTGAGCATATGTCCAAATAGTCATTTTACTGCAAAGGTCGGGGGGAGAAGTCTTAAGTGTGGTGTTTGTTCGATGACCGTTTCTTATCGTACGTTACAAATAATTTAATTTTGGTTCTTTGAAAAATTTTCCGCATCATTCGCACCTAAAAACAGATAAACTCGCAAAACACATCGATTGTCCTTTGTTAATACTCGATATAATCGTCGTGATTTTCTGAGATTGGTGCAATGAGAGGCCATCTTGGGAGAGAAAAACGGTAATAAAGCACACTCCACACTTGAGAATTCTACTCCGACCTTTTCAGCAAAACCGTATTTTCTCAATTAATACTTAACGTAGGGCTCTGTACATGAGTTAGTCTCATAAGCTAATTTAATTGACCACTCTTCGAGCTATTTTTAATTAGTTATTCTTGGAGGTATTTTTGATTAAAGGCTTTTTCAGGGAAGGAAATGAAAATTTGTCTAAAACCATCTGACTAATTGCGATGTTTTTGTAATCTGTGCATCAGATCGATATTTTCAATCGATTTACAATAAGAATCCGCCATAAAATTTACCCCATTCTATTGAATACTCGAGAGTTATGTGCGCTGAAGTGGTACTCGAGAAAGTTAGGTTTAATAAGAGCTCAAAGGAAAGTTGTGCCCCACCAGGTTTCAACCATTAATTTCAAAAATTTCTCATTTTAAGAGAGGATTCAATCGAGTCTTGAACAAGCTGTACAATTTATTTTGTATAACATACATTTTTAGGAAAAAATAAATTTAAGAAATATAAATTACCATTACCATTACATTATTCACCATTCCACTTTACGTTATTATTCCTTTTAAAACTTCTATATTTTTTCTGCTTATATTTTTATATATACTACTTGATTCCTTCAAATTCCACATATATTTCCACTGTATTTATTCTTCTCTTCCTGTTATTCTTGTATCTTGTTTTTCTCAGCCCTGACTAAGACCAACAATCTTACTGTGCAGTTCATTTCTGAACGCTCCCTTTATTTCGTCTACCTTCAACTAGTATCTCCGTAATTTAAAGATAAAATTGATTACTTGAATAAAAATTTGGAATTTTAATAATAATAATGATTATGACCCTTAGGGGACACGGAGGATTACCACATAATCCCGTCAAAATTCAAATCTGGGGGTCAGACTTTTCAAATTCCCATCTACTTCTTGGCCTGCGCCTAGGACGTTTGCGTTAGTTCGGTCTTTACCTTGTTAGTGATACTTTCGTTATCTGAATAAACACGTTTACGCAGCCGTTTCATTTGATGCAGTCACGTGATTTTAATTATTCTATTCATTTTATTAGTCTTTATTGGTTGAGCAACAATCTGTTGTTATTCTAAGCTGCCCATATTTAACCATCCAAAAATCGGGTGGGGTCCGCCTGTCACAATGCCTACATTTTTTGTATGCCCTGCTCGTAATAACAGATATACATTTATGAAGTTTCGTTACATTTTCTTTAACCTTCTGTAATTAATTCGGTTTGTCGATGTGAGGAAGTTTGCAGCATACTATTTATGGCGTTTTTTTTCTATCGCAAAAACCAGAGTTCGGGTACCTCTGGACCCCAGTTGGTATTTTACGTCTTTAAAATTTTAGGTGAGATTTCATATATATATATATATATATATATATATATATATATATATATATATATTTATATATAGACCAATTAGCGAAAGTAACGTAGTCAAACAAAATTACGTTGCCTAAAATTGTTCAAAAATTTTCAGTTGGTTTACACGGTCTAACAAATGTGCCGTATCCGACAGTGAAAAATGTCTTTGTCTAATTTCTACGAAAACATTAATTTCAGCTTATATATAAAGAAGCCATAAACACATTGGCTTGAGTTTTTTTTTTTTTTAAATTGCATTTTATTGGAACCAATCATAAAATGAATGTCATCAGAACCACTACTACTTTTTTAATTGGGGATTGATAAATTATTTGTCACTTCTATAATTTTGTTTTATTTAAAACTAGTTTCGAATGTTATACATTCATCTTCAGTTCAAGGTTTAAATGGATTATATCAAACAGAAAATTTTATACTGGCTTCTGTTTGATATAATCCAGTTAAACCCTGAGCTGAAGATGAATGTATAACATTCGAAACTAGTTTTAAATAAAACAAAATTACATTGGCCAACAAAAAAAAAATTTTTGAAAACTTTTTTAACTTTAATAGTTGATCGGTATAGATTTTTATGTGCTGAATCTAAATCTGGCCATAGTTGTTTTGTATCACCCATAGTTTTCCGTAGGTTTCAGGCTCATCAAACATCCTAACTTTTTAAACTTCTGTAACATGTTAGCTACAATAGAAACATACTCTGGGTCTTTTTCATTTCCCAAGAACTTTGTAACGACTTGCTTAAATGATACCCATGCTTCTTTCTCATTTAAGGTCATTATAGATTCAAAGTTAACATCAAACATTATTTTTCTAATGTCAGGTCCGACAAAGACGCCTTGTTTTAGTTTAGCTTCTGAAAGGCGTGGAAAATTTTGGCAGAGATACTTGAAACATGGTCCATCTTTAGGAAAAGCCTTTACAAATTGTTTCAAGAGGCCTAACTTAAGGCCTAATTGTTTCGTGAGGCCTAAGACTGAAAGCTGTTCAATTCTTTAAAAATCGCTTAATTTAATAAATTTAACTATTATAAAATGTGAAGAAATTGTGGGTGATACAGCTTTTTTAATATCATATTTGGATTCAGTACCCTAAAAACTATAGGAATAAGGTATTTTCAGTAGAAACGTTTTTTCATCTTTGGCCTGTGTTATAGAAGTGGCAAATAATTTATCAATCCCTAATTAGGTTGATCCTTCTATACCACCATGCGGATGTCAACTAACTAATTTTTTAGTTTCCATTCTGGGTAGAGGTGAGCTAAGATCTTGATTTTTATCAATTAAAAATTAAGCGCTATCTTATCAGCTAGCATCAAATTTGGAGCTAAGCTCAAATAGGTTCTTGGCTTGATAAAAACAAATATTTAAAAAATGGCAACTTAAAGTGATAATTTAAAATTACTGTATTTTCATTACGGCTGGATTAATTAAATTGAAACTGTCTCGATGAC